>PVIW01000846.1:47500-109143 GCA_004026585.1 Noctilio leporinus
TGGAGCCAGGTGGGTACTTGAAACATTAGGGGACCAGACTGGAAGGTATATGAATTTCTAACCACTATAGTGTGTATCTATAACTAATATAAAAATAATATCAAATGTAAACTGTAGTTTAAAACATTTTTTAAAATGTGGCTGTTCCTATTCTTTATTGTAAAGGAAAACACCATCTCCCTTCATCCTAAAAAACTCTCAAGAAAAGCCCTGGCTGGTGGCACAGTGGATAAGGCACCAGCCTGCAAACCCAAAGGTCGCAGGTTCGATTCCCAAGCAGGGCACATAACCAGGTTGCAAGCCAGATACCCAGCCAGGTCTGTAGCTGGAGAAGAGGTGGTGTCTCTCTCCCTCTCTGCCTCTCTCCCTACCCCTCTGTCTGAAAATAATGAAAATCTTTAAAAAAAACAAAACCTCTCAAGAAAAACTTTTCAATCACCCCAGCTTTCATGTGATTAGGTTTTTCTGCATATCTAGCCTAAATCATGCCATACAGGAGCAATACAGTGTTGAAAGAATTTTGACTAGAGTGCAATCTTCACTTTGAAAGACAGGGAAGAGAGTTGTGTAATGTTTAAAGCTAAACACAGGAGGATGTTGAATTATACACTATTTGGGGCTAAAAAATTAATTAACTAAGCTGTAAGTACGGGCAAAGGGGAGGCTGTTTTCGAAAAGTGATCAGAGCAGCCTGTGTTATATCCTGATAAGCTGACTCTCTCTGAAGGGCTCCTCTAGAAATCCCTAAAGGCCTCTCTGAGCGCTCAGCTCATAGGTGCAACTCCAACTGCTACTACAGAAATAGCCACTTTCAATGGAAGAAAGTTATGTTTGGCAAAAATGGCAGTTTTTGTACCGAGGCTTTCATTTTTGCTTCCTTTTTTAGTGTTTTGAAGCGGAATGTTCAAAATATTCCTACTGCTGTGGCTGGTTTATGCTTTTAAAACAGTTTCTACTTATAACGTGCTAATGTAATTTCACTATGCAAATTGCAAGCTTTAATTTTTTTTTTGTATTTGAAATAGGATCTCCCTCATAAAAACCCATTGCTCTCTAGGTATGTGTGAACAAGGATGTAAAAATCATTTAATTAGCAGTTTTCACTTGATTTTCTTTCCTGGGAGGGGCCAAAGCTGTGAAGAGGAGCAATAAGGAAGCGGGGAGGGGAGATGGAAGGCAGCTGGGTGGTTTTGGAGTAGGATAACTGAGTTGACGCCCTGAACAACACGATGCTGTCCTTATGATCAATTGAAAGTTTTAAAGGAATAGAAAGGCATAAAAAATACAGGAGGCCTAAAAGTTGAGAAGAACAAGCTCCTTTTCCTACCTGTGCCACAGACTAGCTGTACATTGTTTGAATTGGTCCCATAACCTCTCCGGACCTCACTTGCCAGTGATGAAATCAGAATCTGTGTCAGTCTCACTGCAAGGCCTAGAGCTCTTTCCATTGCGCTGTCCGGGATGTCATACTTTCAATTATGAAAATCCCATGGGCCTCTGGTAATTGATGAGAACAGGGGGAAGTTGGCACAGAAGTCTAAAATCATTGTTCCATGTCATCAATTAATGAGAGATTCTGGTAGCTGTTGAATCAAAATTAAGCTTTCTTACTGCCAAAATAAACCCAATAGAGCTTTTGCAATTTTTTATTCCAATTTATGCTGACTACGACCTTGTATTTATTGAATGACACCATAATATGCTGACAGTATTTTTTTAAAAAATCAATCCATGTACCATGTTAATCTAGTACAAAACTCATGCGAATTTGGAAACTGAAAACTGCTTAACCTGCTTGACATCAAAACCGTATCGCTGTGGAGCTAAATATGTTTAAGAGTGAACTAAAAGAGATTGTAAATTTGAAATATTGTATTTAGTTCTCTGATGTCACCTCATTTCAATTTTCTTTCTGTACAATAAAAATTAAATATCTAAACAAAGAAAACTGGTCTGGCACTTTAACCATCAAATCTATTTTCAGAACACATCCAGATCTGGTTCAAGCCTCATATGTCACACTAGTTTTGTAAATTTTAACTAGCAACATCCCTGGTAAATGTGCACAAGAATTTAATGAGAAGGGAAAAAAAGGAAATCTAGCTTCAAAAACTCATCAAGATGTTTTAGATATACACATATATTTTACACACACATTTACTTTATACACACACATCCCTTTTAAGTGGAAGATCTATTTTGAGGCTGTGATTTTTCCTTCTTAAATAGAAAAAGCAGAATACATATAACTATTTCAGCAACCTACTTTTCTATTCCTTTTTTAATTTTTTATTCCTTTTTTTAAACATAAGGCTTTTTTTCTGCAGAGACATTGTATAACTAGTATCTATGGTAAAGTTTGGTTATACAGGACTCAAGCATTGGTTTCCCAGGAAACCAGCAAATGTTTTAAATGCATCAAATGTGAAAAGCCTAGCGCTTACCACTGTGATACAATGAGAATTTGGGACCTCCACTGCCAGAGCTCCTTAACACAGGAAAAATTACTATAATATAATCAATTACTATATGGGAAAGACTCTTTGGTATTAAGCAAAGAATACATACACAACTTAACCTAATTCCTGTCATATAATCCACCCTCAATCCATAAAACAATGCTTTCTACATAAAATAAATAAAATGTCAACAACTCAGTTTGGCTCTGTAGATGGCACATTACAGCATGGCAAAAATAATAATAATAACACCTCCTTATCTCTTAATGTTGGCGTGTAGTGTAGCTTTACAAGAAAAAGAGTCAGATCAAGGGGAGAGAACAAAAAAAGAACTGGACTCTTCCATAGGCTCTGCAATTTTCTTCTCTGCCTTTATAAATCTTTGTAAATCTCTCTAAAAAGTACATGTGAAATAATTTATTAAGCACAGAAGACACAAAATTACTGGCTTTCAGCTGATGTTGAGCTTCCTAAATCCTATGATTTGCCCAACCGTGAAGGTTCTCCCTCTTATCCACCAACTCAATCAGTATCAGTGAGCCGGCACGGTAGATAGCCTCTTTTGTATCAATCATCTTTCCACCTCTACTCCAACAGTTCAAGTTTCAACTTCATTACCGTTTCCTATCTAGCCTCACTCCCTAAAACACCTGCCACACTTCAGACCATCCTATAGCTACAGATTAGTCTCCTTCAAAAACCAACAGAGGAACTGCCCTATTCAAAATTATTCAATGGTTTTCCACTGCCTACCTATCTCATAAAGTCATAAATTCTTTAGTGCTATACAAGGCTATTCACAATTGGACTCAGTTCTGTTTCCAAATTTTCCCAGTCATTGCCCTCATCAACTCTGTACTTTGACAGAACTTATTCAATATAATATTCATGATTCCCCAAAGGACCACATGGCTTCGTCCCCCTGCACCTTTCCTTAAGGTTAAAGTATACTCCTAAAACCATTCAACCCAGATAACAAACTCCCCCTTTTCCATATACTCTTCTCAATGTAATTAGAGGGTCCACTATGGAGACAAATGAATTCCACATACAACTGCTATGAAAGTCCACTTTTTTCTATTTGCCCTGCCCCACCCCCATCTGGTTAAAACTATTTTCATCCCTAATATGGATTCTGCAGTTGGCCTCCTGGCTTCCAGCCTCATTGTCTCCCGATAGTTCACTCCCCATTTAGCCTACAGGACGACCCATTTTTAGCAGCTTTAGGTATAACGGTTATGCAACAAGCTGTGTCTATTCAAAATATACAATGGTATACATTATATAAAATAAACAATTTAATACGTTTTGACACATCTGTACACCCATGAAAGCACCACCACCAACCAAGATAATGAACATATCTACCAAGTTCAAAGGCTTCCTCATGATATTTTGTAACCTCTCAACCATCCTTCACCCACCCTGGGCAATCACTGATTTGTTCTCCATCATCCTAGTTTGCATTTTCTAGAATTTTATTGAAATGGAATAATACGGTAGATACTCTTTGTGTCTGACATCTTTTACTATCATATTTTAAGATTTATTCATGTTACAGTAGTTGTCAAGAGTTTATTGCTTTTTATCACTGAGTAAAATCCATTGGATGATATACCACAATGGATTTTCATTTCACCCATGGAAGGATATTTAGTTTTTTCAATTTTAATATATTTTATTTATTTTGCTATTACAGTTGCCCCAATTTTCCCCCCTTTACCCCCCAGTACTCCATTGCCTCCAGAAATTGCCCCCCTTAGTTCATGTCCATGAGTCACGCATATAAGTTCTTTGGCTTCTTTATTTCCTTTGTTCTTCTTAACATCCCTGTCTATTCTGTAATCACCAATGTGTACTTTTTTTTTCCTTTCACATCTAGACAATTCACCATTTAAGTACTGCCTTCTGTCAGCTTCTCAAATCATATTAATACAAAATTTTAATTATTCCAAAAGTTCATTATTCCAAAATGCCTGCATTAATGTGTCTAAAGAATTACTTTAAGTAACATGAATTGCAATATTACCAAATATATGCAAAAATGCATTTACACCCATACATATTTTTGCATATATTTAAAGTACATACTGGATTTTAAAGAGTTAATACAAAAAAATTTAAAATATGCCAATAGTTTACATAATTATTACATGTTAAATGATAGTGTTTTAGATATACTGTAGCAAAATTAAGCAAACTTTTTCTTCTTTAATACTTATTTTACTCTGGAATGCTATTTTTGTGAAATACTTCACAGAAATGGTGTATTGCAGAACTCACTTTTATGAAAGTTGTCCTAGAGACAGTGCTAAACCCATAGTAATAAATGAATTTGGTTTTTGAGTCAGATCCTCCCCATTCCCATAATACAACTCAACTTTATTTTAAGCTACTGGAACTACAATTTATTATTTTTGGAGTTTTCCATCTTAAATAGATTTATTTACTTATTTATTTATTTTGGCTGACTTCTTTCAATACCCTCTGTTTTTCCTCTACATGTGTTTCACAAGTTGAAGCCTTCAGAAAGAATGGCACTTGCAGGGCTCAGCTGGTCCCCAGAGTAGAAATTATTATGTCTACTAAGTTGAGGTAAAAAATAAAAAGCCCTAGGATTTAAATAATTTTGTAGAATAGTATTCTAGCTATTTCTTGAACTTGTGGTTGACTTCCTATGGGGTCCTAAACTAACCACTGAACTATTTAAGAGTCTGTTGAGATAAAGATTAGGTATGTTCACATTTCAATAATAAAGTTTACTATAGCAATCATTCCTTTTCCCAAGCATCCCCAGTTTGGGGGCCTTCATAACTGGAAATGTATATTTCCACGATTTAGTTGAAAGGAATCTCACCTAATTTACATGCTAATATGAGAATATATATTGTCTATGTACATGAATCATATAATAGTTTTCAACTTCCATCCAAATTGGTCTTCATTGTCAACATCTTTTCTAACCTAAAAATTGACTGATTTCACAACACATCCATGACTGGTTGGTTGTTATTTAAAACATAAATTGCTAACAAAATCAATATATTACACACCCACAAATAAGTACATATTTTGTAACAGTGAATAAGAAAGATAGCCTGTCTTCTATGTAATATACATCCACATTTTCTTTTTTCTTCTTCCTTAACTGCATTCAATTTTTCTGAATTATTGCAAGTAATCTGATTTTTCTCATATTGTGAAATGATTCCAATCTAAGAAAATTTAACCTGCAGTAATGCAGATACAAGTAATATACAAAACTGTACCTTATTTAGTAAAATCTATTTATAACAAGATCACTTTAAAGCATTCATAAGTTAAAGTTGGTTCTTGCCCATTCAGCTACCCTATGTCTTTTGATTGGTGCATTTCATCCATTTACCTTTGTACCTGTGTTCCTGTCTGTCTCTCTGTTTCTTCATCTTCTTAAAGCAGACCCTTTAGCATCTCTTGCAATGCTGGTTTGGTGGAGGTGTATTCTTTTAGACTTCTTTTGTCTGGGAAGCTCCTTATGTCACCTTCCATTTTGAATGACAGCCTTGCTGGGTAGAGTACTCTTGGTTGTAGGCCTTTGTTTTTCATTGCTTGAAATATCTTTTGCCATTCCCTTCTGGCTTGTTGCGTTTCTGTAGAGAAATCAGCTGATAACCTTATAGGAACCCCCTTGTATGTTATCTGTTTCTCTCTTGCTGCTTTTAGGATTCTCTCCTTGTCTTTGAAATTTGCCATTTTCGTGATGTGTCTTTGAGTGGGCCTGTTTGGGTTCGTCTTCCTTGGGACCCTCTGTGCTTCCTGAGTTTGCATGACATTTTCTCTCCTCAAGTTAGGAAAGTTTTCTGTCATTGCTTTTTCAAAAAGGTTTTCTATCCCTTGCTCCTCCTCTTCTCCTTCTGGTATCCCTATGACATGGGTGTTATTACATTTCATGTTGTCCTGCAGCTCTCTTAAAACCTCTTCATTCTTTTTCAGTCTTTTTTCATTTTGTTGCACTGCCTGGGAATTTTTTTCTACATTGACCTCCAGCTTGATGATCTGATCCTCTGCTTTCTCTAGCCTCCTTTTGATTCCTTCTACTGTGTTCTTCAATTTAGAAATGGTATTCTTCATTTCCTTCTGGCTCTTATTGATGGATTCTGTGTCCTTTTTAATGCTGGTATTCTCAGTAAGTTCTTTGCAGCTTTCCTGAAGTTCTTTGTAGTTCCCCTGGAGTTGTTTGTAGCTTTCTTTGAACTCACTAGCTCATTGAGCTTCTCTAACATCAATATTTTGAATTCTATGTCTGATAGGGTGCTTGCCTCTATTTCATTTTGCACTCTTCCTGGGGATTCTTCCTTTCCATTTGCTGAGGGCTTATTTCTTTGTCTCCCCATTTTAGGTGGTTCTTGTTTGCTTCTGCTTCTTGGATTGGTTTGCTTGACTTACTTAGTGGTGTGACCTTCTATGGTGTAGAAGTACACGGTTTTACTTCCTGGATCTGTGCTTGGTGACACTCATGTCCCAGTCTGGGCCTAGTCAGCCAGTTGGAGACTACCAAAGATCCACTGTCTTTGTCTGTCTCCTTTAGTTGTCAATCCAATCAGTCTGTGATCAGTGGTCAGGTTTAGGTACCTCTGGGTGGGGCTGTGACTTCCTCTCAGGCTCCCGCCCTTTGGAGAAAAATGGTCTGCTGGCTGTATGGGGGATGGGTCAGCACTGGACTCACAGGCTGCTCCCTCAACTCTCCCCCTAAAGCCATTGACCCACACTTCCCTAACCTTCTCTAGTCCACTCTGCCCTTTCTCTGCTGGAGCCCAGGGTAGGAAGGTGCCACTGTATTTTCCTGTGTGGTCCCTTTTAGAACTTGGTCTCTCTGTCAAGCTGGCTAAACCTGGCGGCTTTTTGCTTTTCACAACTGGGTGCTGTTTTACTCTCAGCTGTGTTGCTGTAGGCTGGGGAGTCCAGTTGGGGGTTTAGATCCCACCCTTCTCAGGTGGAACCCCGGCTGCTGAGATGTTTCTCTGTCCCTTCAGCTGCTGCCATGGGAGCCCCACCAGCCTCTTGCGTCTCCACACTTCCTAATGGTCACATTGTGAGGAATCGGCTCTTCTGTTATGTCCGCGGTAATACGGCTTCTCTCCAGTTGGTATTCTGTTGGTTATTCCAGATAATTTCTCCCTAATGAATTTGTAACTCCAGTTTGGTGTTGGGAGGAGATTAGTGTAGCTCCATTTACTCCTCCGCCATCTTGGTTCCCTCAGTTGTTTCAGTTTCTTGCTATTGCAAGTGTCTTGGAACATTCATGTGCAAGGCTTAGCGTGAATATCTGTTTTATTTTTCTTGGGTAATTACCTAGGAGTAGAATGGGTGGATCATATGGTACACATATGCTTAACATTTTTAAAAACTGTCTAAATATTTTCCAAGTGTTTGTACCATTTTGTATTTTGATAAGCAGTGTAGGAGAGTTCCAGTTTCTTTATACTTGGTATGGTCAGCCATGAATATTAACCATTCTAATATATAATAATATCACATGTGATTTAATTTGTATTTTCCAAATGACTAATGATGCTGAGCATTTGTTCATATGCTGACTTCCCATCCATATGTTCTCTTTGGTAAGCATCTGTTTCAACTTTTGTCCAGTATTTTTAATTGGGTTCTTTGCTTTCTTATTTTTGAATTTTGAGATTCCTTTTATATTCTGCATGTAAGTCCTTAATCAGATATATTCTTTGCAAATATACTCTCCCAGTCTATAACTTCTCATTCAAAGGCAGTTTTTAATTTAGTAAAATCTAATTTATCAATTTTCTCTTTTGTGGACTATATTTTGGTGTCATATCTAAAAATTCTTTGTTCTAAATCAAGGACAGAAAGATTTTATTTAAAATGTTCTAAAAGTTATACAGTTTTTGGTTTGGCATTTAGGCCAATGGTTCATTTTGACATTTTATATGTGAGGTAAGGATCACAGTTCTGCAGGTGGACATCCAACTGTAACCTGTTTACATTTCTGCCAAAACCACACAGCTTTGACACTGTAGCTTTATGGCTTAAAACAGCATTTTTCTGCCAAAATTCTTCTTCTTTTTTTAAAGCTGTTCTGGCTATTTTGACATCAATATAAATGTTAGAATCAGTTTATATCTTTCAAAAAAAATGCCTGCTAGAATTCTGATTGCAATTGCCTTGAAATTACAGATAAATTTGTGGATAATTAAAAATTTAATATGATCAACGATGCATGAACACTGTTTCTCTCTGCATTTATTTTTCTAAAATTTATCACAGAAATTTGTGGTTTTTCAGTTTACAAGGTTTCTCACATCTTTTGTCAGGCTGATCCTAAGCAGCCTATATTCTTATGGTATCTCAAAGGTTTTATTTCTTCTATTTTTATTTTATATATATATATATATATATATATATATATATATACACACACACACACATATATATATGTAAATACAATGTATTTTGTATATTGATTTATCCTGCACCTTGTTTTACTCACTTCTCAGTTTTAGTAGCTTTCCTGTAGATCCCATCACATTTTCTACCTAAATAATAATATTGCCTAAAAATAAAGCTATTATATTTCATTCTTTCCATATGGAAAGTCTTTTTTTTTTCCTTGCATTATTGCACTGGTTGGAACCTCTTATACAATGTCAAACTGAAGTACAGACAGGAAAAAAACTTGGGAAGTATGTCCTTGTTTTCAGCTTTCTGGAAGAATGTGTATAAAACTGACATTACTTCATCTTTTAATGCGTGGGGAAATGCAATGGTCAAGCACTCTGGGCCTACAGTTTTCTTTATAAATTTTTAACTACAAATTCAATTTCTCTAGTAGATACACTGCTGTTCATGGTATCTTCTTTTCCTTGAAGGAGCTTTGGTAGTATGAGTGTATCAAGTAATTTGTCTATTTTATGTACATTTTAAGGTTTATTAGCATAAAGTTGTTCACAAAATATTTTTATTATCTTTTTTAATAGCTATAGATTTTACAGACAATCCTGACATTGGTAAGTTGCATCCTCTCTCTGTTTACTTTCCTGATTAAATCTAATGGAAAGTTCATCAATTTCATTGATATCAAAGAAGCAATTTTGGCTTCATTTATTTTCTTTACTGTTTTACTATTTTCTATTTCATTGACTTTTAATCTGATCTTTATCATTTCCTTTTCTCCTTACTTGGGGTTTAATCTGCTTTATTTTTTATTTTATTGATATAAAAATTAAATACTTTTAAACCTGAAAAGCCTATAATATCAGGTGCCACTTATAAAATCTCCCTAATGTTTGTTTTTACACAGAAATAACAGCTCTTGTCCTACCTAGCCTCACAGGAACTGCTGTTCACACAACTCTTTGACCTTGTCTCCCATTGCCTTCCCACTGACTCACTGTGCTCCAGACCTGCTGTCTTCCATACACACCACACTTGTTTCTGCCTGTGGGCCTTTGTATTTGTTCTTTCTTCTCCCTGAAACTTTTCTCTCCGAGCTATACCTGACAGCCTCCTTTTTAGTAATGTAATTTCAGGTGATCTTTTAGAGACTCTCCCAGACTTGCCAATCTGAAGGAGCTTGCCACCACACCATCCTCAGCCATTAATATAGTACCCTTCAAAGCACTTTTACTATTTTGATTTATTTGCTTGTGGTTTTCTTCATTTTGTTTTTATCTATCTCTCCAGCTTCTGTCATCTTCCTGAAAGCTAAAACACTTCTTCCTGTTCACTGTTGTATCCCTAACACTGTACCCACTGTGAAGCACATAGTAGGTACTTAGCAAAAAAATTGGTGAGTAAATTAATAGCCAGGCACTAAGAATTAATCTTACCCTGACTGGGTGGCTCAGTTCATTAGAATGTCATCCCACACACCGAAAGTTTAGGGATACAATTCCTGATCAGGGCACATATCTAGATTGTGGGTTTGACCTCTGATGGGAATGCATGTAGGAGGCAACCAATCAATGCTCCTATATCACATTGATGTTTCTCTCCACATCCCCCCATCTTCCTCTCTAAAATCAATAAACATATCCTCAGGTCAGGATTTTTTAAAAGCCTTTAAAAAAAGACAAAGTATCCTCTCTCTTGTCTCCACCATTAAGGTTTGTACGTAGTGACATATTCAGACTACAACTAAAAGTCTTTCTTTCTTTCTTTTTTTCACTTCTGGGCTTCATTCTATAGGCCCTACAAGTATCAAGGCCCTCACCTATGGACTCAAGCTTGTCATCTGTCTGGTCCTTTGTGGGGCTTTAATTACTGTTTTCAAAACTGAAGAAAGGTAAAGACTTAAGTGAATCTAAAAGCACGACTGACATAGGCTTCTTCTCCCCTTCCAGGAAACATACTGAGTTCTTAGGAAATGCTTGCCCATGAAGCTGTGTAACATGTAATTTCAGGCTGAAGTTTCATGATGGAGTTTCGTAGAATTTCGCAGTCCAGCAAAAAATGTTCAGTCATGTAAAGCTTTTTCTAGCTGAACCACACTGTCTTCAATGATTTGTTCTCCCAAGAGTTATAATGCTAATCTGAGAATTTAAGAACCAGGCACTGAACCATGTATATAAACCTGGGTAAGCAAATTTAATTGCAATAATCCTATGAAGTATGTGTCGTCGTTATTTTACAGTGAGAAAACTGAGTCTCAGACATGTTTAACAATGGGTGAATTTAACCTAGTAGGGTTAGGGCTCCACCTGGTTATCTTATTCCATTTTACCTAATAATTACTTCTTTTTTACCTTTAAAAATTTTTTTTTATTTATTAAAAATTAAAAAGTGACATGGGCTAATATAATATTATAGGCTTCAAGTGTACATTTCTATGATACATGTTCTGTGCATTGAATTGTGTGCCCACCACCACATTCAAATCACCTTCCATCACCATATATTTGGCCCCTTTTACTGACCACCTCCATACCCCCTTCCCTCTGGTAACTACCACACTGCTGTCTGTGTCTATGAGTTCCAAGTTTTACATCCCACATATGAGTGAAATCATATGGTTCTTATGCTTTTTCTGACTGATTTGTTTCACTTAGCATAATATTCTCAAGGTCCATTCACAATGTTGCCAAAGGCAGTGCTTTATCTTTTCTTATGGCTGAGTAGTGTTCCATTGCATATGTGCACCACACCTTCTTTATCCAATCCTCTATTGAAGGATGTATCTGTTGTCTCCATGTTTCTACTGCATCCTTTTACAGGGAGGAAAACTTTCTTGGGGATACATCACTGATTTGCTTACTTTACTGCTAATTTTTTCTCATGCCTCTCATAACGTATTCAGTAAATACTAATTAAATTGAGTTGGCTGTTACACCAAATATATATTCATAAGTTATGCTTTAATGTGTCATTCAGATGAGTAGCATAAAGCACTAAATTTGTATGCCTCTGGCTATAACTTAATATTTAGGGCTCTGTCTTTAATAAAATAATAACACAAAACTGAGTAGCATTTTCAATAAAACTGGCTGACCTTGTAGTTATATATTGTCAGAGCCAGAACCAATTTTTTTATTTTTCTAAATAAATTGCAAAGAGTTAAAATGTCTAATTGTAAATAATTTCCACATTTAAGATGATGAGTTGCTGAACATCAGTATTACTCATTTCTTTTTTAATCATGAGGCCTTTAAAACCTCAAGAAAATTACACAGGATAGCAGTCATCCATATAGCCACTAGTCAATTTTAGTAATGTTAACATTTTGCAATATTTGATTTAGTTCTCTCTTTCCCTTTCTCTCTCAATCTTTCTTAGTCAAAAAGAATTTGAGCCCTGGCTGGTAGCACAGTGGATAAGGTGCCGGCCTGCAAACCCAAAGGTCGTTGGTTCGATTCCCCAGCCAGGGCAACATAACCAGGTTACAAGCCAGGTTTCCAGCCAGGTCTGTGGCTGGAGGCAGGTGAAAGGCAACCATACATTGATTATTCTCTCCCTCTCTGCCTCTCTCCCTTCCCCTCTCTCTGGAAATAATAAATAAAATCTTAAAAAAAAAAAAAAGAATTTGATATAGTAAATATTACTTTGCATATTCTATTACCTCCTTCCTTCATATAATATAGTATAGATGAGGCTGGAGATCATTTTTATGAATAGTTTTATAATTACACTGAATGGAAAAATATCCATAATAAACAGTATAATTTATTTAGAGATTTTACATAAATGGTATCATTTGTACATATCCCTTTGCAACATCTTTCTTCACTCCAAAATGTGTTTCAAATTCACCCATAAATTACCATTGAATAAATTTTAATTAAATAAAACCCAACATGTGCTTTTCAAAAAGAAAGGAGTTCAGGTTTATCAAAAGCATAAAAAATATCTTCCTAAAGCTTTCTGCTTTTGCTCAGGGATTTATAGTAGTTATGCAACTATCTCCTATCATTCATTATTTCTCCAGTAATATCTTTAAGTATCATGATGCATTTTCTTTTGGATTTCATTTTTAGCAAAGTTATACATGAAGATGATTTAAAGAGTTTCACCCTTCTAGAGGCTTGTTACAATAGTTTCCCACTCTAGGTTCCACTTGGTTTGGGTCCCTAGAATTAACCACTTTTAAAGGTTTTGTTAGATCTTCCTTGTTTTTCTTTCATATATCTAACAAATATATAGTTCTACTTTTTGTTTTCAGTTTAGGAATTTCCTATTCACTTCTTAGTATGGAAAAAAAAAAAACCGATTCAGCCTTCCTCCCTCTTCCTGCAACCCCCACCATACATGACCATGCACACACACAAACATTTCCCACTTACCGATTCTTCCCAACATTATAAAGTACAGTTTATCATATCATCGCTGAATGCTTACATTGTTATGACTATCTAAATTCTCTCAGTACAGCTAATTTGTGTCATTCTGAGTACTTCTTTTTGAAAAGCATCTTGTTTTCTAATTATTAACATCTAATTGAGCGTTCATTTCTTTTATAGGTAATTCTAGTTTTACGTATTTAATCCTAAGTATGTCTCCCAGGTATGTAAATCTCTCAATGTATTCATACCAATTAGGCCTGCTTTCATGTTCATCTATAAGAATCACTGGGAAAAGGTGATGGGTAGCCTTGATTTAGTCAAAATCAGTTCTTTAAGCTTGGTATATCCCTTTCACCATGGGTCTCCCTGCCATATTAACCTGTCACCTCACTCTGGGATCATACTTTCTTGACCTTCTCGCTCTTTATTAGTAGAGCGCATCCTCTACTGTCTGACAGGAAAAGGTTGTATTATAGGTGGAAGATTTTTTGAAACTCCAACTATCTGAAATGTCTTTGGTCTATAATCATAATCAGTGGTGATTTTACTGAGTATAGAAGTCTACATTGAGGAATCATTTCTCTTTACACTAGGAAGGTATCACTCAACTTCTTTTTTTTTTTTTTTTTCCAACTTCTTTTAGTGTAAAAGAATATTAAACCACTCTGATTCCTGATCCTTTGGATAAAAATCTGTTCCCACTCAAGCCCAAAAATCTGCATTCTAAACTTTCTGATCAAATGTTTTCATTAGTGGGTCTAATTCATCACTGAATTGTGATTTTTATGGAACTTTACAATATGAAAACTCACTTCCTTCAGTTCTAGGAAAATTCTTTAATTTTTCTTTAATGATTCTTTCCTATGAATCTTCTCTTTTTTCTTCCCCTTCCTTTGATAGATTTGACAGTTTTCTAACATCTTCTACTTGCTGGTTTGTTGCTATTTGTTTAGTTTTCTAGCAGATTTTCTCAATTCCACAATTTTTATTTTATACTTGCAACTGTTTTTACTTGGAACTTGAACTTAAGGGACTAAGCATGGTTTTGTAAGTCATTGCCATTTCTACATTAGACATTCAAAAACTTTTCCAGTACACTCCTTTACAAACTTCAAGGGTTTGCAGCACCATTTGAAGGCAAGATTTGACATTGACTATTTTCACTTTCCAAATCATTTCTTGAGTTTCTCACTCTGCTATGGTATATTTTATTTCACTTACAAAAGCTGGTTTTGTGTTCTGACCTTTTTTTCTTTAAGCTACATCCTCTTCTTGTTTCATTCATTCTATATCTTCTCTACTTCTCTAAAGTTTTTATGATAGATGATTATCTATAAAAATGTCTTTCCCTTGCATAGATCTGTCTCCTGCCTGTCACTCTTTTCAGTGGTAAGTGTATGTGTGTGTTTCTTTCACATTATGAGCTTTATTCAAATCACTTATGAACCCTCACAGATATTTCAGTTTGGATCACTGAAAATGTGTAGTAGAAGCTGTGTGTGCAGGGAAGGGTGTGCTGATAATGATCTTTGCCACAGGGTTATCTGGCTCCTGTGTGACCTCTCAGAATCTCACAGTTAAGGAGGGTTGGAAGTCCAAGATAAAGGTGCCATCATCATTCTTTCTGGTGAGAGCTCTTGCTTCACTGTGGATGGACGGGTCATCCACAGTGGGGACATTTCCGTGTCCCCACATGGCAGAGACAAAGGAAGAGCACTATTTAGCATTCCATTTTATAAGGACACTAATTCTATCAAAGCAAGGCCTCTCCTAATGGCTTCATTTAAAGTTAATTACATCCTTATGGACCATATCTCCAAGTAGCCTACAAAGTGAGAAGAGGTTGGTGGGCAGGGCTTCAACATAGGAATTTGGGGAGGATAAAAATATTTGGATGACAGAGAGAAAATAGTTTCCCACCTTTCTCTGGTGCCTATAGAGACACATCAAGCTATAGAACTGAGCCAGGATTTATTTCTTTGGCCAAAACATCTTCACCTTCACGTTGGATGAAACTCAATGTGTGACAACAGTCACAGAAAGAAGAGTAACTAGACTTAGAATCATACTTTGTACACAGTTTCAGGGGCTTATTTAAAAGCAATGCCTCAGCACTGAGCTAAAACTCCAAGGGGTATAATTTATTATTTTACTTGCAACTTTCATAACAACTCCTGTGGAACTCTTTCTTATTGACTCCATCTTCTTCTCTAAGCCTTTCTTGCCACAATCATAGTAACAAACTCGTTAATCACTTCCTCCATCAGTTCCAAACCCCCAAGGTTTGAAAGGTTTCTTCCCTGATAGGATTTAGCATTGTGTGCTTATTGTAGGGAATGCATTTTGTTTGAGAAGGAACATAAATGTTAAGTAAGGGCTACACTTACTGACAAGCATGGCTATAACCGTTTTAACATTCTTGATACTGTACCAATCAATACACAAGGTATTTGTACTTTATTAGTGTGACATGCTGGAGAAAGGAGAAATTGTAGACTTCAGACTAGAAAATGAAAAGAGTTCAGCAGTGAACAAAATAAGACATGGATATCTCATGGAGCTCAAACTTAAAGGACTGAGCATGGTTTCTTAAGTCACTGCCATTTCTGCAATAGACATTCAAAAACTTTTCCAGAATACATACTACTTCTCAAACTTCAAGGGTTTGCAGCACTATTTGATGGCCATATTTGACATTGACTATTTTTCCTTTCCTAATACATCCTATTTTTTTTATTCCTACGAAATGTAACTTTAAAAAAATTCATAAATGAAGGCATACACTTCTTATTGAAAGGGCTCAAATACAATGAATAATTCTATTAGGATAGCAATGTACATCATAATAAAATTTTAGTGCATTGAGGACAAAGAGGATACCCAACAGGGTTCCTGAGAAATGAATATATTCCAGCGACAGTTTATTAGCACTATCTAGCAAAGTAGATTGCCTGGCACAAAAGTAAGTGTTTATAATTTAAACAAATTCCTCATTCACTTCATTCCACAGAGTGCCAAGTCAAAAATACCTGAGCATAGATTATCTATCTCTACCATACTACTAAGCCACTATCCTCAGGTTAAGTGTTTAAAGGAAGAGCCATTTTTTTCCCCAAGAAAAGATGAAGACTATAAATTCTAGTTAGATTCTCAAGGGAGTTCAAAAATACACCCTTAACATTTATATAATTAAATCATTATGTACCAAAAACTAGAGAATGTCTAACATTATTGCAATGCTAGTTATTAAAATGGCCATGTGTATATGTATATAAATACACACATCTACATGCATATGTGTGTGTGTGTGTGTGTGTGTATTTATCTTGAATGCTGGCATGTAAGGCAAAGCCAATTTAATGTTACTACCTGCAACTATGTCAAATCATTAAAACAAGTGTTTTTGTTAACCATATAATGTGTAGGAATGATTTCTCTAGTTCTTTACCCATCTCTGACCCCCACCCATTTCCCAGCCTTTCTGAAGAGTAGGGTTGTATGCTGATGTTAGGCTCAGGTATGGACCTTCAAAGAAGGACCTAATTTGGGGTCCCCAGAAACAGACCCTGAGAAAAGAATTTCTGTGCGAAAAGTATGTTAAGGAAGTGTCCCAAGCCACACAGGCCAGCTAAACTCCACAGAGTGCAGCAATAAAACTCAAAGAAAAATGGAATCTCTTGGAAGCCAGGGAGCCAGGTTGTCATGATCTTACCCCTGCCTCTCACTGGCAGGGTTTGTCCTGGGGGGATGGAAACACCCAGTCCCTACAGGTTCTCAGCCAATGATAAAAAAACAAACAAACAAACAACTTTCCAGTAGTCCAAGGAAAATCCTGCAAAGAAAAGCTATAAGCAAGTCTTCAAACCAACAGCAGGTGTAAAGGGGCCAGGGGATGCCCAGAGATTGTGAAGGGGAACCGAGAGGGTCTGAGAGGAACATGGGCTCTACCTAACTTAGAAATTTCAAAGAACAGAGTTTAAGGAATTAGCATACTTGTTATTGTTTTTGCCTTTTTCCCCTTGGACTATCTCAAAAATTAGGTATTCTGCCTACCTGTACAGGGATGCTTCCTTTACCAAATCACACCTGCTAAAAAAAAAAAAGGCTGACACAAGCCCACATTTCTCAAATGCATCCCTTCACCCTGAGTCCCTGCCCCATGAGGAGAGTCTACACCAGCTCACTTGGCCTCCACCTCACTCACCTAGCCCGCTGGTGTGGAGTGAGTGGTCTGCCGCTCACTCCCCTTCCCAGACTCTACCCCTTCTGGACCTCAGAGATTCTAGAAAGGTAATGGAATGGAACCTGTCAATGGAGGGAATATTCCACAGTGTCTATATATAGGTCTTCATTTACCCCACCCAACTACCCTATGAGATCGGTACTACTGTTACACACATTTTATAGATGTGGAAACCAATCACAGGTAATTTAAGAAACATACAGTTAGAAAGTAGATCATGAATTCAAACACAGCCAGTCCTCAGATTGCCTCTCCTGCCAATCTGAGATAGAAGATGTTTTCTGACATTTTGCAAAAAGAAGAAATTAACATTGATGAGATAAAAATGTATCTTCCCATGCTCACATATCAATGATGGGCATAGTGAGAACTCGAACTGGAATCAGAGGGCCCCAAAGACCCACGTTCTTCTCATGATCTTTCCCAGGAAAAGTAAGCTAGTTTTTCCCCAGCTAACCTGAGGTGGGGGAGATCCCGGGAGCTACTTCACTAGTAATTTCTCATGATTTACATCAGGATCCAAGGCATTCAAAGTTAAAGAGAAAAAGCCCTCAGGAAGAAGGAAGTGGTCTCTGTCCCTTCCTGCCTATGGACCTTCCAGAAAGATTAGTGCAGAACTTACCCTGAGCTTTATGTCCACCAGCGGGATGGTCCAGTCAAGGGTTACTGAGCTGCTCTGAGGGAACAGGAGATACTGGTGTTCTCGGAGTTGGGGAAGAGAACACTGGAACAAAGAGGAAAACCTCCCAGAACAGAGATCAAAGTTGATGAGGAGAAGGAAGTAGGATTGTGAATCTGTCATGCACTCTTGACACCACTGCCCTGGGAAGCAGGAAAAATGTTCAGACTACAGCCTGCATGGTTTCCTCCAACACGGATCCTGGTTCCAGGAAAGTCAGAATCGAGGTGGCTGGTCAGCAGCGTCATGGGTACTCATGGCATGGTGTGGGTTGGCCAGAACAGACAGCAAAGAAAAGACCACCCAGCATTTAGCTATAGTGAGAACTGGTGTCACAGGAAGACCACTGTAGTTACCAGAAGACCAGTAATGGACCCTGCGGTAGAGTGTTCAGGCTGGGGGAGGGGAAGTGGGGCAGAATCCTTGTCCTAAGAGAACTAGGTTGCCACAGAGACTAGTGCATTATTCACATTTGGGGACAGATGCTTTCTGGTTGTGAAGGCTACCCTGTGCATTGTAGGATATTTAATAGCATCCCTGGCATCTAGTTGTGACAAATAAAATGCCTCCAGAGGTTGCCTAATGTCTCATGGTGGGGAGGGGGGCAGAGTCACTTCCAGGTGACAGCCATTGGTTGAGTGGAATGATGAAGAGACCTAGCATCTGCTGAGCACCTTCTTTACAAATAAAATCTTGTGGAATTCTTTAGTACGGATATGAGAGGGACCATGACTACCTCGGTGTTAAGCTGGGGAACTGAAGGCACAGCTATATTAAGCAACTTGCCTAAAGACACACCGAACGTAATTGGCTGAGCTGAGCTGGCAGCTGGAAGGGGCTGCTGCAGGGAGGCAATGGATACACCTGGTGGCAGAGAGTTGCCCTCAGGTTTCCCTGAGTCCACAGCCCAAGCAGACACCTCGTCTGCTGGTTCTCCAGTGTCTGTCAGAATGCGGCCAGCAGGCATGCTGACCAGGCTGCTGACCTTGCTACTACTACTCATAGCATCTAAACACAGGCTTGGTCTTCAGTCTGTGGACAAATACAAAGAGTTCATTTATTTAGCTTCAGTGATTAGAATAACGGGGGATAAGGGACCAGGAGTTCATTAACCGGAGCCTGGGATCTGTTTGAAATCCCCACCTTTCATTCTTTCACCTTCTTCTCTCTCTTTACCCCTTCCAATTCACTCTCTCCCAAGCTTTTGTGCTTCCATTTTATTTAGCTTTAAAAAATATTGACTGAGTTCATTAAATAAAATAATGCACTGCTTATTTCTAATTCTTATATAAGGATACCACACATCTATCCTTTTTAAAATTAGGTAACATATAAATCTAGGCACAAATCAGAAAAGCCCACAATTAAAATCATTACATTTCTATCTCTGAACAAAGGGGGTTGGGGCAACAACATTACGTATGAAGTTTTCCAGATCCTTGTAGACTGCCAAACACCCTGAATCTGTTTCTCCTTGAATCAGTTGCCTTCCCTGGAAAGAACCCTGTGTCTACTTTAAATGTGCATTTCTCTAGTATGCTTCAAACTTTTCATTTACCAAAATACGACATCTGCAAATCACATCCAGAAGACACATGGATCTGTAAAAGGCCAGGCAGACGGCAAGGTGATTTGTTCTGACTCAGAAAGCGATTTCTCAGGCCTCACCCTGCTCTACCATGTGAACACGCATGTCTTGTCAGAAAGCAGCCAAACCCTGCGGCCAGCTGGTTCCTACCAAGCAATTCCCTTGAAGTTGTGCAGAAAATAACTGTAATTGCAGATACAATTCCCCTCCATGAATAAGGCAGAATAAGATCGAAGCTATTAATTTTCAATGAAATTGCTTATTTTACTCTTAAAGGCAACTAAGGAAACAAGGAATTACAACCCACTGCTGCCTGTGCCCCAAGTAAATCAAGCCACCAGCTTGAGCCTGGGAAAGTGTGCATTACCAGCAAGCACTAAGGTGTTGGATTACCAAAACACCGGAGCCAAACTGTTTGAGCAAAACATTTTGGGAGCTGATAGGAAACAGAAACTGCTAGACCACTGCCTTGACCTCTGCAACAACTGTGATTTCCAAGAATTTAGAAACATCTAGAAATTAGAAGTCGGCGTGGGAAATGAGAGTGCATAGATCTCTTGATTTTGAGCTTTGCTCTTTACCACTGATAATACCCTAGACCACTGATTCTCTGGACCTCTCTCTCATTATTTATAAAGAAAAGGGGATACAGTGCAATCCTTACAAGCTCTTCATTTTGACCCCTAACTTAGCGCAAAGGGACAGTGCTCTGTACTGAAAGAACAAGGAACGTGGAGTCAGCCAGATGAGGGCTCAAATCTGATTTCATTTGTATACAACTCTGTGACCTTAATCAAGGTGCTTAACCTCTCGGAGTTTTAAGAGCCTCAAATGTTTATTGTTGACTATTACAGCTTTTGAAAAAACATATGAAATGCAAATGTTGGCTCCCTTTATAAACTATACTGGCCCAAACCTTTATGGAGCTAAATTTAAAATCAAAAACTCTAAAACCAGAAATCTTATAAGTTTATAGGCAATTTACTTTTTCTCACAGCCTAACTTCAGTCTATAATGAGGAATTCTGTAGGCTGGGTTTTCTTTCTACTTAGTTCATTAAATATTCATATGTTTTGCTGAAGAAAAGCAGATACATTTGTTTTTTAAATGCTGTCCAAGGACCCTTAGGGGTGTTACAGAATCCATTTTATGTGTACTTTGCACGCTATAGTTTAAAAATCTAGTGACACAGTCTAAATTCCAAAGCACACTGAGACACAAGGATTTCAGGTGAGAATTATCAACCTGTAGTATATTATAGGTTTTAGTTGTTTAGCAATAAAGTATGAGGGTAATTGCATGGAAAAAGGAGCTTCCATACTTCAATTTCTAGAAAGTTCTACTTATTATTTGAAGCTCAAAACCAAACATTAATGATTCAATGAGCACATACAAATGAAAATATGGGAAACACTGATATATTCCATTATGTTTTCTAATTGCTAATCCTGAGCTTTTAGTACTCTGTCTCAGTTGTTATGTTCATCTCTCCCCAAGCACAGACTCAGTGTAAAACACTGTGAGAAGCTGAGAGCTACAAGAACAATGAAAGAAAAGAGGAAAAATCAGTATTTCCTATGCCACAGAGAGCATGCTAATCTCTAAATTTGTATTTCTAGTTTAATGTTGAAACACAAGACCTGTCCCTGAGTAGTTTATAATTTAGATCAGGATAGACATATATGAGTGCATTGAACAATGAGTGCATTGTTCGTAGGAGAGCTTATGTGAAAACAAAAAACAGAAACCAAGGAAATAATTTCAGATGATGTACTATGAAGAAAGAAACCTATAGAAAATAGCTGAGGTGAAAGTGACCATACTCTTTAATCAGAAAAAGCATCTTTAAGGAAGTATCATTGCCCCTAAGTATGTTTGCATTGGGTGTGTGTCTGGGGGGGGGGGGTATACCTATGAAATAATAATGAACAAAACAGAACTAACATAAACTATTGAGGGAAAGCAGAGTTTGCCACCCCAAAATACGTTTTTGGGGATACTGGTTACCTAAAACTGGTTACTTTCAAGAAACAAAAGACTCCAAAAGAAAGCCTGAAGCTCTGGCTGGTGGCACAGTGGATAAGGCACCAGCCTGTGAACCCAAAGGTCACTGGTTCAATTCCCAGCCAGGGTAACATAACCAGGTTGCAAGCCAGGTCTTCCTCCAGATCTGTAGCTGGAGGCCGGTGAAAAGCAACCATACACTGATGTCTCTCTGCCTCTCTGCCTCTCTCTCTTCCCTGCTCTCTAAAAACAATAAAATCTTTTAAAATAAATAAATAAAAAAGAAAGCCTGACCTTCTCCCTAACTGCCTAAAAAGAATTTAGATAGAACCAGCTCCAGGAATAAATATCATCGCAGATAACTATAGTTTAATATGAACTAGCTATGATACGAAGGAACCTAGCCAGGCTCATTTGCTTAAAGATGGCCCAGCAAACATGTATTTACCACCTATTTGCTTTTTCATCTGCAAGTAAATTGCCTTCCTTTCCTTTGAAGTCCAGAACCACAACCCCGCTTCTTTCTTCTTAGCCCAGGTTGGAATGTAATATTCAATTGCATGATTTATCTTCTGGTTCCAAATGCTGGGGGTTAGGGGCTCTGTGCATGCAGACATATGTAATCCATTTGGTCATTCTCTCTGTTAATCTGACTCATAATTTGATTATTAGTCCAACCAGGAAAACTTAGAAAAGTATGAGGTAAATTATTATTATTTCCTCCCCCCCCCCCCCCAGTTTCAAAACAATAGACTTAGAAGAATTTGAACCTATGGGTATCACAAAACAGGGATCATTCCAGACTGATGCTTACAGAGAAGACGCCATGTAAGTAAAAGGCTTGAATAAAAGGGGATATTCCCATTGGTAGCTGAACATGCGCAAAGAGGGCGCCAAACAACGAATCCCTGCTCCAACTTTCTGGGCACCGAGATGAACTGCCTTCAGTCATGTTTATGGTACTGTCTGACCCAGTTAGTTCTAAATCCCATCCTGTTAACTGCGGGGCTTCTCAAACTTTAGGCACATCACAATCACCCAGAGGGACTGTTAACACATTGTTGACAAGTCACACACACACAAATCCTCCTGTTTTCAAGCCCAAATGTTATTGACTAATCATGAGTTAACTCATGCTTGCACTTTCATTAGCCTTCACTATAAAATTGTCCACCAACGATGTGTTCAAACAGATTGCTGGGCTCTGACACAGGATTTCTGTTCCAATGAGTTTCATTTCTAAGAAGTTTCCAAGTGATCCTGATGCTCCTAGACCAGAGAGCCACCAAGATCTTTGTACGTAATATGTTCTGCCCACCATTCTTTATATGCAAATGAACAAAACATATAAATGCAAATGAACAAAACATATAAAAGCAGTATCAACCTGCTCAATGACTCATGCAGTATTTCGAAAATCTTGCTGCATCTTTCAAATTTTTATGAAACTGCTCTAAATCCTCTGTACATGGATGCATATACAATATGTATATACATGATATTTTAATTTCCCAGTTGCTTCATAGGTATACATATTTTTCAAAACTGGTTTGTATACATAAGCATCACCACTGTTACTTAAGAAAATGCAAACATGCGTAATGGGATTTAAGTTTTCCAACCACTTGCACAAGGAAAGCTTAAATCTGCAGCTTACTGCAAACGCATGAAACAGTTTATCATCTCTGAAATCCCTTTTATCAATCTCCAGTGAATCCCCAAAGTAAAATTATTCTTTACTCTCATAAACTGAAGCTTTGTTCCTGGTGCCTCTGTAATAAGGAAGAAAGCTGACAGGGCCATCACATTTCCCTGCTGAATAAGCAACAGATCAACAGATCCTGAAAGTTTCTCAATTGGTTTATAATCCAGAAGCTTTTGCACCAGACAGCATGGACTGGCATCAGAGCAAAGCCTTCTGGGGACTAGAGCCAGCCAGGTCTTTACTAAGTGACACTGGAGTCAGCCACAGTCACCTAAAGCAATTATGGCCCACTGGGGACAGACCCACCTGCATCAGAGATCATTGAGTCTTGCTCATCTGTTGTCAGGCCCATTGGCACATGAACCCTTTTGAATCCTTCCTTTTGAAAAGGTTCTACAACTAAGAGAGGTTTTATTCAAACCAGCCACCTTCTCCATGAGATCACCATGTCAGGCACATCTAGGTAACAGAAATGTCTCCCTTCCTCCCCAGTCTGGTAAAGTTCTTTTGTCTTATCTTTTTCTCATATACAATTTTCCATTCCTTTATTTCATAATTCAAATGTCCACTCTGTCTCGGCCTCTGTCATTTCACAAACAGCTCCTTGATCAATTCCACAGTCACCTCAGGGACTAGTGCTTCTCTTTAACAGACCAATTTGCTCTTCTTCTTCTGCTCCTGGCGAACAGACCTGGGAAGCTAATATGTCAAATGAGGGGATAATAATGTCAAGGATCTATCCTAGTGCTACATAAGAGAAAAGGAAAGAATTGGGAAGTTGTAGAAAGGTATAAGCCATACATACAGTCCGCTTATCACAGTACCTCTTAGTGGAGCAGAAAAATGCATAGACTTTGAACTTCAGCAGTTTATGTGCTTTTGGACAAATAATTTCATTTCTCTGAGTTTGCTTCACTTTTGTTTGTCACTGCACTGAAGCAAATATTCTTTACTTTTCAGAACTAATATGAAGATTAGAAAAACATGTACGTTAATCCCCTAGTAGAATACCTAAACACAGTAGCATTTCCTAAGTGGCGACCTGCTACTATTGTTATTACTGTTAATCATGTCATTACCACACTAACATTGGATCTGGATACAAAACTAAATTCCTCAGTTTCTGCATTACTCCCAAAACAACAACAACAGTCAGTCAGGTGAATTCTTCTGACACTAATGACATTTAACATTTAATGTAGCAAATGTCTTGGGTCTAAATACCACCTTAATGTTCCATTCACAATCTTCACATTGAATAAACTATAAATTGATGTTACATAGTTATTTCAAGTAAGTTGGTATAATTTGAAAAAACAAGGTACCTGTTTATATCAGATGTACAGAAAGGATAAATTTCTTCTTTAATTTTATTGATGTTGTATTACATCCATTCCCTTTTTCCTCCCCTCTGTCTCCTTCCCCACCCACCCACTCCCCACCAAAGTCAATCCCACTTGTCCATGTCCATGGTTCTTCCATGCTAGTTCCTTGACTAAACCACTCCCCTTCTTTGCCTCCTCCTCTCACCTCCCACCTCCTCTCTCCCTTCTGCCCACTGAAGGTCTATTCATTGTACATGAATATATTGAAAGGATAAATTTTTAAAGATAGAAAGCAGATCAGTGATTTCTTAGGGCACGGGTGGAGTTTGGATGGACTGTAAATGGGTCCTAGGTAGCTTGGGGAATAATAGAAATGTTCTATAATTGGCTTATGGTCATAGTTGCATGACTCTGAATTTTCTAAACATCATTGTACATGCATGAACCCTGAGCGAATGTTATGGTATATAAAGTATACCTCAATAAAGCTGTTAAATCACCTAGCTTTTTTTTGTACTACACATTTCCAAATAAACTAGTATTTTTATGTTTATTCTAAAACTTTCCATTATCAGCTCATCACCCCAATGGTCAAGAATTTGCCCAGGACCACTGATGTATTCCTTTACTGGGTACCAGGGCTGTTATCACTGCTCGCACCCACCATCATATTGCTTTTGAAAAGTCATCCTGAGATACAGTATCAAAGACATTCAGGGAAAGCATTTGCAAGCTAAGATTATATTCCATATCGGATGGTTTCTCAGCTTGGACAGCAAATATTCAAGTCCAGAATGAATGGTTTTCAAATAGAAACCCATTATCAGTGCATAACTTTCATGCAGCCATTTCAGGAAACAGAAAAGGTCCTTTGCTTTAAATATTTGTGATGGATTAAAACTCAAATCATTAAAGCAGTGGACCTTTAAAAATGCACAGTAGACTGGCTCAATGGATAGGCGCAGGCCTGCAAACCTGAAGGTCGCTGGTTGGATTCCCCAGCCAGGGCACATAACCAGGTTGCAAGCCAGGTCTCCAGCCAGGTCCATAGCTGGAGGCAGGTGAAAGGCAACCATACAATGATGCCTCTCTCCCTCTCTGCCTCCCTTCCTTCTCCTCTCTCTGAAAATAAAATCTTAAAAATAAATGTATAGTAGTCCAGAGCAGCAGTGAGCAGTTCTACATGTTTGACAGCCCTATGTGTTAAAATGAAGGTTAAGGACACTATCACTACCATGTCACCAAAACATATCTGCAAAGAATACCCACCAAATATTCTTCCTTTCTTGATGGCACAGACAACTAGCTAGCTAGCTTTTCCTTCAGATACTACTACAATTGTTTTTATTATGATTTCTATCTTTTTTTGAAGATTTTTTTATTACTTTTTAGAGAGAGGGGAAGCGAAAGAGGCAGAGAGGCAGAGAGTCGTCAATGTATGGTTGCCTTTCACCTGCCTCCAACTGGGGACCTGGCTGAAGACCTGACTTGCAACCTGGTCATGTGCCCTGGCTGGGAATCGAACCAACAACCATTGGGTTCACAGGCTGGTGCCTTATCCACTGTGCCATCAGTCAGGGCTAATTTCTTAATCTAATTTAAGTACATAATTGCAGTCCAAACTTGGCCAATCCATTCTTAACTCTCTGTTGGCCTGCAACCTGCTCATTAGTGAAATAAACTGCATTATTATGTAACTCCAGAATTGCTGTGTTTATCCTTCCTTGTCCACAGTTAGCCCACAAAGTTGTTACATATGATTCTTGCAGTCAATCTTCCTCTGAATCAGACCTAGCAAAGCCAAGTTGAGTTGCATTGGTTTTTGTCTAGGACCTTGTCACTACTGAAACTCTTTCTATCTCATGCTCCTCAGTTTGAGAGATGGCTATAGCACCTTAATGGACTTTGGTGTAATCAACTCAGTTAAAATGACAACATAATGGTAGTCCCAACAGCTTAAGTTTTATACTCTATATACTATTTATATCTGGACCCTGCACCGAGGGACTCACAAACATGACCTCTAATCACAACCTATGTTTTAATCCTCTTTAATGAGAAAAAAAAAAAATGGAAGCCTAGACAGATTCAATGTCACACACACCTAGTAAGTGGTAAAATAGCAATGGAATCAGAGTCATGCCCTTAACCACTGTACAGTGTTCTAAGCGGTCCCACTTACATTTTTCACAAGTGCACTGCATAACCATAGGACTCATGGATTCTCAAGGCTATCTAATGAATACAGTGACCCCACATAAAGTAAGGAAAGAGGGATGAAGTAAATCTGATGACCTATGGCACTCACAGTTTTGTCACCTAAGAGCTGTAGGATTTGGGTTGTGTTACCTCGCCCTCCTTGATCCTTACTCCTTTTTTCTGTAAAATGCAGATGATCCATTCTCCTTTATTCACTTGGATACTGTGAGGCAAAAATGAGATCACACATATATTCCATTTTCTAGCTAATGAACGTAAGTTGCTAGCAAGTCCCCTTTTGCTAGATACAGATTACACTTGCACTGGTATGGAGGCCTTCTAGGAAAATAACCCCAGGCATTCACAGCAGCATATGATCACATGAAAAACATTCTTCTAGGACTGGGTATTCCCTGTTCCATTCTAACAAGCTGGAAGACAATATGCCAAACAAAAATTAGCCTTTAAATTTTCCCTGTTTTATTCTGGTTAATTCTGAGGCAAGCATCAAATGAAGTATTTTCTCATGAATGTAATGGTCTCCACCATCTCACAATATTAAGATCTACGTGAATTTTTGCAGAGTCAAAATTAGCAAGCTATTATTTCCAGCTTGACAGGATTTTGTTAAGTGAGATTTGTGGTTGCACCTGTAAAAGAAATTAAGAATTTGAAAAGATTCTATAACTATTTCCACTAGTTCCATGCTTACATTCTCAGCAATTAACCCATTTACTCTTCCAGTTTATAAGGTTTTATGTTACAGAGCTTGAGACAGGATATTTATTTAAGTTAGAGAACAAGTAGGCCTCCATGGAATAATAATATAGAATTACAGGTTATTCAAATTAAAAGGAGCTTTTCAAAACTATGTTACCCCAGGTTTTCCAGTGAGAAACTGAATCGTCTACTAAGGCAAGGCAGGTAAAACAAGCAAAGGGCATGAACTTGATAAGACAGTAGGGAGAGTCAGGCTGAGATGAACTTATAGAGCACAGGGACTCTCACAGCGGTGGGCCAAGTTCAAAAGTTTGTGAAACACACTTTTTGCCAAACTAAACACACCACCAAGCTTCACTGAGCTCAGTAACAGAAGTTTACCATTAAAAAAAACTTTTTTTTTTTTTTTAAACTCAAAAGATGAAGCACCCAAGGGCAAATAAAATTAAAAGGTTTCATCTCATCCTTCCTTGGGCAAGGAATTTTTAAGGGCTGTTGTGTCAGCCCTGTTCTGGGTTCTCAGAATACAACACAGAGCAAAAAAGGCACTGGCTTTGTTTTCATGTTTCTTGGAATTCACCACCTTAGGGGGGAAGTGAACGTTAACCAAATAATGACCAACTTAGAGAAATTCCAACTTTGATGGACATGAGGAAGGAAAAGTACACGGTACTATAAGTCAGATACTGAAGACTGGAAACAGGACCCCAGCCCAGGCTTGCTGGACCCAATCAATGTTGGAAGCACTGCTGAAAAGGCAGTGTCCTTTTCAGCATCTATTCTAAATCAACGGATTTTTAAAAGAAAATGTAATGCAAAATGGATAAGCACAGACTAATTACAATTTTTAATCAAACAAAACAAAATATGCAAGTACAGGATGAGGAAAACATACAAGGATGATACAGCAAGAAATGCTGTAGGCAGGAGCAGTTGTTTTTGATAGCAATGGAAATATAGCAGAAACACAGTATTGTTTTCAGAAGAGCTACCATGACACTCAGGTATGCTAGTCTCTAAAAAGAGAATACACCTATGGCCATCATAGGTAGAAGGGTTAGTGCATATAAAAAAAAAAAATGTGGGTGTGTGAA
Organism: Noctilio leporinus; assembly: GCA_004026585.1. NCBI lineage: Eukaryota > Metazoa > Chordata > Mammalia > Chiroptera > Noctilionidae > Noctilio > Noctilio leporinus. Next base: position 76,301 of record PVIW01000846.1, read on the forward strand.
AAGTTGCCCAAGGGTATATAAAAGAAACAGAATGGTAAAGGGGGATGGAAACTACTTGTGCTAGAAACAAATGAGTTGTTGGGATAATCAGCTAAGCAACAAGGCACACAAAGAACAAACAAGGGCCCTGGAGTCCCACAGACCTGTGCCTGAGGGCTTTAGCCCACTGTTTTATTGAGAGCAAGGTGTTTAACTTCTCCGTGCTTCATTGGCTCTGTCTGAAAAGAATGGGGTGATAGTACCTACTTTTTCAGATTATTATGAGAATTAAATGAGACAGCTTATGCAGCATCTAAGACAAATACTTTGAGTAATCATTATCATCATAATCATCATCCCTAATTGACAGTAAAAACAAGGCTAAAGCATAACAACGACTGTCTTCACTTTATCAAGGATTTCTGTGAAAATGAGAAACATTTTCTCTAGGTCCAAGAAGAAAGGAAAACAATGAAAACAACAACAACAAAACAGTGAGTCTAGTTTGAGCAAGAGACGTTTTTAATACTATGTTCTTCCTTTTCATGATGAGAAAGAAATGGTTTGAATTACCAAAAGAAGTTTTGAAATCTAGTAAGGAAAGTTGAGAAGGAATAGAACAGGGATGGGGTAGGGGTGTACGCCTGCCATAGATGGTTTAAAAACTCACTTGCAAGTGTTCACCCAGATATTATTTAATAACCTCTAAGCTCATCTAGCAGAGAATGTCACTCTTGCCAAGACAAATAAATGTATACTAGAGTTATTTTCCATCCATCACACTGACAGTAGCCCTGAGGAATCCAGAAGATGGAGCACTGCCCTATGATGATAAATGATTGACATGGCACAGGACCCCAGTGGTGGTACCAAATGACAAGCCATGGAAGAGAAAAGGTCACCTGAGAAAGGTAACCACCTCTGTGACAAGCAGTGTTTTGATTTATATATTAGGATGAAGGTTCTGGGCATGTGTTTCACTTTATTTTATTCACCTGTCTGTACATCTTGCAGTGGTATCTTCACCAAAATAATTCAGTACAAGTTCTTTTGGTCTCTTCATTTCTGAGGATATATAGAAGGGTAACAGTGGATGGCTTAAAATAAGCATGATTATATTATAGATGGGATGTAACTTTTAATGGAAATAATAGATTACTCTTCAAAGAACAGAATTCTCTGAAATAATTTTTATAGGTATTCATAAACATGTAAAATACTCAAACACACATATGTAATGCTTCTAAGTGCCTAAATTCTCCATTTCTGAAAGATGTTTATTATTTCAAAGGCCACAGACTATAGATATAAAATACACACATACACACACACACACACACACAGACATATAGTCTTTAGTAGTTCTCTGTTTAAAAATACATTTTTTAGGCTAGTCATTTCCCACCAAAACTTAAAAAAATTTAGAAAAGGAAATGAACACGTTAATGCCTTAAGCAGAACAAAGAAAAGGGAAAGGATAGCTGAATACATGAAGTATGCGAAGAGGTGACAGAAAGTTAATAAAAGGTGCTCTGTTCACAGTGGATTGTTTTATTTATTTGCCGTTCCTTTTATGAGAACTGTTTTACAATAATATCCATTTAGTGTTGTGCCATTCAGTGCTACACGAACAAGGGACCATTACTTTTTGTTTCTTTTTTTTTTTCAACAAAAGAACGTAGTCTCCATACTAAGTAATGATAAAATAACTGGAAGTCAGGGGAAGGCAGATTATAAATTTTCATGTACTATTTTCCTCTTATGAAGAACAACAAAAAGACTGAAAAAAGATTTTTTTTTAAGAAAAATAACTATTTTCTAATCAAGGTTACCACTATAAACAAAAAGTCAGGGCATAGTTTCTTTCACAATATGCTAAAGCTTTACAGATCTATAACAAGAAACATGACTCGGATAAATGTATGATGGAGTTCAGTGCTACATTTTCATAAAAGTAAATATTAAATTAAATGAATGGCAAGAAATTTTAAGCAACTATTTCATTTTGTATCGTACCATACATTATGGGAGAAGGGGTTGGGGAACAGTTTTCCTCCAACAATTCAGAACTGCAAAGTTCTATTAAATACAAGGTCTGTCCCAAAAGATCGAGCCATGCAAACTGTTTTAATTATATTGACATTGATATTGGCTGTATACTTTCGGAACAGACCTCGTAAAATCCATTTACGCAAAATAAAGAGGGATTCACCAAATGGATCTTCCAGCCAAAAACTACTCTTACTTAACTGAGTTTGGCTCAGAACCTTGTTTCTACCCGGCTCACTTAACTGTTAAGGAGTAGTGACATTTATACAGTCCTAAAATGACATTTGGCCCTTTGAAGGCAACCTTGACGCTGATGTGGCCCCCAGTGAAAATGAGTTTGACACCCCTGGCCTAGAATGAAGGCAACAATTCAAATGATGTTTCCACACCTTATAAAGTAGGCAGTGGACACTCAGGGTCTTATTCCAATGCATTTTGTTTCTCTCTTCCCACCTGACAAAATGAGTTGTCATCACTGGCTTAGCAAAATGGTACCTGTCACTTTCAGATGTTTAATATTCCTCTGTAAAGGATATGGTGACACTCTGTCAAACTAGCGCAAGTCTAATATAAGTCCATCTTTTCTGCCTCTCCATAGTATACAGTGTATCACTCAGTCACCAGTGATTTAGGCAGTGTGGCTTATGAAGATGGAAGCATGGCAATGTGCTATTTGTACAGTAGGCTTGCCAACCACCTGCAGATACAGTGGAGAATGGATGAGCCACACCCCAGTCCATCAATAGCCTTCACTCCAGACGGGCAGAATTCAGAATTGCCATTTTTCTTTCTTGTCATGACAACCTTTCCTTTTTCTTTCCTCTCACTCCAGATTTAGAAGCACTGTGAAAACCATAATTCATTGATAGAGCTGGACCATTAGGATGATATAAACTCTATCCAGAAAAAGAGGTGTTTTTCTCTTACACTGTTTCATTGTTCCCTGGTCTAGATCAGGTGAAAGCTTCACAGTGCCGCATTACAACTGTTTCAGGAACTAGCACAAGTATTTTGCTTCACTGAGGCGTATTTGTCATCACTGACATTTACTACAATTAACCAAATTAAACTGATGGGCTGATACTATAATTATTTCATGTTCAAAGAAAGACGGTGCTGCTCCTAAAGAGCAGGTATGGTCTACAAGTGAGAAAACTGAACATTAGAAGATCAATCGCATGAGGAGGTCTGCTTTTGACACATTAATAATTTATTACTTGGACTTGTTCTGGGTTTAAGTTACTCTGCCTCCACAGAAAGTCAATAAAATTGCATCTGTCTGAAAGTAACATTGGTGAAGTTTAATTAGCATTTATGATCTTTAAACAGGCAAAGGTAATTAACATTTTTTTTTAATTTGATGCCGCTGAAATAGTATATGTAGGCTCTAAATTGTCACTATTTTTTTTTCTATACTAATGCCCATCCTTTCATGTCTTGGATTATAAGAACTCTAAGCAACAGTGTTCTAACACCAGCTCTCATCCATCCCACTAACAGCTAAGCCATACCAGTGAACACATGCTTTTGTCCATGTTCCTTTATTATTGCTAATTCCTTTTATACTTCCCACTTAGGTCCAATAACCAAATGCACCACAGGAAGCTGGATTCATGACCAGAGTGTTTACTTTCCTTATGATTAACTTCCCTGAGTAATTAATGCCCCTAATCCTTGGGACAGCCTTCTTACCTCTGCTCTGCTCTAACAGGCTATTTATCTGTCAGCCAAAAATATTGTCAGGCTTTAAGAAAAGGAGGGGAGAAGGGACAAGGAAGCTTCTCCCCGATTCACATTCTGAGAAGACTATTGTTACCAAAAAGGGTTTGCAATCACATTTGCTATTTTCATTGCTTATACAGACTGTTGCATTGGCTGATCCTCACCTGAGAAGAAAATGATTAAATTACAAAGGTAAACAAGCTCCTATCAGAGGTAATTAGGAACATCTTGAACAGTTTCGAACTGTGAGGGGAAAGAGCGTGAAAGAGACGCAAAACGCTGGCAAGGGGGCAGCAGGGAGGCTGTGGCCACGGGGTCGGAATTCTGATCTCCCTGGGGGGCTGGGGGAGACAGGGGGTCACCCCAGACCTCTCAGCCACCAGCAGTAACCAGGTCTGTTCCCTCCAACCAAAGCACCCGGAAAAGAGGCTGAGAGCTTGACGCGTTCCCTCTGCTTTCTCTGAAGCCTCCTTGGAAAGTACTTCTCAGCCTGATCTCAGACTGTTTGCCTTAAAAGGATAAAATATCTGTAGAAAAAAAAAAAAAAAACCTAGCTGGCTGCAGACATTACATACCAGAAGAAGAGGCACTACAAGCCTGGTACTGCTCTTCCAAGGGGGCTCTTCATTGTCTCACCTTCCTCTACTTAAATTTCATAGAAGCATCTGGGGCCCAAGGAAACAGTCCTATTGGCTCACAAGGTAGCTGCCCCATTGAGAGTGAAAAACAAACTTGGGATGTGAAGCTGATTCTAATGTGTCATAGTTGAACAGGGGCCAGGACTCCTGGCCGGCAGGAAAGAGGGAACGTACTTACCTACTAAACGAGCTGCTGACAATGTTTGTGCTCCTGGTCTGTACAGGTGACCCCTGAGATCAGAGGGAAACGGACAGGTGCAGATGTTTCGGGGGGTGGGGAACCGAAGCTGCCTGGCTCTGCTGAAAGCAGGGGATTTGGGTTTGGTAAAAAGGGACCAAGGAAAGTACTTCCCGAAGAATGGGGATTCAAATAACCTGTCATGATTGACACTGAATAATTATTTGAAATTCAATATACCTACACCTCAGGCCCGTCCCTCCGCAATGAAACAGAATTTTTGGAAGGGACACCCCAGGAAAGGTATTTTAAAACATTTCCTAGAGGGACATACCTAGATTCTAATATTCAGTCCAAGTTGAGAACCAAGGGGTTAGGTAAGGTGATGATTACTCAGTTGGGAGGCCAAACTAATAAGGGGAACATTTCCTAAATAGTGTAAACCTACAATTTGGGGGGAATTGCTTTTTGCAAGCCCTTAGTGCTGAAACCACTATTAGTCAATAGAAACATTCTACTCTTTAAGTGCAAAGTTTATCCTGGTCCTTTATATAAACACACACACACACACACACACACACACACACACACACAGTTGTCTTCTTATCAGAGTGGTTCCCAGGTTTTGCTGCACGTTAAAGTTACCTGAGGAATCTTGAACAAATACTGATGGCTGGCTTCCTCTCCCAGACAGTCTGATTTTAATAGGTTTGGGGGAAAACCTAAACATTGGATTTTTTTAAAAAGCTCCCCAGGTGATTCTAATGTGCAACAAAATTTGGAAATCACTGTCCTGTCTTGTTGTTTCCACTTCTTCCTAAGTACTTCACTTCCCATTTAATTACTAGTGAACAGACACACTCCCTTGAGAACCGCCTATATGTGATGCATTAGGATTTGGTGCAGCTGCCTAAGCCTCATACTTTTGCGGGGAAGAAGAACCTAATGGCTAAAAAGAACAGCTTTGGAGTTCAAGTTCAGAACCAGCCTCCGACAAAGTGTGCGACCTTGAGCAACTTCACTTCTCTGAACTTCAGTGTCCTGTACCTCGGTGCTGTGACATGGGGGTACTCGAGATTCCTTCTCACAGGGTTGTTCGATAAAAACGACAATCCAGGAAAGCACAGGGAACAGAGCCTGGCACAGAGTGAGAGCTCAGTAAATGTTATTATGGCCATGAAGTGCAGTCCCATGCTGACCCTTTCTTTCAGGAACAGGGATGCAATGACTTGCCCTCTTCATTCTTTTGACTTCCCCAATGCACCAAGCCCTCCCTCACTACAGGATATTTGAAAGGAACAATACAAGGCATTCAAAACAAGCAGTGGCCTAAAGGGAAATACTTTAAAGGTTTTCTGTCAAATGCCCAGTAAGGATACCAGTCCAGTGGAGCCAAGACTTTGTTCTACTCTAATTCGGGTGTCTCCTCTCCGTGGCTGTCTTCATCCATCAAGATCTCTCCAACTTGCAAATTCCATCCCAGTCTTACTGCCTGTTTATTTATTTACAAAGCCCATTACCCTTTCCCGCTCCTTTACAAAATACGCTCATCTTGGTTTGACCTTTCCTGCCACCGCCCCCTACACCTCTTCTTCCCACTCTACTCTGCTTCTTTTATAAAATGACTATAATTACAAAATCCACTCAGAAACAAGACTTTTGAAAGTATACTATTAGTCCCACGTTTTGTTAAACATATGTTTTGTGTAGCTACAGTTTTTGCGCTATTGTTTATATTTACACGACAGTTTCAGAGAGAGACCATTTCTCTGCTTTTACTAACAAAATTATACTTGTAGAGTTCAAACAGGCTGCACATACTTCTCAGGAAACAAATTTTAAGGCAACGTCAAGGAACGTAGTCATTATGGATGGATGGTGAGAGGAAAAGTGGTGTCAGAAGGCTGGGTGCGAGGAATAAGAGAGGATCCATCAGGGAAGGGGTGGCCAACAGCACCAGCTCAACCATTCGGATTAGGATCCAAAATGCCACAGATGTGATTGCATAATAAGCTGGTGAGCTCGCTGGTAAATGCTGCCTGCAGCATGTGCTTATTTAGCATGTTGTCTCATGTTCCCCAAGCATGAAAGGTTCAAGTCGGAGGGTCTGAATGCTATCAGCAGGCCTGGTTCCCTGGGCTGGGCAGAAGTACCTATGGTAGAGCTGGCAGAAAGAGCAGCAACCCAGTGTTGGAACTGGTTGCTAAGATACCATGGAGACCCTCCATTGCTAGGCAGAGAGGGGAAAAAAAATGTTTCCATATGCCTTATAACCTGCAAACAGCAACAACAGAAACATCATCTGCCTTCTTCTACCCTTTCCCATTAGGAAGCCAAATCCAACTCTTAAGTGAAGTAACAACTAGCCGGGCCTTAGAAATGTGACCCAGGAGAGAAAGGAAACTGGTCCTTTCATATTCTCGGGCAGTCTCCAGAGCTACTCTCTTTAGGGACTTGTCGGTATTCTCACTCTAAATCCCCTTTGCAGGGCACATAACTTGACTGTGCTTCAAAACATCCTCACAAGATTTTAACAACATGTTCTCACCCATTTTTCATAAAAGCTCTCGGAACTTCAAATTTCCGCAGAGCCTGGAATGTCAAATTAACAAAAAACTTCAACAGGAAAGTCTGTCAGAATAATGTGAAGCTGGAATTTAATTCTTCCACAAGAACAAGAAATTTAAAAATCAACTTCAGGTCCCATGCTCATGTCCCATTTGCCCAAGTATGTGAGGAATTTGCAGTGCTAGACTGTGGCATCAAATTAGATTATTCTCAATGGAAATGGTCTGAAGTGAGTGGAAAAGGAACTTGTTTTCTATTCAGAGTGGAACTGGGTTTCTTTAAGAGTTTAAATCATCTGCTGATTGGTTACATTTAATACCCATATCTAGCTGGAATAGTTATGTCTATTATCAGGACTGGGCCAGGGGTATGAAAGATTGGAGTGACATTTGGAGATTTGGAGTTTTAGTAATGCATAATGATTAATCCTCTGGTAAGACACGCGCGCACGCACACACGAGATTCTCGATTATTTTAAACACAGGCAGAAACGCCCTCTTATCTACTTCATAAACTAGAAACCAAGCTTCTCATTCTCTCTGGCCTAAACTTGCTCTTCCTCAGTTCCCACTGTGCAGTTCAGGTAGTCACTAGTTGCTGCTGTTCCCAGATGTGCCCTCTGTTTCCTTTTGTGTCTATGCCTTTGCTGGTTGCCCTCTCCATGCCCAGCCCACCCTCTAATCTTCATCACCACTCAACTGTGGCCCTCCCCCAAAAGCATATTTGTTTTAAATATCTCCATGTAGACAAGAGTTTTTCATACCGTAAGTTAAAGGGGCTTAATTATATTTGCGAACTGTCTTAAATATCTCCTGTGTAACATGCCTTGCTCCACTTTCCAGACTGTTTACTTGTGCTGTACTGTGGACCCTTTGTTAACTCCTTGATGGTACGATCTATGTATCTCTCACCTCTTATGCCTGATGAAAACTTGTACCTGTCATGCATGCCACAAAAGTATTGAACTGAGCTGTAGGGTACATTGGAAATGTAACTGCTGCCTCTGAAAAATAATCTATGGTTTAATATTATGCTACCTATTGTGACTGTAAAATGCTCAATGCTCTCAACTTCCTACAAAATTTAACATATACAGCCTGTAGGAGGGTTCCTTTTCTCTTGAGGTGTGCTAGTATCAAGGTTTAAAAGCTCATGCAAGATCTTGTTAAAATGAATGCCTCCCTGAAAATAAGAAAAGATTTCTTTTCATTCTCAGCTCTTCCAAAGCCCTTCACAATCAAAACGTGAAATATAACGTCATCATTCCCTGAAACACATCTGGGGTGAAAAGTAACAGCTTAATCAGAATACAGAGATACTACCAATTTTTTAAAAGAACTCCAGTCTATAGAGCCCAACTGAAATGACATGGGACCATGTGACAGCAAAACCAAAAGGACTGGAGAATATTTACTCTAGGTCTTGATCATAATAGCAGATACTGAATGTGTTAACCTACTGTGGGTATTTTTCTCACTTTAAGGGTTTACTTGCTTGCTCAATTCATTTCAGAAAATATAGATGAATAGCTTTACATTCTCAAGTAGTTATTTGGTATCAATGGGATACAAATTCCAATTTGCTCTATCTGTTCTTAGCATCCATTCATAACAGGAAAAGTGCTTGGGGGCTGTTTCTATAGAGGTGTTAAAGAGACAAACAAAAAGTGCTCTCCCCATCTCACAGGGGTAGCAGGAGGGCTCTGGCTGGCTGTTAGAATCTAAAGGTCTTCTCTCCAGCTCCCACTTTAATGGGGGAAATTTCAAACCACAAGTAAGTTAATTTTTATTTTACAAGAGTTTCAAATGACCAAAAACCACTAAGAACAGATGCTTCAAAAACTATCCTTAGAAGGCAACCTCAGTAGGCAAAAAGCAAACAAATATATTTTCCTTCGTCAGATAATTGAGAATAGTTAACTACATCTAATGAAAAGAGAATAAAATATTAACATGAAAAATAAGTTATATACTACTTGGATGGTTTCATTTTAACCTGAAGTCCTGATAATCTGTGTGTAAGTTTAAGAAAGATGACTAAGTTTCATTCACTAAGGTTGAAATACAAAGGCAAACACTATTGACATTGATAATAAGTGTATAATAAAATTATTTATCATGAAATAAATCAAAATTCAAACCCACATTCTCAGTTTGGCAAGTTTTTCTAATTCTTTGTGGAGCTATCCTACACAATCACTCAAATGATATAACAATAATCACTTTGCATACAACATACTTCCCTTCTCTTGAGAGGTACACTGTACCACTTAAGCTGATTTTATTCTAGCTTTCTTTATGTAAGTGTGAGAAAAGAACAGATGTTTTTCCAAAATTATTTAAACTTGGAAGACATGCTATCATTTTCTTCAATGTAATCCTCAGAATCACCAAAAACATCACGGTGCTACCTTAGTAGCTAACTTCTTCAATGCACAAGTTATGGAATAAATATCAGAACGCACAGCATTGTTCAAGAGGTAAAATGTTTATTATAACAGAATGATTTGCCACACCCGTTTAATTTCCCATCATGGGCTTTAAAAAAATCTAGTTGTTCTTCATCTCAAGTACTAAAAGACTTCTAAAACTTCAGCTCGTTTCTTATTGCCCAGATCCCTTTAGATCTTGTCTGATACGATGTTTAACTGGAGTTATCAGCTAGCTTGATCATGCTTCATTATAAAACCTATTAAAACTGATTTTTTAAAAATAAAAGTGGAGTTAGCTCTGCGTTACTCAAAAGCCCTGCAAACACTAAAATGAGATCCTAAAGGATGCTTAAAGGTGCAGAGAACAGTCTTTGAGTTATTTTTTCATACGTGAAACTTGGCCCAGGAAAGATGGCCATGTACCTGGTTAGCTAAAACAGGCAAGCATGTCAGAATTGCAAATTAATTTATCAGAGAAATTTAAAGTGAATACAGACCATTCAGATTTCTAAGGCAGATCTAAGTCTACTGAAATATTAGGACAACTTGGTGTCATCAGAATGTCAGAAGTGTTTATTCTTACTATTTCTTCATCACTCTCTCTCAGCATAAAAACTCCTCATTAAGCTAAACCTGTGTGAGGGACAGCACATGCTCCATGGGGATCAAAAGTATAAGTACAGCTCTAAGTTTTAAAAATAATAATTAATACATATTCTCAAGCTCTCCCAAATACAAATGGAAATCATCAAGTATTTACTTTCTCCTCATATTTAGTTCCTTGTGTTTATGACGTAAAGGACTCCAAGGGATGTTGTATTATTATGCAACATGTCAACCAGCCATTGTGATGTAGTTAGGAATAGAGTATGAAAATCTCTCATTTTCTCAATTATGTCATTACCTATTAATCAAAAATACCATTCATTCAGGTGTTCATTCTATATTAACCTCAAGTTCTTGTCACTTTTTGCTCCATAAGAGCTCTGAGTTGAGTGGTGTATAACAAGTTTCATTCAATTTTCCCACCCAAGTGGCGATGCCCATTGACATCAGAACTACATAGTTTTCTAAAATGCTAGATAAATAGAGTGGTTGCGTCAGAATCCAGGAGTAAGGCAAACAATGTGCCTACATTGTCAATTAAAGGGAGTGTACTTCTCTGTATTTGACCCTGGAAAACATGCAACCTCTTGGGAGAAGGAAGCACCCTATTAGTGACATTATGCAAATTCCTTAAGGAAGAGAAACATTCTTCTCCCTCAGATGTCATGAAAAGATTTTTAAGAAACCAACAGACTAGGCTTCCATTTGTGGACTGCAAATGCCGTACAATTCAGGAAATCAAAAAATCGTCCCTTTTATGTGCGCATTTGCTTATTTTGACACTTTGATGATGACAGATCATCAGGTTTGAAGGGTACTGGCTTGAACTGCCAGCATGTACGGAAACCAGGGAGAGCCATGAAAGCATGGAAAGTAAGGATATCAGACGCAATTTCATTTCAAGTCTGATGAGCTTGCATTTAGGATTTTACAGCCAGGCAGCTTTGCCAAGGCATTTTGGAAATGGGGCTTTTTATTTGTCTTTTCACACTCATTCACGTACACACAGCCAGACGCACACCTGGGGAGCATTCAAACTCTATGTACAGTAGGTGGCATACATTAATGCATATATATATGCATTAATATATATACTTATGCATATATATATGTTTGTTTTTTTTTTAATAGCTTGACACCCGACAAAGACACGAAGGCAATGTAGGTACAGTGAGTCTGGCTCTAGAAACGTGCACAGCCCCACAAGTAGTGCCCGTTAAAATGAAACATTTCTGGGGATGAGGACAGACAAGGCAAGCGGGAGGGCAGGGGCTGACAGACAATACAGAGACCCGCAGCTCCCCACCGACAGGGTGCCACATGGCCCCGGTGCGTAACCCCTGCTTACTGTGGGCTCTTGGGGTAGAAGGGCAGGGTCACATGGCTGAGATCCTGGATGTCGAAGGCTGTGGGCTCAGCCGAGATCGCCTGCCTCTTGGTGCGCGGCTCGCCCTGCAAGGTGCTCGCGCTCTGCTTCTGCGCCTGCTGGGTGGCCGGCCGGATCACCGAGCGGTACTTGTCCAGCTCATTCTGCAGCTTCTGGATCAGTTCGTCCTTCTGGTCCAACTCCAGCTCCAGCTCATCGATGAGAGCATCCCGCTGCCTCAGCTCCTCGATCTTCTCCTGGAGCGCGTACTGTAAATCCCGCAGGGTGCCCATGCTCCTCCGGGCTGCCGGGCGCTCCTTCCCGATGCGGCTCCACGTCTTGGGGCTTCCTCCCCTCTCTGATCAACTTTCCCCAAAGTCGCCTCTGCCTCTCCAGTGCAAAAGCTTCCTACTTGAGACCAAGCCAGTCCAGGCTTCTGAGCATGCCCAGTCCGCCGGCTCCAGCCACCCAGAGTTTCAGTGCAGATTCCACTTCTTGGGGCTGACGGAGAGGCTGAGTGTGGAGATGAGCAAAACAGCAGGTCTAATCCGGGATCAAACCTGACGAGCGAGGTGGGCGCCACAGGGGAGGGGAAGGGGGCGAAGAGCCAGGGGCGCGGTGGGAGGGGAGCAGAAGTGGAAGCGGACGAGGCTCCCAGGCAGCGGTTGGTCCGCCCGGGTCCCTTGCGCCCGGGCGCCGGAGGAAGCCAGCCGTGTGTGTGGGGAGCCAGATAACCCTCTGGGGCGCCTCTGGAGGATGTGCGGGCGGTGCGAGGCAGGAGCACCACTTTCGGGGTGGGAAAGCCAGAGGGAAAGGACAGCAAGGACTCCATGCAAACGAGGGGAGGTGTCAGCTGGCTGTGGTGCAGACCCGTCTTGAGGACAACTGGACTACAATCCTGGCCACTTACGAGCACGCTCTGCCTCTTAAAAGCTCTGAATCCTGGAGGTATTTTGACTACCAGCCTCCCCAAGAAAGGCTCCCGAGCCTTGCGTCTGAACTCCCCCTTTTCCAAAACCACCTTTCCCTGCAGGAGCGCAGCACACAGGTGGCTAACGCTGGAAAAGAAAGTTGCCTCTCAGGAGATAAGAGCCGCTCCGTGCCTGGGAGGGATTCCCTGGAACATCCAGGTGCCTGAGGGGACTGGATGGGGGAGGGGTCTTCTGAGTCTTCCCCCTAAGGGGGGCCACTCTCCTCTGCCTGTTCCTGCCAATTGCTCCCCTTTCTACCTCTTCCAAACTCAGGTTAATAAACTTTCTTCAGGGTAAAGGCCAAATGGGTTGGGCCCTAGCAGGCCACTTAGCTTCTCCACTAACCCCCCAGGTCAGCTAGTGTCTAAAGCATTGGTTGTGGATGAAAAAATTCATAGCTAGACTCCAAAAAGTTCATCCTGAAATTGAACCTTGAAAAATATTACTTCCCTGTCAACCAAGCTGGCAGGTCTGTACCCTCCCACTTGAACAGCAAGACACAAACTTGGAAAAAAAAAAGAGGGAAGGTCATAAAAAGCAAGGGGCTATTCCACCAGGGCTGCCCCACCACTATCCCTGCCCAGTCAGTATTTCCTAAACTGATGACAATTAAGCAGCAACCTTTCAGTTCAAGGGTAATTCTGCCATTGTTGGAACACATGGTTAGAATCCCCAAATATTTACTTAATACTTACCTAAATTTTTAATATTTATCTAAACCTTCACCATCTCTTTCAATTTTATAGCATCTTTATTAGCAGCCCTATAATTACTATTCTTAGGCACTGAATTATATATAAACCTTGAGGCTCTATTTGGCCATTCCTTAACACTAAAAAAAAAAAAAATGTAGATAGTTAATAGTTTAAAATTGAACTGCAATCTGGAACCATTCACAGGAACCTAAATTCAGCCAAGGACACATATATTAGTCTCAAAAATACTTGCTCACTTTTACTTTTGTATACATATTTTTTTTCTATATAAGCTAAAAAAGAGGAAGGAAGGAAAGAGCTGGCAGACAGCAAGCTAGCAAGATTTTTGAGTTAAGGTGATTTAAAGAGGTGTAAAGGGCAAAAAGTATATAATCCTAAACATTCTTCCACACAAATAATGATTCAACTCTCTAAAAACATATAACTCAAGACTTACTTTTGTTTTCTAACACAGATGTGTAATATATAAAATATTTTATTCCCCAAACATTTTCATTTCTAATGCACAAAACAGGAATAAATTACAAATATTGATAGCAGGAAATAATAGTTCTGAATTATTGTTGTCAAAATCAAAATTAAACCATAGTTTTGCATAACTGACACTATTCTAAAAGAGCTTCTGCAACATTTTCTCCCAGGCAAAAGGCCAAATTTTTATCATTCTAACCTACGGGAATTCTTTAATTCCATGGGAAAATGTTTAAGACTAAATGACTGCTTCCTATCAATCTATTATAGGAGTCCATGAGGCCAAGAGTTTATGTCTAAAAATATATCAAAAGCAATGTAGAAGGAATATCATTAGATAACTGCTAAGCAGGATTATATTTTAAGGTTCATTTGAGGCTTCACTGGGGTTACTTCATGTTTTTGAGCAGCACAAAGTAGAGAAGAGTCTCTTTCGTGTGTAGAAAGCCTATCTACATGTACAAATGAAAATAGAAATGAAAGCATATTTTTCTCCCCACAAAATTACACTTAAACCAAAAATATACAGGTGTTTTTAAACAAAATTGAGTTTTGTTTTGATTTTGATTTACACAAGGGTAAATTATTTTCACTATTTAAGCTATCATATCTATATGCAACCATAAGATATATCCATGTGGCATTTTCATTTAAATGGAAGTCTTGTGGTACAACATATATTTCATATATTTTTGTACTCATAGTGAAAGCCAGGAATCCGTTGTAATAAATGCAAAGGGAGAAAAGGATAAAGATGAAATGACTATTACAACTGACTTACACTTTAAAAGATGTTCAAGGTATACGACCATATTTGTTTATATTAGCCTATATTATGAAAAAATAATGTTCCCTTAAGTACTTAATAATTACATATGTAAAATCCAGAACTCTAGACTATTCTGTTCTTGAAATCAAAATAAATGTTTTAATTAAGATTTTCAGAGCCCTGGCTGGTGGCACAGTGGATAAGGCACCGGCCTGCAAACCCAAGGGTCGCTGGTTTGTTTCCCCAGCCAGGACACATAACCAGGTTGCAAGCCAGGTCTCTAGCCAGGTCCTTAGCTGGAGGCAGGTGAAAGGCAACCAGACATTGATGTCTCTCTGCCTCCCTCCCTTCCCCTCTCCCTGGAAATAATAAAATCTTAAAAAAAAAAAAGATTTTCAATTATGTTCTCAACTTGTTGTTTAAGATCTCCAGGGACCTGATTTCCCTTCTTGACCTTTTGCCCAGTGCTAGGAATAAATTTCATGTGAAAAACCAAGGTCCCACAGTTAAATTTCAACAGACAAATGTTACTGTGTCCCATATTAAACTTAATTAGCTAAATTTTAAGATCACAGATCAGGCACAAGTCTACTTTCTGTTCATTTAGAAGTGGCTGCCACGAATCTGGAAAAAAGTGGAGTAGAATGACATATACTGAGCTCCCCCACTGCTCATCTGGATGGAGTCTTGATATGAAGTCAACTCACAGCCTACTCTTCCAGCAGTCTCTGTCATAGCTGTAACAGAAGCCAAGTTCTACCAGTAGCCATACCAACCTGTGGCATATTTGTACTCTTCAATTTTGCACCCAACCTTCATAAATAAGTACTGTATGCCTTCCTTAATAAAACCTCAGAATATTAATAGAGTATTCAATACTGCAGCTATATCATAATACTAGCTATGAAGAAGAAAACCTAGCCCTGACTGGTAGCTCAGTGGATAGGTGCTGGCCTGCAAACCCAGAGGTCGCTGGTTCGATTCCCAGCCAGGGCACATAACCAGGTTGCAAGCCAGGTCTCCGGCCAGGTCCTTATCTGGAGGCAGGTGAAAAGCAACCACACATTGATGTTTCCCTCCCTGTCTCCCTTCCTTCAATAATAAGTAAAATCTTAAAAAAAAAAAAAAAAAAAAGAAAAGAAAGAAAGAAAAGAAAAAAGAAAAACCTGTAGAATTTATAATCATTCACTAAAAATGTCATTTGCCTGAAAGGAGCTATGATAATTTTGCCATCCAGTTGTCCCTGCCACTGATGTGATGTTTCCTGATGTGATATTTCCTAGAACAGCCCTAAGTTGGAGATTTCTGCCATTTCATGTACATATCTTGAATTGCAAGAAACAAACTAACCAACAAAAAAACACAGCTAAGCTTTTTGGGCAATGGAAGACACCCCTCACAGAAAATTGGTAGCAGTAACAAGTACCCTTAAGAATCTAGATTTGAAAGTTACTGTTACCGGCAGACACACTGGTTTGTTCTAAATGCTTGAATGCTAACTGCATGGCAGGCACTGTTCATGTAACCCTATTAATTGGACATTATTATTATTTCCATTTCCATTTGAGAAAAGAGGCACAAAAATCATCCACCTAATAAAGGCAAAACCTGGATTCCAGTTCAGACACTGATGCAGAACTCCGTCCCTGACCCTCACCCCTCGCTGCCTTCTGCAGGAATGCCAACTATTTTTCCCGTCTTGGTCCTGGATCCAATTAAGTAAGAGTGTCACTCACATTAACTAGCCTAACTGTGGGGCTGGGGAAGTGGAAAGAGGAGACACTGGGAAAATCCTGAAAGAATGGGAAAAAGGTGTTTTTTTTTACTATTTTTTCCTAAAACTGTCTTCACTTCATCAGGGTTTAGGAGGACTATCTGTACCCATTTGCTTGAAGTTGTCCTGGTTTTAGTACTAAAATTGCTTGGGACTGTCCCGGTTTTGAAACTGAAGTTGTAGGTACCCCATAGCTCCGGACAAACCAGGACAGTTGGTCACCCTAATTACTTCAGAATTAGTGAGCCTCTCTAGTTGATAAATATTTTCAAATTTTGCTTTCAAAGTTACTGATAGAAAAGTAAAGCCAAGGAATATATATAACAATGATACCTATTATTTTAGGCATATTATAATCCATTGCCACCATTTGGTTGTGTAAATATATTTTAGGAAAGCAATAACCCTATTCCAAAGCCTAATAGTAGACCATAGGGACTGTCTTTGGACTGTAAAGGAAAATGAATTAGACAATAGAATTTTAATTACATTTTGATGAGTCAGACAAAGATTTAAAGCTCTCTTTTGAGTGTATTGTTTTAGAAATCTGGAATTTACATCACTGGCTTCCTACAGATTAAGCTCTGTGTTTCAAGCACCTATTTGTTTAACTCTTATAAAACTACAATATTCTTATGACTGTGTTTTATAGAAAGATTCAGCCATCAGAAATGCATATCTAAATAAATACAAGTAAAAATTCTACGGGGCTGTTTTGAAGTCATGCTAATAAGCATGATATATTCTGCGTGAAAAAGAAAAGAACCATTAATGAGGAAAAACTTAACTGCAGAGACTTGGAAAGTAATAGTGCATTCATTGTTCCATAATTGCTAATGTGCTTAGCGTTTAATACCAAATTAGTGTCACGCCTAATATTAGTTGAAATGCATTCTTATAGCCACAGCTTCAAATGATCGTTAAGTTATTGTTGGGCTCAGAAAACTCATGAACTAGCTAACAAAAAGAGCATGTCTTCATACTATTAGTAAGCTGTCCAATTCTGTAGATCAGAAGAAATAAAGGATTTCTAAGAAGAAAAGTATTAGGTTTCCTGCATTTCTTTTTCACAAATGGAAAAATCCTAAATGCAAAAAATGGAATTTTAAATTTTTTCATGAAATATTATTTTACTGCATTCTAAGCCCAATGAATACATAAATGAGTATGAACATCATAATGTCTCTGCATCTCATTAAGAAATTACTGTTTCTCAGTTCCATTTCAGTAAATCTTCTGGTATATTAAAATACATTATTTCCTAAGTTAGTGCATCAGTATTTTCCACAAAACATTCAAAAACATTTGCAAAAGTAATTTTGTTTCTGAAAATGGATTTGATATTGTGTGGCTTATGGGAAAATAGCTCTGGAGTCAATTATCTTTTGTTGTTGCTTTTATATAGTTTTTAACAGATGATATAACTTACCATTTTCCCCTACATGTTTTGTAATCAAAATTGAAAGTGAAAAATAAAACTACATTTTGCTCGTGAACTTAATAAAATTAGAAAGGTGGGAAAGTTCTGAGGATATAAGAAACAAGAAAATGGAATGTTGAGTAAATTGAATTTTTATCAATAAGTAAAATAAATGAATTGGGCAAGAGAAATATGGCAAGACATTTATACTGTGAGAACGTCAGAGGTTTGGAGGAGAGGGAAAGCAGCAGGCAAAAAGTCTAAATAGGGAAATACACCGAGAACTTCAGGCTCATCCACTTATGGATAAGTAAACAAATATCACCTAAGTTCAAATTGAGTTAACTCTTGATATTGTGACTTTTATAGAATAACCATGAGATGGAACTCCAGAAACCCATTTCTAACAATAGCCAAATGAAGCAGTACGGTGGCAAAAACAAATGGGTATCATTCTAGGGCCAAGATATGGTACCTGATGTTTATGAAAGCATTAATTACCCTTGGAGTATCGGTAGACCCTCAGACTGGGGCCCACAAGATGCATATACTTGCTATGCATTTGAAACCAGTTGTTATATTATCAGCCACTTATCCTGATAACACATTTGTAGGAAAATATCAATAATTTCTTCATTGTTTCGACTGAATTTTTTAAATTCACGTTTCATAGAACAGGCATTTTGCTGGTAGGCAAGAATACTTTCAATATTAGTGGTTTACATTTAAACTTAAAACACATATATACAAACACCTATATAATAAATAACCAAAACCAGCAATATATCAAGTCTCATATGGTTTTAAGGCCCCATAAAAATAAATCTAAAATAGGAAGGACTTTCACACTTTTTTTTGGTATTAGATAGACTATTTAGTGTCTGTCTTGAGTCACTGCATTATGTAAGAATGCTTGTACTCAAATATCAGAGTTAATTTAAAAAGTTTTGGAAAACTCATCTCATTTTTCCATAGATTATAGTACAACCATAATTCTAACCACGTAGCTTCCTTAGAAAAGCACCTACGTTAATACAAATTTTAAGCGGAAAAAAATGATAGAGAGATTTTCCAAACATTTATTTGCGGAATATTAAAAGCAATTGCTGTTGTTAGGAACACAGAGAACTTACTGAATATTGCTTATTTTCACTTCGCTATTTCCACTACTCAGCCCATCTATCAGAGCACAGCAAGTTACATTTTCTTGGCGGTCATACAACTGAAACTTAGCGAATGTCACAGCATTTCCACATGCACTCCATTATTTAATTTACTTTATGCAGCTCTCATGGGCACTCCCAATTATAGAGTATTAAAGGATGCATAGCAACATTTGCCATGGTTTGATAACCTACCCTTTCCTACCTCCTGGGGAAAAACACATCAGAAGTGTCCTTATTCTTTACTCAAATGGATATTACAAAATTTTGAGCCAGGATGGACCATAGAGATTATGTGGTTCAACATCTTAATCTCAAATTTAAAGAAACTTAAAGACCAAGGTAGAGAAGAGTCTAGAATCCAAGACTCCCAATTCTCAGCATAGTGTTCTTAAAGCTATATTGTTCTTTCACTTGGTATCTTATTATTTCTGATTTGGTTCACATGCAAATCCAACCTCATCTCTTTTAGGAATTAGTAGTTGTTAAATTCAATTCAAAACACTGCAGTTTGTTGCAAAGAACAAAACAGTAAAAGGTCATTGAAATGCCTTATTAGTCCTATCAGACCTCTCCTTATATTCAAACCATTTGGAACTCTCGTTGCTACTGTGGGGATTTACATGAAGTGGGGTGGGTGTGTGTGCTTCTGATCAACCTTCATTTATATCATTGTAAACACGGCCCACGGGATGGGCGGATCCCAAATCTTTTGTATTACACCTTATTGACAAAGATCTAAGATAGGAAACAGGGCAAACCTTCTTGCTTGCTTTCTCTCTCTTTAGATACAGCAGCTCAAGTTTCCTCACATTACAGGATTTTAAAAGCCCTTAATATATGAAAGACAATCATTACCATGACAGAGAAAAATTGTCTCTGACTCATAGGAATGAAAAAGTAACACCCTAAATCTCACATAGAACTCTCTCAGGATTCCAATGGTGATGCTTATTTGATTCCCTAAAATCATGAAATTTATCTTAGACCATTTGACATATTTAATACATAAAAACTTTAAAATATGCCAAAAGGTAACTACTTATTTAACATTTTCTAATAAAAGTATTCTGCAAATTGGGCAAAAGATTAAAAACAGTAAAGAGGTATTTCAAAATGCATTAACAAAGCATTTAGATTTTTAGTACACTTTTAGTGATATTTTCTTAAAATGATTTTGTATTTTAATACTCTAAGTGCATGTTCCCTTAATCATATATCTTACATATATCTTACAAAGCAAATTATCAACATTAACACATTACATAATTTTCATATTCTGGAAACATGAAATATCCAACTATGAGAAACTGAACAAAAATGGACAAAGACAAGACAAATAACCAAGAAAGAAAAAAGTATATGGTGATGGCTGGTGTAACAGCCAACCTCATTAGTCAAAGAACAGCTTTTCCAGCAACCCAGTAACTCTGAATGAGAGCTCTCAGTCAAAGTATGTACTACAACGCAGTGCTTCGCCAAAGTGTGAACTATAAAATACTAGTTTCTTAATATGCTGATTAGTGTAACAAAAGAGGATTCTCTGGTCAGAAGCATGGGGCAGACATTGAGAAAATTTTAATAGAACATATCTCTCTGCATTATTTTTCAGAACTTTTTCTTTTCCAATATGTATTATGAATATCTAAACTAAATATCTAGTAAATATTCACAGCTGATTTAAACAGTTACTTTCATCTAATACTATGTTTTGAAACAGTATTTATGACTCTTAATTATTTACAAACACTTCATTACCAACCACAAATACCTACTCTACATGTGAAACTCCTTATCAGTATTTACATACACAACAATATCAGTGATAAGAACACACACAGTGCTAGTCCCACCAAAGTACTACCAGTATCTCTCCTTTACAACCACAATTTACCCAGCCTGTGACCACAGCCAATGACACGACAGAAAACCATGAACACATGACATATTTGGGATTTAGAGGAAGGCCTAACATGGTGGCCATTTGACTCATAATCATATTTCCTCTCTTTAAACATTAAGCTGGGTCACACGATTGCTGCTCAGGTTAAATAAAATATTCAAGGAAACATTACAGTGAAACTAAAATCAGGCGACTGACCTTTTAGCCCTTTAAAATCTTCAGGTCCCACGCAATTTCATTTTCACATGTCTGTGCTTTTCCTCTGGTGACTCTCTTTCTGTCTGCAGAATGCCTTTCCTAACTCCTCTCACTCAATCGCAAGCCCAACTCTTACCCATCACCACCCTTGCATCATTTCAGTCATTACCTCAATGAACGCATTCTCCAGCTTTCCCCTCAAGTATCACTTCTTCTGGTGACCCTTCTGAATCATACCCGCAAGATTTTTCCTTACAATAGCACTTATCACGATTTATAATTGCATAATATTTACAAGGATCCTTGCTAAATAGCTCTTATCCATTAGATTGCAAACTCCAAGAAAACAAGAAACTGTATCTACCTGGTCCACCCACAGCTAGCAAAAATAGGCCCTCCCTATAACGGGTTAAGTTCACGGAATGAATGAAAGTAGGACTAAATGACTGAATTCAAGAAATATTTATTTAGTACCTCAACACATCAATATCAATAAATAGGCAGAAACATGTATCCCATTCTTGCCCTTCTTTATCCAGAGATCCAACCAACAAGCTAAACTAAATATCCTTTGGTGCAATAAGGAAACAGGCCTCAGAATTTGCAGCCCTTATTTGGGTGTCATTCATAAAGATGCAATATAATCCCCAGAAACTTCAGTATCTTTACCTTCAAGAGGCTGCTATGGTACAGCCCAGGTCTCAGGGAGGAAGACTGCAAGTCACATGTCTGACCAGGTTTCAAATAACACTGATATTCTTGGAAATATTTGTGATACCTGCTGCCCTCGGGCACATTGTTCAAATGTGGATCTAACCCCTGAAAATAATCATCTTAGGTAAAAATCTTTGAAACTAATATGGTATGACAAATTAGCCTGAAATATGTGTTCAATATAGCTTATAAGTGAAAATAAGTGATGAATTTCTCTGCAACATGTTCCAAGGGTGACATAAAAAACACAGTGATTTTTCTGAAAATTCATGTTTTAGCTCTTTATAATTCTGTATGTTCTTTCTACATGTAATCAACCACATATGTAACACACACTTAATTTAAAATTGTATTTTTGTCTTCTACTAAAAAGAATCAAACAAAAACAGAACTCTTTGAAAAACATAAATACCTGTTTAAGACCAATAATAATTGTGGTTTCAATCTGAGACCTAGAAATATTTCTAGGGGATAATACCTTTTCAGATTATATCTAGACAGACAACCTACCCTTTTAATGAACTTTTAACTCGCCATAATCTCCAAATCTTTCTTGCTTTTAGCCTTATAAATTGTTTTCAAGGTTCACTGCTCCTTATCATATAACATTGGCATCTACAGAAACAGCAATTCTGCAATTTCTTTGTTTCTTCACAAGGCCCAGCTATGTCTTCAAAAAGCTGACTGTTCTCATTGGAGTTTGCCTGTTTTTAATATTCCTTAATACACCTTTATAAAAACATTATTCATATTATCAAATATCATTTTGAGAGCAGATGCTTTTAAATAAGGTACTCAGAAGTTACGCCAGCAGCTGTTAACCAACACATGCTTGTGCCCTACTGGGTCGTTTCATTTACAAGAGCTTTGAAAGTTCCGATTGAAACATTCAAAAAGGAAATTTCCCTCCAAAAGTACTTTTAATATAATTATTTAATTCCTAAAGTAGATAGCCTTTTCTCTTGTTTTCTTTTGTTCCTTCTATAGAATATCAAAATAGGTTCCTCACACAAAACCGTAAGCTTAATAGTACAATTATTGGGACACAAAGTGCTAACCTCTGGGAGTTAGCCAAAATCTAAATGTTAAATAGTTGTTCAATGAAATCAAAGATAGGGGTGTATAGTTTGTTAATGGGGGGGGGGGGGGAGAATATTTCTCAGATATATTTTTCCTATAATTTCAAAAAGTCAGCTAAAAGTTTCCTAAATTATTCAAATGCACTGTTCTTAAATGTAAATTTGGTGACAAAGCTAAATTTGGTGACAAAGCTAAATTTGGTGAAAGTTACAAAAATCTAAGCCCAAATTTTCCTACAAACAAATAAAAGGAAACCCCTACCTATGGAAGAGAGTCCAATTTGGAGATGGATCCCCACCTCTGCACAAAGATCTTACAAAACCCTACCCATGAATCTTCATGCTGCAGTAGTATAATCCTGCTTCTGGGTCTAATGTGGAAATCCACGTTTCTGGTTTACAACTACCTCAAAGTTTCTGGTTCGATTCCTAGACAGGGCACATAACTAGTTTGCAAGCCAGGTCTCCAGCCAGATATGTAGCTGGAGGCAGGTGAAATGCAACCATACATACATGTCTCTCTCCCTCTCTGCCTCTCTCTCTTCCCCTCTTTCTAAAAATAAGAAATAAAATCTTTTGAAAATTTTTAAAATAATAATTTTTTAAAATGCTGAGATTTAAATGTCATTTTTAAGTACAAGTTTGAAAATATATGATTAGAAAATTTATACTTCTCCTTTACATCTCTTATTTTATATTAAATACACTTCCATAAATAGTCTACAGTTTTAGCAAACAGTTTTCTCTCAGCCATTAATTTCTAAGGGTTAAAACACAGAACTAATGGTCCAACTGCACCCTCTGCTGTTCAAATGTTCTATTCCATATTGTTTAACACATTCACTGTAAAAGTAACAGGTAAACTATATGAAGTTCTTTTTGACATTAATTAGCAGACCCTCAAAATATTCAACTCTATAGATTGGTATTTCTTTAGGAATACAAATGGAAACTTGACATTTATATAATTACTGGGAAAAATGATCCGATCCAGTAAAGTACTTGAAACATATAGTATTCATTAACTTGCTGACCATAAATGGCAATGTTGATAATCTTTTTAAAATTACACTTAACAGGGAAAAAGTAAAATCATTCAAGCTGACAGTTAGCCTACTCTTTTAATAGTGTATAAAGTTGGCCCATTTATTTCACCTTGGAAATTAAAATAAACATTCATGTTTCTCTAAAACTGTACTTTGAAAGTCTAAAAAAAATAGTTTGGAGATCTTTCTATTACTGTCAATAATTAAAATAGTACTATGTATCATGGTTGAATGAGAAGATCCCTTTGTATTTCTCCTTAAAATGACATGCATTTGGACAACTATAATCCAACAAAGGTTCCTCTGCTCAGCACACAAGCAGACCTGACGGATCCATGTGTTAGTAAATCTGAATGTGGGAGTATTGGAACAAACAAGGGAAGTGGGACAGGGGAAAGGACAGAGGTGGCTCAGCACCCACCACAACGCCAACTAAGTTAAGAACTGTGAAGGAGTCAGGCAGGCTGCAGCCCTCAACTGTGGCCTGGCAGAGGGTAAGGTTGGTAGAGGCAGCATCTTTGTTGGAGGTTAAAAGCATCAGAAACAGCTTCTTGCTAGAGAAATCAGCTCTTTCCCCTAGCTCCATCTCTGCAAAGCCTGGTAGCAATAACCTAGAAGCTGTCCAACAGCACAGGGGTACCAGCGGCCAAGTAACAAGAAGGCAGCCCTGAGAGCTCATGAACCAGGCTCCCCCAACCCTCCACATCTGTCCACCACAAGGGAGATGCAGCAGACTGAGGTGACTTGGACACAGTGGGAACACCCACCAGCCTGGTACGTACTTCAGAATATCCATGCCTGAAGTAACAAAACCCCTTCACTGTGACTGGGGAAACACCAGCAGCACAGGTAAGGCAAAACAAAAACTTGTGTTATATCACCATCTAATGGAAAACAAAAGAAAGGCCACTGATTATCTATTGCTAAATTATTAAGGCTAAAACGGTTCCTAAACAAAAGATGAATTCACCACCTCAAATGTACAGGCAGAGAACCAACTGAGTCCCATGAATAACCAAAGCAACACTGTAACACAAAAAGAAACTGTTAAGTCATTAGGAACTAAACTCAGAGCCAAGGAAGACAGTGATTTTAGTGGCAGAGAATTCAAGATTGCAGTTAGGAAGAAACACAATGAGAGGCAAGAAAACTCAGGAAAGCAGTGCAATGAGCTCAGGAACAAAATTATTGAAGGGGAACTTAACCCAAGAGATTGAAAGTCTAAAAAAAAATTCTGGAAAGGAAGAACTCAATAAATAAGATGAAGAATACATTCAAGAGTACTGGAAATACAGCAGACCAAATAGAAGAGAGAATTAGCAAGCTCTGAGAAAAAAAATCTACAAATGGTGAGGTAGAGAAAGAGAGAGACTTAAAGAGAATGAAAACTTTACAACAATCATCTTACTCCATTAAAAACAGCAAAAGAAAGGATAATGGGTAACCCAGAAAGAGGAAAAAGGGGGATGAGAATGGGGAGCCTATTCAAAAGAATCATTGATGAGAACTTCTGAAACCTAAGGAAAAAGTTCAACATTCAAATACAAGAAGCTAACAGAGCACCTAATTCTCTCAATACAAAAAGATATGCTCCAGAACACAGTATATTAAACCCCTCAAAAGTTAATGATACGGAGAGAATTCTCAAGAGAGCCAGAGAAAAGAAGACAGTAACATACAAAAGAAATCCCATCAGTTTATCAGATTTCTCAGTAGAAACCTTGCAAGCCAGTAGAATGAATACACTCAAAATATAGATAAACAGCCCTGGCTGGTGGCACAGTGGATAAGGCACTGGCCTGCAAACCCAAAAGTCGCTGGTTCAATTCCCAGCCAGGGCAACTTAACTAAGTTGCAAGCCAGGTCTCAAGCCAGGTCTGTAGCTGGAGGCAGGTGAAAGGCAACCATACATTGATGTTTCTCTCCCTCTCTTCCTCTCTCCCTTCCCCTCTCTCTGAAAAATAATTTAAAAATTTTAAATCTTAAATATATATATACAGATAAACATAAATCATCAGCCAAGAATAATGTATCCATTAATTTATCCTATAAATATGAAGGAAAAACAAAGGCTTTCCCAGACAAACAGAAGTAGAGGACTTTCCCACCAGTCCTACATTAAAAGAAATTTTTAAAGGAGCTCTTCTACATGAAAGAAAAGTCAAAGGAACTGGCTGGTGTGGCTTAGTGGATTGAGCACTGGCCTTGAACCAAAGGGTTGCTAGTTCAATTCCCAGTCAGGACACATGCCTGGGTTACAAGCTAGGTCTCCAGCCAGGTTCCCAGCTGGAGGCACACAAAAGGCAACCATATATTGATATTTCTCTCCCTCTCTTCCTTCCTCCCTTCCCTTCTCTCTAAAAATAATTTATAAAATCTTAAAAAAAAAAGTCAAAAGGATACAAAACAGAGTACAGCGACAGTCATAACACTGAAAGTCAGTTTTAGAAAGTATGTTAAACACGTAATTATAACGTAAGTTTAAGGGAAAAATTAATTATAAACAGAACTAAAGGGAGAAGTTGACAAATATATAATCATGGTATACCTTTAATATGCAACTCACATAAAGGAATAGATCATCCAGACAGAATGTCAACCAGGAAATATTGGCCTTAAATGACACATTACATTAGATGAACTCCAAAGACATTTACAGGACTTTCCAACCCCAAATGACAAATGACAGTCTTCCCAAGGGCTGATGGATTGTTTTCAAGAACAGACGTAAGTTGAGACATAAAACAAGACTCAATAAATTTAAGAAGGCTAAAATCATATCAAACATCTCCTCTGACAACAATGATATGAAATTACAAGTCAACTACAAGAAGAAAGTTGGAAAAAAAACACAACTCTGTGAAGATTAAACATGGTATTAAACAACTATTGGGTCAAAGAAGAAATAATAAAAACCCAAAATAGAAATCAAAAGATCTATTAAGATATATTATAAAGATATATTAAGATGAAAACATGACATATCAAAATGTGGAGGATGCAGTAAAAGCAGCATTAAGAGGGACTTTTATAGCAATAAAAGAGTATATACCACCAAGTTTGACAATCTAGAAGAAATGGACAAATTCCTAGATGAACACAACCTTCCTAGATAGAATCATGAAGAATCAGAAAACCTAAATTAACTGATTGCAAGTAAGACAACTTAAACAATAATCAAAAACCTCCCAAAAAGGAAAGTCCAGGACCAGATGGTTTCACTGGTGATTTCCACCAGCTGTTCAAAGATTTAATATCTATCTTCTCAAAGTCTTCCAAAAACTTGAAGAGAAGTGAATGCTTCCTAAATCATTTTATGAAGCCAACTTTAACCTGGCACTAAAACCAGTCAAGGACATCTCACATACACATGCACATGTGTGCACATACATGTACACACACACACACTCACATACACAAATTATAGGTCAATATTTCCAATGAAAATAGATGCAAAAATTCTCAACAAGAGATTTAATAGTAATTAAATCAAGTACAATACATTGAAAGAATCATACCCCACAATAAGGTGGGATTCATTCCAGGATGCCAGGATAATTCAACATCTCTAAATAAATTACCATGACATTAACAAAATAAAAGATAAAAATCAGCCCTAGCTGACATGGCTCAGTGGATTGGCACTGACCTGCGAACCCAAAGGTATACCAGTTTGATTCCCAGCCAGGGCACATAACCAGTTTGTAAGCCAGGTCCCCAGCCAGGTCTGTAGCTGGAGGCAGGTGAAAGGCAAACATACATAGATGCTTCTCTCCCTTTCTTCCTCCCTCCTTGTCCTTCTCTTGGAAAATAATGAATTTTTAGAAATGATAAAAATCATATGATCATATCCATATATGCAGAAAGAACATATGACAAGATACATCCATGATTAAGAACTATCAATAAAATGTGTATACAAACAAAGTACCTCAACATGATAAAGGCCATATGTGAAAAAACCCTCAACTAACATCATATTTAATGGTGAAAAACTGAAAGCTTTCCTCTATGATCAGGAACAAGATAAAGCTTCTAAAAGATAACATAGGAAAGCATATTCATATTCATTAACTTAGAATGGGTAAGCCTCTCCGGTCAGAAACAAGATAAAATAAAGCTTCTTAAAGATAACATAGGAAAGCATATTCACATTCATTAACTTAGAATGGGTAAGGATGTCTTAAACAAGACATATTTATATGAGCAAAAAAACATGTATATTCATGCAACAAATTAGGAAAAAACCTGTGGTAGAAACATATCTTAAGACCTGAAATAAAACAGGAAAGGCTCCATGTGACCTCAGCTCAGAAGGACCAAGTAAGATCTGACTAAATGGAAGAAGGTAAGATGTTTTGAAGGTTGGATAGGAAGAGCATAATCAAAGGTACAGTGTGGGGAAACCAGAGATGGGGTCAGGGGTTCATTTTGGGTGGATTAGGGGGCCCTAGGGAGCAGAGGAGGGAAAGGGTAAAAGACAGCTGGGAAGGAAGATGAAAGCCAGACTAAAGTGGGTCTCACAATGCTAAAATGACTAATGGAGACTATGTTCTGTCAGACATGGAAAGCAGCTACAATTTTGAGCCAAGAATTGGCATGGTCAGAGTTGTGATTTAGGAAAATTAATCCAAGAGCATCATGTGAAATGAATTGAATACTGAAAGAAGAAGAAGAAGAAAAAAAAAAAAGAAAAGAAAAGGCCAGTTAGCTAG
Organism: Noctilio leporinus; assembly: GCA_004026585.1. Classification (NCBI taxonomy): domain Eukaryota; kingdom Metazoa; phylum Chordata; class Mammalia; order Chiroptera; family Noctilionidae; genus Noctilio; species Noctilio leporinus. The sequence continues at coordinate 104,777 of PVIW01000846.1, forward strand.
CTGCTACAATACTATAGGTCTAATCAAGGGAACAGGAGAGAAGTTGGAGAAGACACAGCCAACCTGAACTGTTGAAAACATCACGCACTCCTCAATATCAGCACTAATTGCTCCTATAATTTACAAGTATTCCCCGGCAATCATTTTGTAAACGTGTTGTATGAGTGAACTGCAAACAGAGATCAAGCACCTGTGTAACCAGGTGCAACTTATTAAGAAACTTAATTATTCTTTTTGAGTACTATTTCTGAGCATATCCAATGTGGAAGAGGGCTTCTCTTCCAAACGGTGCCTTCCCTCCAATGCAACTCAACACAAACCTCATTTTTCAAGTGGTTTCCTGACTACCACTGCCCCTCCAGGGCCACTTAGGCCTATCTCAATGACCAAGGCACTAAGTATTTCTTTTGATTCCCCCATAAACTATTATAAACTACTAAACTCACAGCGGCTAGTTGTGCGTGATTTATTGCCTGACTTCCCATCCCACCATTTTTTGAGGAGAGGACTTTTACTTGACCAAGAGCTGACCCTTACATGATGCAGAATTGGGGAAAAGGGACAAAAGTCAGAGGCGCTTGGAATGGTGATGGGATTTTCACGAAGATACAGGAGGAAGGGTGGGGCATAGTAGTTGTAGGTAAGCCAAGAGGTTGGGAAAAACAAATAAGATTTCTAAGTTGTCCACTTTGGGAATGTTTAAAAAACAAATGAAGTTCTTTTAACTCACTTTTAATGACTGAGCTGATCATTTGACTCTGCACTCAAACGAGACCATGTGGATTCTGGATTTATAAGATTAAAATAAATACAATAAACTAAAGGAATGATAATGATACAGGAAAACAATTTAGATATATTTTTTACTAGAGAAAAAGAACAACTTCGGTTGCATTTTAAATCATCCCAGAAAAGGAGTTGGCCACACTGACTTCTCCAACCCTGATTCTGCAAAACAATGTGGGCAGGCACTAGGAAAGTGAAAAATTCTAGGAAGAGCAAACCTAACGCCAACACTGAGTGCTGGTGGAGCTTCACATTGCCACGTGGAATGCCACTGCTGAGATACCTAAAAACAAGAAAAGGGAACCAACAAAGTGTTCCATTCATGCAGTTCTTGATAGGCATGTGTGTTATACTCTCAAAGCCAGGTTATGTTTCAGAATACATGGAAAAATTAAGAGGTAGAGATCACAATAATATTTAAGGTAAAGATTCATGCAGATTATTTATTATAATATGCAGATATTATTATTATCTGACATTTATTCCTTATAGTAGTATCTTATGAGTGTGAAGTACTCAGCTGAGCACTTTTCACAGCTGATCACAGCCTCACAAATTGATGAGGTGACTATTTTTGTTAGTATCTCCATTTTAAAGGTGAGAACACTGAGAATAGCAACATGTAAGTAACCTGTCAAAGGCCATAGATCTAGTGAGAACAAAAATTGGGATTTAAATTAGGAAGTCTGGACTCCAGTGATACGCTATTTATGACTATGCTCCAACAACTGTAACAATGATGATAATAATGAACAACGATAATAATTTCTTAGTAAACTTTATTCTTCAGGGCATGAGAGGCTTCCCCAAAATTATGGATCCAACTTCTTGGGGTAGGGCATCTACTTTGTAACCTGTATCAACTACTTAAGCTAATTATGTAACTAGACAGCATCACTCTCTCTACTAATAGTTTTTTTAATTTAATTTTATTGTTGTTGTATTACATCCTTCCCGTTTTTACTCCCCTCTGTCCCCTTCCCCACCCACCCACTCTCCCACAAAATCATCCTACTTGTTGTCCATGTCCATGGTTCTTCCATACTAGGTTCTTGATTAAACTGCTCCCCTTCTTTGCCTCTTCCTCCCCTCTTCCCCCTGCCCATTGAAGGCCTATTCACTGTATTCAAGTAACTGGTTCTGTTTTGCTTGTTATTTGTTTTGTTCATTATTGTCCTATAATGGGTGAGATCATATGGTATTTGTCTTTCACTGACTGGCTTATTTCACTAAGCATAATACTTTCTAGTTTCATCCATGTTGTTGCAAAGTGTAGGACTTCCTTCTTTCTGCTGTGTGGTATTCCATTGTGTAAATGTACCAAAGTTTTTTGATCCAGTCATCCACTGATGGGTTTCAGGATTCTTTGGGTATAGTCCTAGTAGTAGAATTGCTGGATCAAAAGGCAGTTCCATTTTAAGTTTTTTAAGGAAACTCCAAATTGTTTTCCATAGTCGCTGCACCAGCCTTCATTCCCACCAACAGTGTATCACAGTTCCCTTTGCTCCACATCCTTGCCAACACCTGTTGTTATTGATTTGTTGATGATTGCCATTCTGACAGGTGTGAGGTGGTATCTTACTGTGGTTTTAATTTGCATCCCTCTGATGGCTAGTGATGTTGAGCATTCTTTCATATGCCTTTGGGCCCTGTGTATGCCTTCCTCAGTGAGTTGTCTGTTCAGGGTTTTGCCCAGTTTTTAATTGGGCTGTCTGTCTCCCTGGTGTTGAGTTGCATTAGTTCTTTATATATTCTGGAGATCAAACTCTTGTCTGAGGTATCATTGGCAATTATGTTTTCCCATACAGTTGATTCCCTTTGAATTTTGTTGGTGTTTTCTTTAGCTGAATAGAAACTTTTCAACTTGATATAGTCCCATTTGATTTGTTCTTTTATTTCCTTTGCCCTTGGTGAAGTATCAGTTAACATATTTCTGAGTAGGACATCTAAAATTTTACTGACTATATTTTTCTCCAGAACCTTTATGGTGGCCCTGCTTATGTTTAAATCCTTTATCCATCTTGAGTTTATTTTGGTGTATGGTGTAAGTTGGTGGTCTAGTTTTATCTTTTTGCATGTTGCTGTCAGGTTCTCCCAAGACCACTTGTTGAAGAGACTTTTTACTCCATTTTATGTTGAATATTACTCCCTTTGTCGAATATTAATTGACCATAGAGTCCTGGGTTTATTTCTGGGCTCTCTATTCTGTTCCATTGATTCTATTCTTATGCCAGTATCAGACAGTTTTGATGACAGTAGCCTTTTAGTATAGTTTAATGTCCGGTATTGTGATTCCTCCTACCATGTTCTTTTCTACTAATAGTTAATTTCTGGTCTAAGTAAGTGCTGAACTTAGATATTTTAAAAACAAGAAATTGTTTAAAGTTACTATTTTATTGCTTGATTCAAAATTATTTTTGCTACTTTTATAACTGTCTTGATGCCTTCTATGGAATCGCACATTAAAAACAGGATGGGAATATATCCCGCAAAGCTAGAATTATCCATGGCCTACTTTTATTTTTCCTATGAAAATTTAGTAGAGAAATTAAAGTGTGAGTATGTGTGGTTTAGTTCAAGATGAGGCTTAGCTCCAGATGAGAAAATTTCTCAGGACTAGGACTTATTATTTTAAAAAGCTCAAAGGGACAAAATAAGATAGTTTCAGTTGAGAAAAAGAAACTTTAAAAATGCCTGTTTATGATTATTCTTTTTCTAAAATGTACTTAAACACAGTTACATCATTTTTACTGTACTTAGCTTTGAAAACTGTAAATTGGACTCAACATAAAACAAAGTACACTAAAGAAGCAGTTATAAATAACTTCATTTCACCAAGAAGTTGAGAAGAGTCAGCTGCCAATACAGAAACCCACAAACCACCAACTTTTCCAAACTCAGTTCTACAATGTCTCAATATATTTAAAAGCAAAAAAATAAAAAAAATAAAATAAAATAAAAAATTGACATGAACTACTGAACACCACCGTGATGTGTGGTCCTCCAGCTAAAAAAAATAATAGGACTACTATCTTTTTTACACATAACTCACATTTTAAGACAAAACTTTTTTTTTATTTATAAGAATATTTTTAATGTTACTTATAAAGGGTAAAATCTAGTCACAATATTACTAAAAGAAAAAACAAAGCTCATACATAAACATGTTTGTAATTATTATGAGGCCAAAACATTTACTTCTGAAGATGAGAATGGTCCAAGATACCACCAGACATTAAGGTACTACAGCAATAAGAACAATTAAAAAGGGCAAATCGTGCAGATTCTATGTGTCCCTAATTTGCCAGGGCAGATCCACTTCTTAAAGGTTTGCCTTACAGTCACATTATGTGACTCTTATTTTTTGAGCGTATATGCCAGCATATACATACTATTACATGGACACAATAATCACTGTTTGGGATTACACAGTGTGGTGGAGAATAAAAAAGATAAAAATACAAACAACAAGTGTTGGCGAGGATGCGGGGCAAAGGGAACCCTCATACACTGTTGGTGGGAATGTAGGCTGGTGCAGCCACTGTGGAAAACAGTATGGGGCTTCCTTAAAAAACTAAAAG
>PVIW01000846.1:109243-235320 GCA_004026585.1 Noctilio leporinus
TGCTGGAAACAGCCTAAGTGCCCATCAGTGGATGATTGGATCAAAAAACTTTGGTACATTTACACAATGGAATTCTATGTAGCAGAAAGAAAGAAGGAACTCGTACCCTTTGCAACAACATGGATGGAACTGGAGAGTATTATGCTTAGTGAAATAAGCCAGTCAGTGAAGGACAAATATCATATGATCTCACCCATTACGGGACAATAATGAGCAAAACTAACAACAAGCAAAACAGAACCAAATATATGAATACAATGAATAGGCCTTCAGTGGTCGGGGGAAAAGGGTTGGGGGGAGGGGGGAGGCAGAGGCAAGAAAGGGGAGCAGCTTAGATAAGAACCTAGTATAAAGGAAACAAAGGAAACGGGTGGGATTGACTTTGGGGGAAATGGGTGGGTGGGGAGGGGGACAGAGGGGAGCAAAAAGGGGATGGATGTAATACAACAACAGTAAAATTTTTTTAAAAAGATAAAAATAACTACACTTGAATAATTTTAAATATCTACTCATTATTTTCTAAAAAGTCATTAAAAAGCCTCCCAATCTAATGGATCAAACTTTTTATCAAGCCAATGCCAGATAAAATGGTATAAACACTGAGGAACATTAACTGGTTCAGTGACAAATTTCTTCTCAAAGGGCAAAATTTCTAACCTGAAAATAGAAATATTATTGATTCAGCATTCAATGGTAAAACTGATTTCATATTAGGAAAGAATCTCTGATAGCTATCTATTCTCTACCATTTGGGTTGCTACTAATTCTTTCCACTTAAACACAGCTGTATATTTGCTAAATCTAAGCCAATGTGGAGTACAGAATAGAGGTTAAGGCTGGGTGAAAATGAAACAAATGGGCACATTTTATAACCTACATCAGTTTTTTTAAGGTGATGATATGTTCTCTCAGTTTGGCAACCTCTGTTTTTGAGTTGGGCAAAGAAAGAATTCAGAGCCAAGAACTGTAGTGCAGGAGGAAGTTTATTTAGGACAGAGGCAGAAGTGAGCCAGTTGGGCTGTGTGGACTCAGGGAAGAAGTTACCTAGACAAGAGAAGGGCCCTTGGAGGGAAAAAAAGTTTAAAACATGCACCTTAGAAAAGAATAGGGGAACCCTGGCTGGTGGTTCAGTGGATAAGGCACCGGCCTGTGAACCCAAAGGTCACTGGTTCGATTGCAGTCAGGGCACATAACCAGGTGGCAAGCTAGGTCTCCAGCCAGATCACCAGCTGGAGGCAGGTGAAAGGCGACCATACATTGATTTCTCTCTCTCTCTCTCTCTCTTCCTCCCTCCCTTCCCTTTTCTCTAAAAATAATGAATTAAAAAAAAAAAAAAAAGAACAGAACTGAACAGAGAAAAGGCATGGGCTTGCTCTGGAGACAGTGCGTGTGAACTAGGTCTTTTGCCTTAATGGTTTTTATCTGTTTTCTAAAGGCAAGAATATTAGGGGAGGTCTCAGGAAGAATCTCAATAAAACAGTCATCAGCTTTCCAGGTGTGTCCTTTCAGAGTCGTCTCTATTGACCAGTCAACAGTAGGGCAGAGGGTCATCATTAGTCATTGCAGCTGGTCCTGACATCAGCCATGGTGTTGCCTTGTCTGGTTTTAATGTTTTTCTGGTGCTGGAGCTAAAACACAACCAAGGCCTGAATGTCATCTCTAGCTTGACCAATACTCTGTCTCTGTGGTCAACAGGCTTGAGGCTTTGTTTCTAAAGTTATTTGATGCTGAGCAGAACCTCATTGTCGTAGTGCTTAAGGGAAAGGTTGTGGAAGGGAGACGGAGGCAGGTGAGTCAGGAGACTGGATGGAGCCAGTTTGAATCAGCCACCTGCCTCAGTGTCCCCACTCCACTTGCCAAGGAGTTTTCCTAGCTTCTTACTGTCCTTCCCCAATTTATCTGCACTTAATATTTTATTTTAGGACCTTTCATCTGAAAGTATCTGAGTAGAAGAAAATGGCAAAAAATAATTTGTGCACATCTGTTTATGTATTCAGGAAAATAATATTCATGCTGGGCATTAGTCCATGGGAAAGCCTGCACAACATAATCCAGCCCACCAAATACACTGCTCATCCATTAAAAAAAAAATTCCAGGTTAGATTCTTGCCAAGAAATGTGTTTCTTTTCCAAAAATTATCTTTGGCTCTATTTCACATTTGATTTACTCCCTTTGGTACATAAAGAAATAAAAGACCTATTGTCAAGTGTTAGCAATTGGAATTTGTCTGAACTCTGGTGAAAGAAATATAAATCTAGTTACTGAAATCATTTTGAGAAATAATTTATAAAATGTACTGATTGCCTTTTATTTTTATTGTGCCATAAAATCCATATTGATTTTGGTATAAGTCATTTTCAAAATATTCTTCAAATAAATACCATTCAAGAAATCTTATATTTTTATTGCTAATAGCAGTAATATGCATTTTAGGTATTTTTATTTATAAAGGTATGTTCATATGTATTAGGTTACTCAAATGAGATAACTAGGGTTTTTATACATTTGTAGTGTTATCATCCTAGATGGATTTTTTCTGGACTTGGGAATGTGCTCATTTGTGGCTTATATGTAAAAACCTTTAAAAGTGCAATTTTATAGTGTTAAAATATATTTATTTCTGAAGTAACAAGTTAAGGGGAGCTAACAGGCTGATGTATTCTGGAGAATTATAAAAGAAGTACATTCTTAGTTTACTTAGAAGACAGAGTTTTGGAAAATGTACCTAAAACCGCACAAAAATCTATACACAGTATTTTTAAAGCTAATTATAGCTAAGCAAAAATATACATAATGTGTTAACAGATCTGATGCAATCATAGTATCAAGTAGGATTTATTTTGAAGTGATAGAAGGAAAAAGGTTTTTGAATGATGGAAACAAATATGATTGACAAATAGGAAAGTGAGGGATAGATTGAAAATGAAGTAATGTGTTACTGTTCCAGGAGAGAATGTGTAGAAGACTATAAACATTTCACCCTGTTGTGATGAAAAGCAAATAATATGTAGAAAAAGTGAAAGCACTTGAGTTGGAGGAACCAACTGGCAAAAGACCTCCCATGGCCTTAGTAGGTAAGAAAACTGGAATTTTCTATACATTTTTGTAAATGGAGATGATATGCTTAATTGAACCCTAATTTTAGGAAACCTCTAATATATTATTATGTGTTCAAAATAGAATACTCATGCTACAAAATAACAAAGTTATTTTGAATTTTATTTTAATGTCCATAAAACAAAAATTATATGATTACAAAACTAAAATGTTAAATACATTAAAATGTGCCATATTCAAAAACCCATGCTCATTATAATCTATAATTGTCTTTTTTAAAAATATTTTATTTATTATTTCCAGAGAGAGAGGAAGGAAGAGAGGCAGAGAAGGAGAGAAACATCAATGTATGGATGCCTTTCATATGCTTCCAGGTATGGACCTGGCTGGAGACCTGGCTTGCAACCTAGTTATGTGCCCTGGCTGGGAACTGAACCAGCAACCTTTGGGTTTGCAGTCTGGTGCCTTATCCACTGTGCCACCATCCAGGGCTCAGTAATTGTCTTTTAATGGTGCATAAACGATGTGAAAGGTGGCACTCAGTAGGAAAATGTCTAACAGAGAATATAGAGGGTTATTATTATTATTATCATTATTATCATTATTATTACCAGCAGTGTAGCAACAGCAAAAACAGACATTTAAGTACTTTTTACATAGTGGCTTAATGCTTGAAAGTTTAATCAAACTAGTACACATTCTAACCATCTAGAAACTTAGTATTTACAGGAGTCTACGTGGATGAGCATCCCTGTCAGAGAAGCAGGAAAATGAAGATGAACAGAAACGGAGCATTTCAGATGAAGGTTCTCTATCAGCCTATTATGGCACCACATGATATTAGTCACACTCCAGTGACAATTACGGGCGTTAATTTGGGCATGTTCCTAAGTAGCTTTGAGAAAAGTGGCATTTATTAAGGATATACATCAATATACCAAGTCTCTCCTTTTCGGGGCACATGGTTAAGTGACATTTCCCTACCTCATTGAACTCAGACACAGCCACAACACTCTATTCCACAAGTTAAAGTGCCCGGACATGTCAAGTCTCTGGACAGAGGCATTTCCTGGCCAGCGTGGGACAGAGTTGCTCTCTACGTCCTGTGGAGTCATGGAAGCATGCTCCCATCAGAGCATCTGTCAGTTTGGGTTCATGAGAAAAGCTCCCAAAAACCCACAATGGGCAAGGGTGAAAAATAAATCTTTACTGTTACTAAGTCACTGAGAATTTGGGATTATCTGTTACCACACCCTAAGCCTTCCTGACAGGCAGGGTAACAGCATTGCAAACTCCAAAAAACAAAAACAAAAACAAAAACAAAATGCCACTGCACCTTTTCTCCTCTGAGTTTTACTTTATTTTCTCAGTTCAGTGACCCCCTTGGAAGTGCACACAGGTACTGAAGAAAATTAATTATCACTGTGGGCCGCTCGTCTCGTGGAAACTATTACTCTTCTTTGGCAAGTAGTGATTTATAAGGATGACATGACTAATTAAATACTCATGCTTTTAGCACCTGGAACAAAAGACTAGTTAGTAGACCCCAGCTAATTCAAGAAGGCAACCTTTTCCACAGAAAAGCCGCATGAAGTTCAATACCATTTGGGGCAGTGAGTGTTGCTACACCATTGATTTGATGCTCAAGTCCTATGAACAAAGATTTATTTAAGACCTTGAGATACTGATAAAGATTTCGCCAGGGAAGAGAAACTAGCCTACAACATGGAAAACAGTACAATTGAGGCCGAATTGGGGAACTTTTTATGATCATGTTTGTTTGTTTGGTATCATAGAAATTTAGGAGAAAGATCTAGTTGAACAACTGAACTTTGAACTATGGTTCCTAAAATACATCTGTACAAGAAGGGAAGAAAATGAGGAAGGGGAGGAAACAGGAGGGACAAAAGGGGAGTGAAAGGGAGAATAGAAGAGAGTGAGGGGGAGTGGAAGGAGAGCAGGTGAGAGAGAGAGAGAGAGAGACTTGTTGGAGTTCTAGCCCAACCCCTGGAAATGAGGAAGAATGAATGATGCCTGAAGTTATTATTTATACAAAAATCTCTAAGGTTCTCTTTAACATGACTACATGGGCTCAGTAAAGTACAGCATATGGCTGTAGGTGCTTCTCTGAATAAACAAGATAATTCTGCAAGCTCAGTTTGGCTCATAAGCCAGACACACTCCACCCTTTAGTCACCTTTCGAGAAAACTGACATAGATACACACACACAAATCAAGGTCAATCAATTAGCATCATGGATTTTACATGATGTGCCAGGCATTGGGCTCAGTACTTGGCATAAATTAACCCATTTGCTGTTCACAAGGAAGCTGAGGCTTACAGCATTTAAGAAGCTTGCTTTATCCCTGGCTGGTGGCACAGTGGATAAGGCACGGGCCATGCGAACCTGAGGGTCGCTGGTTCAATTCCCAGCCAGGGCACATAACTAGGTTGCAAGCCAGGTCTCCAGGCAGGTCTGTAGCTGGAGGCAGGTGAAAGGCAACCATACATTAATATTTCTGTCCCTCTCTGCCTCCTCCCTCCCCTTCTCTCTAAAAATAATAATAAAAATTTTAAAACAAAAAAAGAAAAGAAACTTGCTTTAAGACCAAGGTAAGCGGCCAGCGGTAGCACAGCTTTTTGAGAGTATAGTCTGTCCCAGACCACAGACCTCGGGACGTGGACCTACCAAGGGTATAAGCGTCAAGACTGAGAATTGACCAGCAACAAAAAAAAAACACCCTACATTCTAGGTGGACAAAAAGAAACCATTTCTTTCCCTTTCACTGTTTTCCTTACTTAAATAGTAGGATCTGGCTTCCCAGAAAGAAGTGTTACGTTGTTACCCCGTTTCATCAAAAATGTCAGAAAAAGCACATGGGTATTTCTGGTGAAGTGCCGAGCGCGACTCATCCCTTGAGCATCTATCTGCTCCCTGCAAGCAGCCTGACATTTCCAACGAAAGCACATTCCGAGCATGCTCCAGCGTGAGGACTGCCAACGAGAGGCACGAAGCTGTCCGAGAGCAACAGAAGTGTTTAACACTCCCCCAACCATCCACAAAGGCCGCGAGGAGCCTAATCGCCCTTCGCTCGGTCTGCTGGGGTTGACACATGCCTTCCACCCCGAGGTTTTGACTGGCCCCAATGCCACAGGTTGAAGACTGCAACCTTTCTCATTTCCTGACAGTCCCGCAGCGTGCAGGGAACCTTGCAGCAGCATCTGGTTGAGACCCATGGTCTTTCTGCTAAAGAGACAGCTAAAGCCTGTGTGAAGTGCAGCTAGGCTGCCAAAGTAAAACTCATTTTTCTTTCCTGGGAAAGACTGAGCCCAAATTCTTGGATGATAACCTGATTTTCATCCTGATACTACTTCAGGCTTTCTTCAGAGTCCAATGAAGTTTTCTTTCGTTTGACTTCATTTATCAACAAAATGCCTCCACACTGCCTTCCCTTTTAGGTTCGCCTCTGAATTTCTTCCATGTTAAGGGAGACACTGCAGGACATCCTTGTATTTCAGATTCAAAACTTTAACCATCCAGAGTTCACGTTCTTCATGAGCAGTGCCTGCCTCTGGGAACTTGTTCAGAGGATCCTCAAAGCAATTCATTAAAACATCTAGAAGGTACTTATTTGGATTGTTCAAGTGATTAAGGCCACTATTGGTGAAGATGAGTACACTATTGAGAGCTTAACCCAACCAACCAAGGTTCCTTGGTAAATGGTTGCTACATACAGGGAGGTACAGTTACATGCTTTTTTATTCTGCAAACTTGTTGGCTCAGATGATTTCATGCCTGACACCAGATTTATACCGACACTGCTACCCTCAGGAAGGCTTAGTGTCTGCCTCCAAATGCAGTGTTCAGTGAAAAGAGTAGAGTTAGTTCTTAGGTGGCCATATGGTGTTTTACAACTTTTCAACATTAGGAATATTCTTTCAACTTCTAAATGTGGAAAAAATTTAAATTATAAATTGGTTGGGTTGAACATTATACATTTAAATAAGTAAATTAGCCCACAAGGGAATGATTCGTCACTGCTAGCATATTGATTTAATGGAAATATTGAATCCTTTAACATAATAAAGCCTGCCATAATGTAGGAAAGATATTATGACATGCTGTTTAGTTGGAAACAGACAGTGACTGAGTTTTATATCAACAGCAGGCACCAATGTGGAAGTGGACGTGTTCATGTGGACAAGGGAGGGAAAAATCATGGAAAATAGAAACAGCTCCTTCACGGTCATTGGACTTATGACCTTAAAATAGTTCTGTTACAGTGGTTCTAAAAATAAGACTTTTTTGAAACATGTGTACATAATTTAAATAAAAGATTATCTACCAGAATTTGATTTAAGTCTTCAGAATCATATTTCTAGCAGTTTCCAAGCATGATCCAGAAGGATTTTTGGATCACCGCTGCAAATTTTACTGTTATTTTACCAAGCAATAAAAATAAGTAAAAGTAAACATATTAAAAGTGTTTTAAGAGAAAAGTTTCTTCCAAGAATAAAAGTGTCCATTTTTAAAAACATGCATTCCTTTCCACAGGAAGAGCTACCAAATAAACACACTAAAATATCATGGCTCGGACTAATAATTTCCTCAAATGTCTCTTTAGAAGCAAATCAGCTAAATCCATCCCCAGACATTTGGCTTCAGAATTCCTTTTTTTTTTTTTTTTTTTAAATATCATAATAACCATGTACTCAAACTCAATCTAGCACTCAAAAATCTTTCCTTAAAATAAAACAATTTAGGACATTCTTAGGGTATCATTTTGCTGGAGAGTGGGATACTTAGAAAAAGCCACAGGAGGGCACTCACTACAATCCTTACCCAGGCTGACACTTCCTAGGGGACAGTGACAGGCTGACATCTATCAGTGACTGTGACCCAAGACACCACGGTCAGACTTACCTAAAAAAGACAGTCTGTAAGCTAGTTGTTGTGGAGAATAAAGCTCTCCTGCTCTCTGTCTCCTTCTTTGAAAGGTTGCTTTTCTCTTTTCCTATTTGAGTTCTGATCAAGTTTAAGGCCAAGTTTTCACGGTAACACATGCTACCAGAAGACAAGGGGAAGAGCCTATGAGTGCTCAGGTTGGTCCAGTGAGTATTCTTCCTGCCACCTATGGCCACCTATGGCCACCCACCTGTGCTTACTTCCATGCTTAATCAAAGGGCTTATCCCATTTTGGGCAACTCTGGCATCCACAGGAATATATTCACTGAAACTTCTGTGAAATCAAGGTCTTCTGTTAAGTCATTCACTCAGCCTGCTCACAATCCAGTTTAGGCACACTTATCCATGCAGAGTCTAGCAAAAGTAAGGACCCAAACACGTAATGAGATCCAGGAGGTTCAGAATGCCTACTAAAGAAGAGGTGCGGGACATGGGAGTGTGTTAATCTTATCCTGAAGGAGGATGGAAGCCATGGAGGAAAAACGATTGTCACTTCCTCCATTTCAATTGGGTGACCTCTGTCTTACCAACAATAAAAGGAAGACGATATTTTCTTCGTAGGGTCGTTATGAGAAATAAATGAGTAAATACATTTAAACATATGATACAGAGTAAAGCTTACCTAGTGTTACTCCACTCTGCATAGAATTGATTGGTCCTCCTTCAGGTGCTCTGGTGACTGGGAGTAAATGCTCTCAGGAATCTGGGGCTGTCTGGATATATTTGCAATTCCATATAATTGCCTTTGCTGCCCTTTGCCCAAGGAAATTTAAATATTCATTCATGCATGCATGCATGCAGCAAAATGTTTATCAGCCTCAGGCTGTATTCCAGGGACTGTGCTGTGGGATAAAGTGTAAATAGAACAGATGTTGACCATTCTTGAGGAGTTTGTAGTACTGATGGTCAGGCAGGTGGTTAAGAGGCCAATAACCACATAATGGGTAAAGTGCTTACAGTAACACAAGTACAAAGGCCTGTGGGGTGTGTCTCCTGCAGTCTAAGGGACAAAACTGCAGATTGGCCTATTGTCAAACTGCTACACTAGGACTAAGTAAATCGTGCCACAGAAGATAAAGGGGTACCCCCTAGCCCACTCAAGGGTGGGAGAGGCATGGTCAGGGAAAGTTTTCCTCAGGAAGTAATATGCAAGCGGACACCTGAAGAATGAGCCTGTGTACATGTGTGTATGTATGTGTGTGTGTGTGTGTGTGTGTGTGTGTACAGGAATATTTATCACAATTATCCTATGATGCAGTTACTTATATTTGTATTGGTAACACCTTCTGATACCTGAATCCAGAAATAGGCATCATTTCTCAGATGTTGTAATTGTTGGTGCTGACAGATCTCCACTAAGTTCCTTTTTGGGACTTGCCTTCAGCTGAAGTAAGCTGCCCAACTCAAAGTCACCTCACTCCCAAACAGCTACCACATCCAATGAGTCAAGGGGAGAGTATAAAAGTTTGGTCCCCTGACCTTATCCCAGCACTTGGAAGGGCCATCCTAGGTCTGGTGAATCCTGTAGGAGGTTGGCCTTTATTGTGATTGCAGAGAGAGGGCATCTTGCTCTGGTAAAGCTTGTTTTGTTTTGTTTTTTCTCCTCCTCTACAGATGTTAATTCTGAGAGCATTCCCCACTAAGGTTCTCACATGCAATTCTGGGACAACATTTCCTTTGAACAGATAAGGAAACCAGTCTTAGAAAGGTTAAGTAGCTTGTTGAGGATGAGACAGCATAGCTCAGTGAGAAAAATTAATATAGTTCGGTTTGGCTAAAGCCCCAAATGTGAAGGTAGAGTAGATTCAAGACAAACCATGTCTTGAAATACGTAGATAGTCGTAATAAAAGAATCAGGACTTTATCTTGAAACAGTGGGGAGTGTTAGAAGTATTCAGAGTGAAGATGATCAGGTTAAGGGCTTTAGCCCAATAAATCAGGCATTGTAAGCTTATTTTTAATGGCAAAAGCATTTTATTACCAGGGAAGGGTTGCCAGGGTATTAATCTAACTCATTACTACTAATTGCTTTTATATAGGTCACATTTTCAGGAAAGATTATGAGTACTGTAAGGAAGAAAAGAACACCTTAGGGACAGAGAGCACCCATGTACTGAGCTCCTGACAAAATGAGCTGAGTTGACTGACAGTTGTGAAAAGCAGATAACCTATTCAAAGTCACTGGCTCTAGGAATGCAAGGGGGCCCTAATTCAGATCAGGGATTGCCTCCTTTCCCCTCCTGCTGCTTCAATCAGAAACAGAGGTGCCTTGATTGCAAGTGAGCTGAAGGGCTTGAAAATCATTAGGCTTGAAGATTTCACTGTACGTCTGCCCATGAGATTGTACATGCTCAACGTATTGTGTTAAAAATAGTAACTTGTTCAAAGCAAATTGAGGTAGGTGGCACCACTCCCTGTATCCCTGTTCTTACCCACGTGACTTTGCAGTTTCCTCCCATCTAAAGGCTGAGTGTATTTTTTTGACCCTTGATTTTGGATACAGCCACTTGATGTGGGCAATGGAATGTTGGTAGATTCAATGTAATACACTTAGCAACTAGAACTGTTAAAGGAAAATATTTAAGCTCATAGATCAGAAAAGCATTAATTCAGTGGCTTTTCACCTTTGAGAATGTCCTACATAACTTTGAGAATATGATTAAAGTTAATTGTGCTCTCCTCAGAAAAAAGTATTTATACTGACAAAGCTTTGCATTTCAAGGAGAAACTTAATTATTTTTAAAACTGAAGACAGAATTCCTCTAGAGAAAATCAAGATTATTGGCTTAGCAAAACCATGAATGTAAAAAATGATGGAACTCAAGAGTGTCGATTAAAAGAAAATCATGAAAGAACAAAATTTCTCTGCATGATAAAACAGATTCCTTATTGTGGTATTTGAGAAAGGAGAAGTGAGTGACTCAGCAAGCTCTCATGTGGCAGGGACTACAGGAGAAAGAACAGTCAGTAAGAAATATCTAATGATTTCAAAAATAAGAGAAAGAAAGGAAGGGAGGAAGGAAGGAAAAGAAAGAGCGGAAGAAAGAAAAAGGAAGGAAGGAAGGAAGGAAGGAAGGAAGAAAAGAAAGAAAGAAAGAAAGAAAGAAAGAAAGAAAGAAAGAAAGAAAGAAAGAAAGAAAGGAAGGAAGGAAGGAAGGAAGGAAGGAAGGAAGGAAGGAAGGAAGGAAGGAAGGAAGGAAGGAAGGAAAGAAAGAAAGAAAGAAAGAGTAGTACAGGGTATTGGGTTTTAAATTGTCCAGATCTTTAATCAAATTTTACTATTTACACAGCTTTATGTTAATGGTAGTCTGGACACATTTTTAAAAAGCTGAATAAAGACATTTTTTAAAAATCTGAATACTATGTGTTACAACCTGATGTATATGGAATGGAACTGCAGGTAAAGAAGTAGAGCTGACTGAGAGAAGGTAAAAGGATAAGGCAGCCTTGATAAATTAGGTTTGTTTGCAGACACCCAGCTCATTAACAATTTAAACATAAATTTCAGTTTGTTCAAGAAACTCCATGTAAGTTAGCCAAAGGTCCCAAGGGAAGAACAACCATCCTAATGGAGCAGTTCACTGTTTACCCAGATAAGATTTATCGGTACCGGTACCGCATGCTCTGCTAGAAACAATATAAAAGACCAACTCTTCAACCCTAAGTCTGAAAAAGCAAACCCATTATTCTTCCCTAATAAAAGAAACAATTTAGAGAGAAAAAACAAAAGATGATATGATGCCAAGAAACTAAATATAAAATCCAACGTAAGCATATGTTTTATGTGCTCCCTGTAATTTTTTCCAACTGCCTAGGGTGCCGGGAAAATGTTTTAAACCATTATACAAATTAGGTCAGTGCTTATGACTATCTTTAGACTAATTATAAGGTTAAAATGAGATTTTTAATATTTTTCAAATGCACCCAGAAAGGTCTCTTAAAATACGGGGGGAAAAAAGTCTGAGGCTAAAATGAATGAAAAACACTAGGATCGTTTTCAAAACAGGGACAACTAATTAAATTTGACATATGATTGCTATAACCCCTTCTGTTAAAATCCTTGAGGTCTCCTGGCTAAAAGCAAACTCTAATAACACTATGAACAATTTTCATCTCTAGCTGCCGAAAAGGACACCGTAATGCGCAGGTGGACAATAAAATGCTGGTAAGATTCATGCAACACACCCAAACACCCTCTTTCATACTTATAACTACAAATAAACTTGTTATTTGAGAATTGAGAGTCTCAACTGTTATCTGCAGCTATCTCGATAAACTGAGCACGGTGTGTAGAGTAAGAATCCCAACAATAAAAAATAATGTTTTTTATTACAGCCCACAAGCAGAAACCAGCCTGAATATCTGCATTTGTCAGCCGGCAACCTTCTAACAAACAGGATAAAAAGAACCTTGGGTCTGGCCTGAAACAGTAACTAAGACATAAAAACACTTATGGAATTGAAAACTAATAAAGTCAAAAATTGATAACCACTGTTAGGTTTATAAACTTCTGATTAAAATAAAGTTATATTAAAAAGGCACTCTCGGTACCTTTTTAAAGGAGGGGGGCATTTAATTAATTGCCTTTTAATGAACGCTTTATAAATGCACTAAAATATTTTTGGTCTAAAAATCTTTTTAATTTTTTTCTATAGCTCCTACTCCTGTTGATTAAAGGCCCTCGCTTAGACATGGGTTTTTCATTGATTTTATTTCCATATATTAGTGTTTTTATTTTCCACTTATTAAACTAATTCACAAGTCAGAATCACTCAAGACATTACTAGACAAACATAAACAGCTTTCTTATTAGAGAATTAAGAATTTGTTTACATCAGCTGTAAGTCATTTCCTTGTTTATTTCAAGAATTCAGCCCTGGCTGGTAGCACAGTGGATAAGGTGCCGGCCTGTGAACCCAAAGGTCGCAGGTTTGATTCCCCAGCCAGGGCACATAACCAGGTTGCAAGCCGGGTCTCCAGTCAGGTCTGTGGCTGGAAGCAGGTGAAAGGCAACCATACATTGATGTCTCTCTCCCTCTCTGTCTCTCTCCCTTCCCCTGCTTCTAAAAAATAATGAAATAAATATTAAAAAAAAAAAGAATTCATTGTCTCTAATATTTTGACAGGGGAGAGGAGAATCAGGATTTGAATTATCCAGAGTTAAACGCAGGTCCCTTCTTAATAAATCCTACTTCTCAGAGTTGCCAAGCACACTGTTTGCAATGAGGTAGGAAAGTCACCATCGGATCATAAGCACTCTATAAATATTAGTCTCTTCCTATCCTGCTGCTGTGTGCCAGATACAGGCTTTGAATATAACTCAGGTAATCCTAGGTAAGAGTACACACTCCCCCATTAACTTAATCCCTCAATAAATTAATAAAGGTTCTGTTTCCCTTCTCATGGCTTCCAAGCATTTTATTTTAAAGGTCAGTGGGAAGAACTGAAGCTCCCAATGAAGAGCTTCAACAGCAAAGATGAGTCAAGAGAAAAATGTTCACTCCTCTCCCCAGATTCTTTTTCTCCATCCCTCAGCTTCCAACCGGAGGGTACCTCCCAGTTTTCCCTACTCAGCTCCAAGCTCCATATCCACCCTTCCTCTAGGACCATATCCCAGAAATACCCAACTCCAAACAACAAACCTTCATAGGAACTTTCCCAATGGATCTTCTAGCATTATCAGATGAACATACTACCTTTCATATACTTACTCAACAAATATACAGGGTTGGGAAAAAGTAAGCATACAGTTGTGTGAGGACACAGTTTATTCTTGTATTATTATTTATTGATTATTGTTTCATTTTCCACATGACCAACTGTAAACCTACTTTTGCCTCACCTTGTACACTGAGTACACGGTTATAAGCCAAGCAGGATACAAGAAATTAAGGTTAAAATGGTGAAACTAGATAGGCCCTCTGTTCTCATGCCAGAGATAGCCTGCTGGAAAAACAAAGATCAAACAGATCAACAGGTAGTTAGCCCGGTGGACTATGTAAGTGTAATAGAGACCATAATAAGCTAAACACAGAATATGGTGACAGCACATTGGCAGGGATGAGTGGATGGCAAGGAGCATGTCTGGCAATATTCAAGTGGTGATTTTTATATAAAAATATAAAATGAAATACAATCTAAATGTTCAAGAATAAACATTAGGTCACTTGTATCATACAATTGAAAATAATATTTCAAGTGAATACTTGGATACAGAGTAAATATCAATTATATATTACTTCATAAAAAAGCAGCCTACCAGAAGTATTTACTGAATGATTTCACTTCTTGTTCAAGACAATAGTGTGTATGCAGAGAAATAGAGTAGGAAGATAAATGACAAAATGTTAGTAGTTATCTCTGAGTAGCAAGATGATAAGTGATTTCACTTTTCTAAAACTTGTCAGTAGTTTCTAAACAATCCACGAAAAACATATATAGTAATTATGTAAGTTAGTAAAGATATATTTTATTCAAAATGTTTTAAAACCATTTATCTGAGCAACTCACATTTATAAAATGCCTACTTGGTATAAAGGGCTATGACAAGTGCTAAAGCCACAGAACTATGTAATTTTACTCTTTATACCCTTGAGCAGCTCCCAGCACTGTGATGCAGATGACTAGTAAATACCCACAGGTAAGGTATTGCTCAGATATTATATTAACAAAGCCTAATTACTTACCCAGAAACTGTTTTTTTCTCCGATTACTACAAGAGAAATAACAGGAAGCTTTAATATTGCCTTTGAATTTTTGTGACTCACCAATTATGAAGCAATAAGATGATGAGATTCTTCTTCTGCCATTCACTGTTCTAAGTAAGATCTAGAATTATCTGAAAACTGTTAATATTGTTACAGTCACAGTGATAAGCAGATGTCAGACTAAAACAAAGACAGATCAAAGTCAAGGTTGCACTGCTCATGAATAAAAGAACCAAGATTTGAATTCAGGAAGCCAGAGCCTGGAATTCAAACACCTGACCATTATACTTTGCTATATCCCTTTATGACTATTAGCACTATTTCTCTCCCTTTCCTGCCACATACCTATTTTCAGAATTTTAAATAAGAACAAGCCATCATATAGAGCTGATGCTGAAGAGCAAAAGTGGGAGAGAAAGGTCTGAGGGCAGCACAGCCTTGCAACACATGGAGGCTCAATACCTAATTTACTATAGTAATGATCTAGAAAACAGGTGCATTTCTGAAGCTCCCATGCACAGCAACAGCTATTTTCTTTTTTAAACATTTCCTCTTCTACAAAAACAAGTGCAGGATGGGTAAAGTTATATATAACTAAGGGTTTAATCTGTATTTTGCTAAATTTTACATAGCAATTTTATTGTAACCCTAAATGTAAATATATAACATACCATATATATTTTTCTTATTTGGTTGCTTATGAGAGATGATGTGAACTCTAAATTCCTCTAGTTAACATACACAGCACTTATATTTTTTTCTTAGTCAGGCTAGATTTTATTGGAGTTTTATGACAAATCAATTTTATGAAATGTAGACAAAACTAAATTGCCATCAAATAACTACAAATTAAGGTTTCATACAAAAGATATGGGTAATTGTATATTTCTAGAAATGGCATAATTTTGGGCACAAACTGTGACATGCATAATATTCTATCTCATATTTAGATTAACATAAATCACAAATTACTCATCATTCATTGCCTGTGGAATAAAGATATCGAGTCACTTCCATTAGTTCCTGTCCTGACGCATTCTTCAATTTAACGACTCCTCAGAAACTGGGAGAAAGTATCATGGTTTCAAACCCATCTGAAAAACTAATTAAAGTACAAAGCAATACATCATGGGTCTTAATGCCTAGGTCCATGAAGAGAGCTTCTACGTAATAAAACTATTTAAAGTAAATTAACACTCTTAATTTCCAAATGAGATTGCTCACATATTTCACTTCATTTATTTTTTTTAAGATTTTATTTATTATTTCCAGAGAGAGAGGAAGAGAGAGAGGCAGAGAGACATCAATGTTTGGTTGCCTTTCACCTGCCTCCAGCCATGGACCTGTCTGGAGACCTGGCTTGCAACCTGGTTATGTGCCCTGGCTGGGAATCGAACCAGCAACCTTTGGGTTCATAGGTTGGCACCTTACCCACTGTGCTATGAGCCAGGGCTTATTTCACTTATTAATAATTGCATCTCTTCTCTTATGATATTTGAATTCTATTTGTTGTCCAGAAGCAATGTGCTACAATGCTGGGCTCTATAAAACATTCAAGTTAGTTAAAGAGAAGAGGTTCCCTTAAAAGATTTAAATTTTAAAAGGACATCAGGGATATTGGGAACCACAAAAATGAATGAATGAAATTATCATAAGAGCAAACATGAAAGGGTATAATGAAATGGAAAGCTTTAAATACAATGAGTTGGGGGCATTTCCTTTTTCCCCCTTCTCCATATAGTCCATAGAATATAAATGTAATTTGCAAATACAGCTCTCTGTATGGCAGATATCTTCTGCAACAATTTTTTAATCAATATTTGAAAGCCAAACTGGTATGTGATATGTGGTTTAAAACAATTCTTCACTCTAAAATGTGTCTAGAGTACTGTGTGGTGGATACAACAACACATACTTATCATCACCCAGGTGCAAGTCAATGTCTAAAACTGGCCAACGTAAATGACTTGCATCCTGAAATGGAGGCTGGGACTTATTTTCACCCTTCTATAACAAGGAAAAGGAAAGCATTTTAGATAAGCCCATGTGTCATATCGTAAGACTGACTTTAAATTTTGGCTCCATCACCTATGATCCACTCACATGTTTCCATGGAAAAACAGAATAAAATAATGGCTAGCACATTAACTTTCAATAAATGTTTATTGTTGATATTATTAATGAGGAGTGCCAATATAAAAAATAAAAATGGGGTGCCACTTTTGTAGTAATACTGGCTATTTAATACAAGAACAGCTCATCCAAATAGAAGATACCCTATAAGCAGTTCAGCAAAGATCCATGTGAACTTCAATCCACCAGCTAAGAATTTGTAAGATGCAGGACTGAACTTTGAAGGAAAATTTAGCAGGTTCATCAATGAATACTCTTCAGAATGAAAATAGAGTCCAGACTGAACTTTCTCAGAAGAGAGAGTCAGTCTAGGACCCAGGTGACCTCTTGGTCCTTTCCCATCAAGGTGTCTCTAATTGGTAAAGAGATTAAAATCAGCAGATCAAATGGGACTTTCTGAAGCTGAATACTAGGGCACTGGAAAATTATTCATGTTTCTTTCTTTAGTTATGGACAGTGAGCTGTTTTCTGTCATAAGGCCCTTAAGCAAACTTAAAAGGAAAACGAGTCTTTTGGAAATAAGTCTGATCCTTTGAATCAATTCCTTCTCTGATTTTGGAGTGGCATTACCATTCATGCAATCCCGTGCTGCGGAAAGCAAGAGAGCATGTCATAGTTGTTTGCATGCTTAAATGGACATAATCCTTTTTACAGTCTAATGTGCTTTTTTTTGAAAGAGAAAAGTCTTTATTTGAGTGATGTAATTTACAGATAACTCATCCCAGGGCTTCCTGTAAAACACAGTATATATTGTCATTGGTGTTCATTTGACCCCAAAGATAAATACAGTGTTCAGTGTTCCACTTACTAGTTGTCTAACATTCACTATTGAACATCTGGGAGGGAAGCACCACAGAAGGGAGTGTACTAAATGCAATGAGTGACTTGTATTTCTGTGTTTCTAACAACAACAAAAATTACATTTGTTGGCTGCTTTCTCTGTCTGGAAACTGGCAATTACTTGATAGGCAGAATCTTAATTAATCTATAAAACAGTTTCAGGAGACAGATACTTATTACTGGTCCCACCACAGCAAATAGGAGATTCCTGGTTTGAACTTCATGAATCTAACCCCTGAGCTCATGCTCCTACATTGGCATGATTTACAATTCCATCAAAGCCATAATTTATAAAATGGGAAGAGTTTGATTTCAAACAGACAGACAGACATAGAATAAATGTAAAAAACTCATCCATGATCACAGCTTCTTCATCACAGCCAGGACTGGAATCCAGCTCCTGCGGTCAACTATTATTTCAGTAATTCTAGAACTGAATTCAACAAGCACATGCTGACCCATCTCTAAAATCTCACAGGTCTTATGACTTGTGACATGCAGCCATAAGAAATATAGCAATAAAAGGAAATTGAAAACCTGACTTCTTTTAAAAATAGTTACAGGATAGTCAAAAAAAAAAAAAAAATAGTTACAGGGTGATGATGTGGATGGTCAAACTCTGGTGCTGAGACTTTTCTCAGCTATAAACCACTGGGCAAAGATGAGGCACTGTTTTCCAGAGCAACAGACGCTGGTCTGGTGACAAAGCTCTCAGTTACAATGACTTCATTTCTGTGATGTCAAATGAATAATACCTACATGATCAAGCTGTGAAGATGAATGGTGGTGTGGTCCAGTGACCCTGACCACCTCCCTGTAACTGAAGCCTTGCCCTAAAGGTTGAGCCTTCATTTTCTTAGCCATTTTTTTAAAGCAAATTTACACAAAGTGAAATGGCCGCTTGTGCTTTTTGTAACCTTACACTGCAAATCTAACATCTGACACCAAGACTGAAAGACTAAAACGGCTTTATTTGGTGTCTTTCCATTTCTACACAATTGTCTGTTGGATGAAGAGAGCAGGAAGAAAGGAAGTTCTAGTCTTTGAGAGGACAGCTACTAATAATCCATTGATGATTTTAAAATAAGGATTTTATTAAAAATAAACACAGCTAGGAATCGACTTATGGGGCTTTTGAAACACTATTAAATTTAGTAAGGCAAATTAGTTTGGCTGACTTGTTAAACTCTAAGTTTATAGTCTAGAACAATAAAATATGTAACTGCAAATAGCTGCAAAAATGACATACAAATCAAACATAATTCTAAAGAAAAATTACCCTGCCTGGCTTTGCTAGTCTTGCAGGAGTTTCTCACTTATTTCAACCAACAAGCTTAAATCTGTCCTTTGATTGATCTAGGATTTTACTCATTCTTTTCCAACAATTTTCTACATTTTTTCCTATCTTTGTCCTTCTACTCTGCCTATCTGAATTCTTTTTTTTTTTTCTGTCTTCTCTTCCCTCCCTTCTCCTAGCAATATGATTAAGCAGATTAGTATAATTTTGTTTTTTATTATTCATCCCTTCTTTTAATTTCTAGGCTTTCATTTAGTTACAGCCCAAGTCAATCAACAGATAATTACTGGCTGACTTACATGCAGGTACAACGGAAACAGTGCCACCCAACTGTGCTGTGACCCTTGGTCTTGAATCACTGGATTCAAACGTAAGAAAAGGTCATTTATGTTCTCTGATATTTAATTATGTCATATCATTACTGAAAGCCAGAAGGAAAATAACTTGAAGTTTCCCCAAAGGTATTTCTCATTTGCAATGCTAGCATTTTCATTAATTAGTATACCTGACAGTTAAACCAGGATTTTTTTTAAGGAATACTGTGGAGCACTGGGGCTATTTCTCTTTTTCAAATATTCATCAGCTTTCTCTTAGTGGTTTTAAACGACAGAAATAAGGTCACAGGAATAAAGCTGCTTCTCAAGAAAAAAGGGCTTTCACTTTGACTGCGTCAGCCCTGCCTTAGTGTGCTTATCTATGATAAACGCCCTTTCTTTGTCTAGCCTTATCTACCACAGAGAAATAAACTGTGTGTAATTATTACAACCAGGGGACTGTTCCTTTTCAGTTTGATATTTTATTTTTTTATTTTTTATTTATTTTTAAAGTTTTTATTTATTAGTTTTAGAGAGAAAGGAAGGGAGAAAGACATCAATGTATGGGTTGCCTTTCAGCTGTCTCCAGCCATGGACCTGGCTGGAGACCTGGCTTGCAACCTGGTTATGTGCCCTGATAGGAATTGAACCAGCAACCTTTGGGTTCGCAGGCGCCTGGCGCCTTACCCACTGTGCTACCAGCCAGGGCTCAGTTTGATATTTTAAAGAATGAATGACTGTCAAAAACAAGCTGACAGTGAGAACAATTAAGGAGTTTTGTCCTTGTGATGCACACAAGGACCTAAGAGCCTTCAAAAGCAAAACATGCTGGTAATCAACAACCACCTGCCACGTGGGTGGCGCCATCTAATCTGTCCGGCTGAATAATCTATACAAATGTGAGGATTATTTTCCTGTTCTACAGCAGCCTTAAGGAAATCTGGTAAAAATTAGGATTCTCTTACACATTTTGAAGATTTACTTTAGCCTAATGAAGCATTGAAAATAGTTAGATTTAATAACAATCCTGATGTGATCATTTTAATTTCTAGTAGAAATTACTGCCGCCTATTACATCTTAGATACATCTCAATAAAAATTAAGTTAATGTTAACCCAAAAAGGGGTCTGGAAAAAGGAGCATGAATGAGAGGGGGTACCAAACTTGATAGTGTAACAATCTTATTTGGAAAACAGCCCAGGGGACTACAAGCAGGCTAGATACATGCCCCGTCCATTGAAAAACCATGGAACACAAACCTTTCAGAAAGAACAGTAGGTCATTGTACCTTTAAGAAGTGCAGTGATACAGATAGCATCTTAAATCTCCCTTGAAACACACAGGATCGATGAGATGCCCAGCCTGCTAATGAGAATTTTTGAGGCATTCAGATTTGTCAACTGTTTCACCAATGGAGAGCTGTGGAAGCAGCAGAGGTCTGGGGTGCAGCCTAGACACCCCAGGACCCACTGGCCTGATGGTCTGCAACTGCCATCTCAAAACCCTGAATAATTTTTGAACACGGGGTCCCACAGTGTTTTTAGATCTTCAACCAAGGATATGTTTGTTGATTTTAGAAAGATGAAGAGGGAGAGGGAGACAGGGTAGGGGGAGATCAGTGAGAGAGAAGCATCAGTCGGTTGCCTCCCATAGGCCTGCATCTTGACTGGGAGTCAAACCTGCAACCTTGGCCATGTGCCCTGATCGGAACGAACCCACCATCTTTTGGTGTATAGGACGTTGCTCCAACCAAGCCACGCAGCTATGCAGGGTCCTACAGTTTATGTAGCCAGTGCTGAGTCTGAGATTTGGATTCAGAGAGATGTGGATTTGATTCTGGGACTAGCACTACCTTAGGGCAATGGGGTTCACTGGCACATCTCTGAGCCCCCGTTTTCTCTTCGGAAAAGGACATACTATTAACATATACTTTAAGCATTTTAATACTTAAGGAGCACAGTCCCTATTACACCTGACTACTTAGTATTAGTTCTGTCTTCTCCACTCTATGTAATTCCTCACCATCAGTGACAACTATTGCAAGATGCCACCGCTGGGATGAGCTGTACCTTCAAGTCAGTATCTGAAGTTATCTACAGCTAGCTAGATAACAGCTAGCTTTACCTTATTTGGAAAGATGAAAAGAAAACAGAGATCGGATTTAAGCCACATGTCAGCATATAGACTCAAAGCAAGCCAGTGTGGACCAACACTGTCATTCTGTGTTTGTCACTCCCATAAAGAAGAAACTAGCTTGGCTCATGGACATTAGGTCCCACACCCTATCTGCCAGCTGACTTAATCAACTGGCTACCAGGCCTTTTGAGTGCTCAAGGAGAGTAGCCTGTCAGCTAGAGACTCAACGTTTACAGTTACATAAATGGATATTTTTCAGATTACTTCATCACTCAGCCTCGCTTTCTTCATCCAACAATTATCTGTCATCAGGTTATTGTAAAATCTTAAATCGAATCTAAATATAGCATAGAGAATTTAGCATAATTTTAATAAGCATGAACAGTTTTATTATGTATGCAAGGAAACTATATATACTGCTGGTGATCCAGGCAAGGAAAAGGAAATAAATCTGTTCCATCTGACACTGACCCCCAATATAATTAGCCAGGTGTAATTGCCTATAATTTGGCTTCAACAAAAACAAATATTGCCTATAATTTGGCTTCAACAAAAACAAATATTGTTTACTCAAATACAGATTCTTTTTTTTTTTTTTTTTTCAATGTATGGTTGCCTTTCACCTGCCTCCAGCTATGGATCTGGCTGGAGACCTGGCTTACAAACTGATTATGTGCCCTGGCTGGGGAATCGAACCAGTGACCTTTGGGTTCACAGGCCGACACCTTTATCCACTGTGCCACCAGCCAGGGCTCAGATTCATTTTTTAAAGTACAAATTATTGCCCCAAATGGGTGACTCAGTTGGTTAGAGCATCATCCTGTACACCAACAGGCTGCAGGTTCAGTTCCTGGTCAGGGCACATATCTAGGTGGGTTGCAGGTTCAATCCTCAGTTGAAGCACATATGGGACACAACTGATCAATATTTCTCTCTTTCCCTTGTCCTATTCTCTTACACACTCTCTCTCTAAAGAATCAATAATAAAATACTTTTGCCCTGGCTGGTGGCACAGTGGATAAGGTGCTGGCCTGAAAACCCAAAGGTCGCTGGTTCGATTCCCAGGCAGGGCACATAACCAGGTTGCAAACCAGGTCTCCAGCCAGGTCTGTAGCTGGAGGCAGGTGAAAAGCAACCAGACATTGAAAAAATAAATAAATAAATGAAATACTCTGGGTGAGGATTAAATAAAATATAATTTATTATAAATACTGAGTTTTGAGCAATAGTGAAGAAGATCCTGATTTAGATTTAGAAGTACTTCCTTTATGTGTGAATGAGAATTGGCATCACATTGTACCAAGCACACTCGAACAGTTAAAGCTGCTTAGATATCTGAAGTTCTGATAGAGGGGTTGTGCTTGATCAATGGAGATGTTAAGACCTGAATATTGTATATTAGCCTAATATGTTGAAAATGACAGTGTCAATTAAAATGGTCTAAATATGTCAACATTTCAAGTATAATGCTCAAAACAGCTAATATTGGCCTGGAAATCTTTGGAACAGCAGACCCTCTGCCAGTTCTGAATGTTCTGGGATAAATATTAAAGTGAAAATTGTTTTATGCAACATGGCTTTATTTGTTTCCCTCTGAGTACAACCAGGGGTATCAAAGTATAAAGACAGCTTGGTAAGTACCAGAGGAAAAACTTTGGCATAAATTCAAAATGGAATTGAACCATGAAAAACGATAAAGTTTGGAGAGCCCCCAGAAAATGCCCAAGTTTTGCCTTATTTTTCTTTCTAATCTGATTTTTGAATGAAACAAATGATCAATCTAAACAATTCCCTATGATTTGATTTACTAGAAACATCTCTGAATTCACTCGGTAAAAGAGAAGAGTCAATGAGGATGGTATTAGTGCACAGGCTATGTTTTCTTGGTTTCATCTCTGCTTTTATAAGCCTGGCCTTTGACACAATTATTGTACCAGATTTCTCAATGCCATAGAGATACATGCCTTCGGAAATATCACCATGTAGAGGGCCACAGCTTTCCTGATGGCTTTACATGAGAGTGTGTAGCACATACACGTTTATAAAACACATAGTGTTCAGGCTTAAATTTTTAAAATCCTCACCAGAGATATAGGAAGGGTGTGGGAGAAAGAGAGAGAGAAAAATCGATGTGAGGGAGCAACAGTGATCAGGTACCTTCTGCACACCGCACAACTGAGAATCGAACCCTCAACCTGGGTATGTGACCTGACCAGGAATTGAACCTGCAATGCTTTTGGTGTATGGGATGATCCTCCAACCAACTGAGCACCAGGACAGGGTTAGGATGAACTTTTAATATAGCAAATTTACAAAAGCCCTTCAGTATATGTTATTTTGTACTGCTGTTAAAACCAATAAAGTGTTTGAATTATTTGGGCTTTAGAGAAGATCTAGTCTTACTTTCTAGTTTGATAAAGTAGAAACTGAGGTCCACAAAATTCATATTCTCCCTCCACACTTCTGGGTTGCATACAACCCAGAATGAGAGTACAAAGATTAGAATCCAGATCACTTATCTTCTGTCAAATGCCTCTTCTACCTAGTCAGGTTGCCCCTCTATTATATGAATGCATGCTTATGGATATTCAGTTTGTAAGTCTTAACCTATTCAAATTTATCTCAGCATATATGTTAAGTTTTACACTCTCCCTTGGATCAATACACTTACAGCACTATAATTGTTTATTCAGAGTAAGAGTGACCAAGAATAATTTTTGTCTTCATGGATTTGCATTTGAGGCAAAAATGAATTCAAGTATCAAGGTGGGTATGTTCTTACACTTTGTTCACTTCTCAAATGTCAAGCAGCCCACCTGGGCTCAGAGTTGGTTTCTATTAAAAGGCTGAGGGCAGACTGTCTGCCAGATACTCTTTCAAATGTTGGTGAAATCCCATTACCCTAGGTGCTCAGGAGGAAGTAGAGAGAGAGGAAGACCTTGGAGAAGCAGCGAAAGGAAATATCTTCTCAGACCCAGAAGAAAAGGGAGATGAGGGTGTCCCAAGGGTCAAAGGGATCTTCACAAGGTTGAGCAGCCATGCCCTGAGGAGACATGATGACTAGAATTGAGAAGAGCCTAGGAGGTGAAACCCAGACACAGGGAGATGCAGCCCTAAGAGTGACCCCAAAATAGTAGGACCACCAGACCTGAGCTTTGCATGTAAATTGGGGTAGTAGGTATCAGACCAAGGTAGTCTGATGACTGATGACTGGGAGGACCTCTCCAATGTTCTGTTGATGGTCAAGATCCTAGAACATTTGCACAACTGCAAGGAAGAGAAAACTCCAATAATAACTAGAATTGATCCCAACAGAGGCTCAAAGTCAGACATGTACTGTAATTGAACAATAAAATTTTAAAGAGGAGAAAAAAAATAGAGTTCTTTTTAAACATCTGAGTTTGTAGAATAAGATTCATACCTGCTGCACAAACCAAGCTTCTACGTATTTTTAGTTGATAGAAGATCTACAGACAATTAGATAAGAAGAAAAAGAAACCACTTTATGTTTTATCTACTCTGTGCAGTCTGTAAATATGGTAAAGATGAAAAACTTCCAACAAAGGCACTTAACTAAACTGGCAGGAATTTGTCCTGTCTTTCTAAAAAATGGGTCAGAATTATTAAATGACGATATAATTGTGATAGAGAGACACATAGAATACACAAATAGGGAGGTTTCCCATTTGGAAGCAAGTTCTAGCAAAAGTTGCATTTGCTGAGACATGCTGTAGTGACCAAGAGGCTGGTAATATTGTAAAGGAAATGTGGTTTGTCATCAGGACCTCATTTTCTGGAATTCTGCCACCTTGTTAGATGTCCATCAGAAGCTCTAATCCTGTAGTGATGCTGTCCCCAGAAGATTAATTTGGATCTTGTTTTCCTTCCTTCTATATCACAATTTACCTCTTTTTCCAGGACTCCACAAAATAATTTAGAAAACAGTGAACTTTGTTCAATAACTTCTGGTCTTGATTTAATATAGTAAACTCAATTAAATGTACATTTTATTGGAATCTACAATAAAACTAAATAATAAGTCCGGTGGTGAAAGGCAAATACCATATGATCTCACCTATAACAAGAACCTAATGAACAAAACAAACAAATGAACAAAATAGATCCAGAAGCATGGAAACAAAGAACAGGCTGACAGTGACCAGAGGGGTGGGTGATGGGAGAAGAGGGGAACAAGAGGAAAGATCTAGTCAAGAAACACGTATAAATGATCCATGGACATGGATGACAGGGTGGGCATTGGCTGTGGCAGTGGGGGAAGTGTAGGTAGGTGAGCAGGTCAATGAAGAATAACAGGAGGAAAATTGAGGAAACTGTAATAGAACAATAAAAATTTTTTTAAAAAAACAAATCCACAGGCAAACATACATTTTATAGAAGTCTTACTATTTTAACTTACCTGTGCATGTGTGTACTCGCACACATACATGCCTGCACGCACTCATGCACACAGAGAAGAATTTCACAGGAACAGTTTGGAAACACAAGAAACACCTAATTAAACTACAGATATGGTCTCCACACCACAAAGATGCTCTCACCAACATGTCCCATCTCTCATGTTCTTATTACAAAGGGACACTGACATTCCTCCATCAGAAGATGGGATCTTAGCTTCTGCTTGGTGTTTTGGGATGATATCCCTTAGGTACCCAGACACCATGCTGTGAGGAAGTGAGACAACCACAAGGAAAGGTCACACTGGGGTGTTCCAACACCAGCCATAGCTGGATCAACTGCCAGACACAAGAGTAAGCAAGCCCTCAGGTAATTCCAGCTCCTTGCTTATGATGAATAGGTGGAGGTGATCTACAATGCAGGTTTGTGAGCAAAATAACTGTTGTAGTTATTTTAAGTCATTTTTTTAAATGTAGTTACATATCACTGTAATTAACACCCTCGAGCCTTAACATATGGGC
This sequence comes from Noctilio leporinus, assembly GCA_004026585.1. Lineage (NCBI taxonomy): Eukaryota > Metazoa > Chordata > Mammalia > Chiroptera > Noctilionidae > Noctilio > Noctilio leporinus. The sequence continues at coordinate 135,633 of PVIW01000846.1, forward strand.
GACTAACTAATTTGCTTATCTGTTTGGATGGCCTTCCTAGATTTGAAAACTTATAAAGAATAAGCATTTATGAAGGTTTGTAAAATGATTTGAGTCTTAAAATTCACTTAGAGTCTATTTGCTATCAGCATGGAGTTGGGCATGGTAGTTCCTTCTGTTACACATTGGGAGGTCTCCTGGCCTCTAGGGTAAGTGGCCCAATGCCCAGATACACAAAGACATAGAATAAACATCATGGCACATTTCCTAGATATAGGAACAGAGAAATAAAACAGTAAATTTAACATAAATACGTTATGGATTAGAACACAAAATGCATGAAAATTTGTAAGAAAAACAAGGGTCTTCCAAGAACTTTCTGAAGCAGACTGTTTTATGTCCTAGACTCTGGAGTAATTTTTAAATTCTACCTTTATCATCTTGTGTGATTCCTCTACTTTTTACTTATATTCCTAGTTAGCCATCCAAACTATAGTTGGAAGAATAAACCACATCTTACAATTAGTTATGCTTTATACTTAACACTTTTAACATTGACTTTATCGCTTTCTTTATACAGCCTATGGTTTTGGGGGATTTTTGTTTGTTTGCTTATTTTTTATTAGGAACCCTTGTGGGGAAAGTGATTCAGAGTATACTATCCAATTAGTAACAGTGAAAAACTAACTCTAAGTTTCAAACCCTGCCTATACAAATAAATTACTCTCCTTTGTTTGCTCTTCCACTTATGTTCACATTCATTGGTTGCTTCTTGTATGTTCCCTGACCACAGATGGAACCCACAACCTTGACATATCAGGGCAAAACTCCAACCAACAGAACTACCTGGCCAGGACCATCCTTCATTTTAACTTTGTATTTTGAACCTAAGTAGTAGCACCCAGTACCCTTTAACTCCACAAATACTCAGCCATCTCGTATTTTTTTTTAACAGGAATGGTTAAGATGGTTCTTAATGAAATTAAGTATTGAAGATAGTTTCATTTGTTAAATTCAATGAACACAACAATTTTGATCCAGTAGGGAATTTTCTCTACTCCATCACTTTTTATACCTCCAGAGCCACCAAGTACAATCATGTAAGATTGCCTTTGTAAGGAAGTTGCTAATAATCCCACTGGCTGAAGTAAAGTAAGACTGGGATTAATTTCTGAGGCACTTTTCCATCTGTGGAAAACTCTGAAGAATGAAATGCCAAAAATAATTCTTTGAAATGACTGCAAAAGAAGAAAGGGAGATAATCCAATCTATAGGAAAGGTTTAAGATACTGTTAAAGATAACAACCATTAAAAATAACTAATTGTAAAATATTAATTGCTCTTCTAACTATAGTTTGAATAATCAACCAGAGTTATGAGTAAAATATTAAAAAATCTAGTAAGACTGGAATGACTAAATTTGACAGAAGACAGTGATGAGAATAAGGAGGATTCAATTAGAAATTGAGTACTGGGGATGAGTGAGAAAACATGGCTACATCATTTCAATTAAAGTGTACATCTTCTTTCAGATAGAAGAGGTTGGAGTCGTGGCTGGTGGCTCAGAGGATAGGCACCAGCCTGCGAACCCAAAGGTCACAGGTTTGATTCCCAGCCAGCGCACATACCCAGGTTGCAAACCAGGTCTCCAGCCAGGTCCGTAGCTGGAGGCAGGTGAAAGGCAAACATTGATGTCTCTCCTCCTCTCTGCCTCCCTCCCTTCCCCTCTCTCTAAAAATAATAAATAAATAAATAATTTTTTAAAAGAAGAGGTTGGAAAATAAGCAATAATAAACAGACTCTGAATGAATGTGGCAGAAGGATAGAAAGTATGTGAACTAGATAAAAGAAGAAATCAAAGTGACATCATTGTGAAGAAATTCTCCAAGTTTCATAGCCAGTTGGAGAATAACAACAGCCTTTGTTGCTGTAATGCAGAACAAGGGCGTAAAAGGCACAGGGGCAGCCAAAGGTCTATTTCTTTTCTCAGGTTACTAAGATATGTTGGATAAATTATTAATACCTTACATATTTCTCAAGTGTGTCCATAGCCCCAGGAGGTTCCTCGGTACTTTGCAGGCCGACATTTTTTAAGCCAGGCTATCTTTAGCTTCATAGGCAAGTGACTTTACTTCATAGCTGTATTTAATAGGTGAGATGATTAAGGGTTATTTACTAGTAATTTACCAAGTGAATTATTAAAGTTATAAAGACTACGTAATTGATAAACATAGATTATAAGAATTTACTGACTATTCATTATTTTACCCAAAAAAATCTGCCATTCGTTTGGCAACCTTGGAAAGCTCAATTGTCCATGCAACATGCAGATACTCAGAAATTCTATGATCTTCTGTAAGGAAGCACTGAAACATGCTGCCTTGGCTTGGCCATGGCTTTTGATTGCTTCTGTTTTTTTTTATTACAATTACTGTCATCATGAAGGCATCATCATTGTGAATTTCATTTGTGATTTGTTGTTTTATTAACCCTGCAAGAATGCCTATATAACTGTAACTAGACATTAAGCCACAGTTTTCCAGTTGTTAGTTTCTAGAACATGTATGAAATGTGGTTCAAATATAAATCATTTACAACCTTATTGCTATTGCAAATCCAAAAACAGTCTCTGCCACCCAATCTACCCATTAAATTTTAATTGGTTATGACACTTCACCGTGATAAGCAGCTTATGAATTGTTAGCTAAACTTGCCACATAATAATTAGCACATTAAAAATTACAAGATTAGTTTTAGCCCATTTATATTATATCAAATCATAAATACAGCCTCATACTGCAATGCTATTTTATTCTTTTTCAATTCCTTCATAGCATTATACTCTTTTTTCCATTAGAAAAGGAGACTATTTGGAGGGAAGAGCTGTAAATGAGCTGAAATTTTTTGATTTTTTGATAATCACATTCTTAAGAGAGAAAAGAAACATTGAATGGATACTATTAGACTGGACTTAATTCTGGCCTCCCATATGAGTATGCATTGGAACAAACTTTAGATTTGCATAAGCTTTTAACTTTACAGTGTTTTCAATAACAAGCAGAGTAAGACTGTGGATTACTAACTCACAATATTTTCACCATCAAGGATCCCTTTTGTAATATTTACTCAGGAATCCTATTAGCTGAAAGTGCTTTGTCCAACAAAATTAATTTTTTAAGTAAAAATTAATTTGCTTATTTACCTATGTCAATAATCAAACAAATATGATTACCAGAGTTTCTGATGTGTAAAAAAATAAACAAAAAAAAAAATACATTAGCACACAGAGTTTGATCCTAGTCAAATGTTTTAGTAGGCCTCCATATTTGAATCACAAGTCAATTTATGATTTACAAGTTTTAAATATTGAAACTACCTAATAGATCTCTCTTCTTTAGAGATCAAAATAATACCACATTAGAAATAACTTCCATGAACTTTTGTAAAAAAACATAAAATATTATTCCATTCTCAGTGCTTGATGGAAATGTACACACTTGCCCACAAATCAGCAGATTCAAATATACCTCTCTGCTTTGGAGTCTTTCTTAAAAAAAAAAAAAAAAAAAAAAAAATGCTGATGGCCAACCTGAAAGAGGCAGAATAGTATAACAGTTTAAGAGCATGGCCACCAGAGAAAGGTTGCCTGAATTTGAATGCTAATTCCACAAAGTCACTTAACCACTCAACAAGGCCATCCTAATCAAATTGTAAACCCATAATAGGAGAAAATATTAAGAACATAGAAAAAGAAAACGTGATGCGTACAAAGAAACAAATACCAAAATTATCACAAACTTTGTGTCAAAAATTAAAAAACAATAATATAAGGCAGAAGGCAATGTGGTAACACCTTTAAAAAGGTAAGAGAAAAAGGAAGCCAACATGGAATTCTATATCCAGCAAAAATATCCTTCAACAATGAAGTGGCAATAAAGGCACATTCCTCATGTGGAGAGAAAGGTAATACCCATTAACAACTTCTATTAAATCAGTTAATATATATAAAATACTCTGGATAATACCTGACAGATAATAAGCTTTAAAGTTTTATGTTAAAAATAAAGTAAATATGAAATAAGCAACTGGGGCTTTTCCAACTCTTTCATTTCATCTGGTGATCTAAAAAGGGTTACTTAAAATGACATATTCCCAACTAAAAGAAAGTGGGTTATATAGACCCCTGCAACTATTGGTTGCAGTGCAACTATTGGTTCTATAACCAAGTCATACCAATAATATGTCTACCTTAGTCAAGTCAGGCTGCTCTAGCAAAGTACCATAGACTAGGTGGCTTATAAATAATAGAAATTGATTTCTCACCATTCTGGAGGCTGGAAGTCCAAGATCAGGATACCAGCTTGGTCATGTTCTGGTGAGAGCCACCTCCTGGGTTGCAAAATGCCAACCAGTTTCATTGCATCCTCACACAGAACAAAAGGAGCTATCACTTTTGGACTTCTTTTAAAAGGATACTAATACTCATTCATGAGGTCTCCAACCTCTTGACCTAATTACCTCCTAAGGACAACCCGTCACATTGTGGGGTAGAGTTTCAATGTAGGAATTGTGAAGGGACACATCCAGTCCATAACCATGTCCATCCAAATAGAAGCTAAACTCTTTAAGGCTGGAAAATACATCTTAGTATAAGACTGTGCTCTCAACCATTTGACTAAGAACATCCCATACTATGTTTTAAGCCATAGACACATCACTTTCGCATGCATAGTTTAGTATAAGTATTAATTATTTAATTTTCTCACTCAGTAAATAATCAGTGGAACTCTTGTCTGTGGCAAGTACTACACTACTAAGTTTGGGGAGTCAGTGAGAAAACAGACTGATGCTTCTCCTTGGGTTGTTTGGAGACAGAGTGCAGGAGACAGACTTGTCAACAGGCAGAGCAGCGAGTCCCAAGTACTGCTACATGGATAAGTACAGGGGGCTTTGGGAGCGTATTGGAGGGACAGCTATCCCAGTACTGAGGGACCAGAGGCGGCTTTTTACAGGAGATGCACTTACACAGTATCCTAAACAACAAAAACACTTTATCCAGGAATGATGGGGCGCTTGAAGAGTTAAATGAGGAGAGCTTATTATAGGATTCTGAGCCACAGTTTTCTCAGCTTTAAAATAGAGATAATACCTTCTTCACTGAGCTGTGGTTGGAATTAATGAAATGAAATAGCAGAAGATTAATTTAAAAACTGTGAAGTCCTATATAGAGGTAATGTGCAAATACTGGCGACAGGTATTACCCACCGACCTTTGAAATGCTTTAGGAAATAGATGATATTTGAAAAAAGTGGAGAAAATAGTATTTTCTGTTTATTATAGAAGTCTGAAATGACTCTTAAGTTAATCATTCTAGCTTGAAATATGCACTGCACTTCTGTCAGCAAAAAAATAATTTTATTCACTCATAGGAACAGTGACATAAACAAAGCAAGATTGAGCCACTGGCTGAGCAGAAGGGCAGAGAATATAACATTTAAATCTTAACGGATAAAACAGAGCTGCCAAAATGTTTAAAATAGTTCAGCTGGTTCATTCATCTCTGAGCTTACAGTCCCATCCTCTTGCCAATTACAATGCATTCAATAAAAGATGTGTATTTAATGTTTGTTGAATTGAAATTACTTACTTTATGGACACTTGAGATCCTGCGCACATGTACGTGGAAACCCCTGTTGGCTAGAGGACAATCTCCTCCTACACAGAGCTCTTCTGATTTGCCCTCACTGCAAAGGCAAACTCTCTCTTTCCTCCCTGTGCCCTCACAGCCTCCCCACAGCCTTCAAGCACAGCATTTACAGCTATGGAAAGACTACTGAGTGAGCTTTCTCTGTCCATTTCTGTGAATTCCTCAACAACAGTATCTAGCTGAACGTTGGGTCCTCCAGCACTTCACGCAGCGCCTGGAACACTGTACACATGCATGTAAATATTAACAGAGCTACGATGACCCACAATAGAGCTAAAAGTGGGGTCTTGAGGAGTGACAGCTTGACTTTAGTGATTAGAGGGACTCTCTTTCCCAACCTACAGCTGAAATGGATAATTTAATGACAAAATGAAATACTTGATAGAGAACAGTCTTAGAGAACAGCATAGCATGTTGAACATAGTAGGTAGTAAATAATTTTGATGAATAGAGAGAGAAACAGGCTTAGTGATTTGGACTCTTGCAAGAGCCTGGGAAAACAATTGAACTGCGATTTGCACATTCTTTCACAATTAAGTAAAAAACACTATTGTACTTAGAAATGTTTTCAATAAGGGTTGCAAGGAAAATGTTTTCTCACTAAAAAAAATTTACTTAGCCAAAAGACTCTGTTCCATAGTAATATAGGTATGGCTTTTTAGCTGGATTTATTTAGCAATAATTTTGCCAAGTAGTAAACATGCATGGTTGGAAATTACAGCGGTCCCTATCATATAATAATCAGAAACACTTCTGCTCTAAGAAGTAAAAACATCAGCCTTACCCTATAGCACTTCCAAAACAGGAAGAAGAAAAATATTTCAACCCCGTCTCTGGACTTTATTTTTAGCCCAGAACCACACTGAAGTCACACCACAAGATTAAACAAGTGTGAAGTCACAGATCAGCTTTCTCTGCCCTTCATCTCTCCAGTCCCCACTGCCCTGGGTAACATACATGTGCAGGAAAACCAAAAACTGACGGCCTTTCTGCACATGCAGCTTCCTCACTGATGGGGCGTACCATTGTGACTCGCAACCTCAAAAAAGAATGTTTTCAGGATAATTTCTCCCCACGGAAGCCCCATTACTTATGGCTGGGGTTTGATTACTATCACTACTGTTTTAAGGAATGATTAGCCTCACCGCCAAGTTTTGGCAGACAACTCTGGTTCCTAAGAATCAAGAAACACGATCTTCTGCTGGCTGGTGTGATAAGAAACTGACAGTGCTGTCCCGGAGCATCGCAGAAAGTGAAAAAGAGAATGCCTGCACCCAGCCATGGCTCCCATGAGGCAGCAAGCAACACCTTCTTCCATCAGCAGTTATCAATAAGCCTACAGCCCTGGCATGCCTCTGTCAGAGGGAGATCACAGGGTTAAAAGCAGAATGCAAAAGCAACAGGGCAAGAAGAAGATGTAACCCCAGCTAAGCAAAGAGCCTGAAGAAACCCAGTCAACAAGCATGAGCCATGTTCATGGGTCAAAAGAAAATGCTTCTCATTCCTCCAACGCTTTAAAAAAATGTCTCCAATTTTTTTTTCCTAAAGAACCCTCACACTTAGTTTCTATTAGATTTATTATTATTAAAGTTTCCTTCGTGCATATTTTTAGACTGTTTCTTTTAACCTAGAAAACACATTGTAGTCATTAACTTAGATCATGTAAATACTGCTCAGTTGCTGAGTAGTCTCTCTACATTACTGTTCAATGACAATAATCATCTAATGGGACAACTCTGATCACAGAAAATAACTTGACCTATTTTGTTCTGGATGATACATTCAGAACTTTAAGATAAGGAATCACACCATTTCCTTAATAGGTTAACATCACTGGTTGTTGTTTAAAAGTTTTACAAAAGGGTCCAAAGTGGAACACCCTTCAATGGTTTTACCTTCTTAAAATAAAATCCAAATTCCCTACCAGGGTTTCCAAGGTGAGTGTAGCAGCAGCAACAGAAGCAATAGTGACAACATCTATAATTGCAAGCACCTCTAAGGATTTTCCATGTAGTAATTCATTTAATCCTCACAACTACTCTATGAGGCATATATGTACTTTCAATAACCAATTTTGCAGATGAGATAGCAAGAAGAAAATAAAGTGATGTAACTTGAATCCCAGCTTTCCGGCTCCTTGGTCAGCATTCTTATCTCTAACCTTTACTGCCTCCCCTTCATGAGTTAAACCCTCTATGTTTGTGGAAACTCACTGCACACTGCACTCCCCATCACCCACTACATTCCAGCCTCATGAGCTTTCTTCCTGGGCCCCAGACATGCCAATGTCTTCTCCCTTGTCAGTTCTTTACACATGACCTTGCTTATCTGAAATGCTCTCCTCATTTTTAGAATGACTTACTGTCCTTTATGTCTCAGTTTAAATGCCACCTCAGAAGAGTTTTCATCTTTGACTACCCCATCTAAAATAAATTCCCTCTTCTCTCCTCTATTTTCTGCTCTAGCACCTTTATTACCTTCTTGGCATTCATCACAATTTGAGATTTTACTTTTGTATTTGTTCTCTGATTTATGGTTTGCCTTTATGACTAGACCAAAGAATACAAATAGCTGAGACCACTGTACTCTTGGGGCCTAGAACATGATTGGCACATGAATGGAACATGCCATATGAATTAATTAACTAATGGCCTTTAAATATGTTTTCAAATGTGTGCTTTATTTTTGAAGACTGGTGGTACCTTATCAGCCACTCATTATGCACACATAGACAGTTGAAATGGAAGATTTGGAAGAAGAAGTATTTAATTGTCTGGTAAAGAAAATGTTCAATCACACAGGTCATGAATACTTAGTATGGTGGTATAGAACAGACACAAGAATGGAATGGGTAAATACATATACATCACTCAGAGCAATTTGCAACCTTAGAAATGTTTCTACTTTTTCATGGCTGGTTGTCAGCAAATCTCCCCTTGAACATCATCACTGTGCTTCCCCCCAAGGTAGCTCAGTCCAAATTATAAGCAAGCCCCTCCATACCCAGAGTTGGAAACTGCCACCCTGTCACTTGAAATCATTTGTCTTCATTCTGCCTGCTAAAACCATGAAGAATCCATAAAATACACAAATAACTTTGTTTCCATATGCAAATAACTGGCCCTGTTAATGGAGCACAATGCTGCTGATGGGAATAAAGAATCCAGGCAAAACTGGAACATGATTTCACATGTTTTCTTAAGGGCCATGAGTCCTTTATTAAATAAAACAAAAATAAATAAAATAAAAAATTTTAAATATGTTTGTGTATTTATAAAACACAAACCACATATCCTGGTTGACTCACAGAATTCATATGGACAATTCCTAAATCTTTTCAAAAATGCTTCCACAGGGTCACTTCCAATGATAAAATTTATTTCATGTTTCCTTCAAGGAGAATATTTGTCCATCAATCCCGCATTAAACATCTTTTGTTTAGTTACTGGTCTCCACCATGGGTGAATATTTCCCCCAGGAAACAATAGGCAGTAACTAAAGAAAATGTTAGTTGTTCTAACTGGTAGTGAGGAGAAGTGCTATTGGCATCTAATAGAGGCCCAGATGCCACTAAATATCCTTCAATGCACAGGAAGGACAGAACCCTTTCCCACACCCCCGCATACAAGACTTTTGATGCAGTCCCATTTGTTTAGTTTTTCTTTTATTTCCCTTGCCAAAGGAGATATATCAGAAAAATAAACAAATGGGGCTACATCAAACTAAAAGAGTTTACACAGCAAAGGAAACCAATAAAATGAAAAGACAACCCATTGAATGGGAGAACATATTCACCAGTGACACATCTGGTAAGGGGTTCAGGTCCAAAATCTAGAAAGAATTCATACAACTCAATACAAAAACAACAAGCAATCAAATTTTTAAATAGCCAAAGGACTTGAGTAGACATTTCTCCAAATGGAATATACCAATGGTCAATAAACATGAAAAGATGCTCAATGTGACTAATTATCAGAGATGCAAATTAAAAAACCACAATGAGACGTCACCTCACACTTGTCAGATGGATGTGGAGAAAAGAGAGCCCTCATTCATGGTTGGTGGGAATGCTGATTGGTGCAGCCACTATGGAAAGCAGTATGAAGACACCTCAAAAAATTAAAAATGGAACTGCCTTATGACCCAGTGATTCCACTTATATGAATTTATCCAAAGAAATCTGAAACATGAATTTGAAAGAATATTTGCACCCCTATTTTCACAGCAGCATTATTAACAATTGCCAAGATATGGAAACTGCTCTGATGCCCATCAGTAGCCGAGTGAATAAAAAAGCTGTGGTATATTTACACACTGGAACACTACTCAGCTGTATAAAAGAAGGAAATCTTACCTTCTGTGACAGCATGGGTGGACCCAGAAAACATTGTACCAAATGAGCCAGTGAGAGAGAGACAAATAACATATGATTTCGCTGTGGAATTTAATGAACAAAATGAACTAAAAAGCAAAATAGAGACAGACTACTAGCAGGCTGACAGCTGTCAGGAAGGAGGGATGTAAGTCGCTGCTGGAGGGTTTGAACAAAAAAGAAAAAAGAGAAAAAAACTCATGGACAGGGACAACAGTGTGGTAGTTGTATGGTGTGTGTGTGTGAAGGGGGAGGGAGACAGGGGACGGGAGCAGAGGAGGGTACAGGAGGGAGAAATGGTGATGGACACACAATACAGTGCACAGATAATGTGTGGTAGAATCGTGCACCTGAAACCTGTATAATTTTGTTACCCATTGTCACCCCCTCCCAAACAAAGAGTTTTTAAACACAAAATGTCAATAATTCCAAGGAACACTTTTAGCCCAGTTGAGTCTCAGTGTGGGGACAGTACTACCCCCTTGTGGGAATTTTAAAAATGTGCAGGATGCTCTTTAGTTATGTTCTGCAATGTACAGAATATCACATGTTACAGCTTACAAATTTCTCACTGGCCATTCACACAGTAGAAAAGTTGTATATAATTCTCTAATCCTAAAACCTAAATCTCTTTTTGCACATAAATAAAATATTTATTCTTGTATGGTCTTGAATATATTATCAGGAATGCCACTACCATGTAAATGGAAGGAAGTAGATACTTTCCTTTTGTAAGAAACGTTACAGAGTTATTCACCAATTTGGAAAGTTGGGTTACTTGACAGAAATACCAGTAGTGGCATTGAAGTGACCAACACACTAAGATGTTTTCAGTTGTTACATAAAATGATTCTAGGAGGAAGTGCAAGTACTTCCTTTACATCTTCAATCTAACTTATTATGTAGTCCTTTTCCTGTGGTCATCTGCAACTTGGACAATCTAAGCACTTACTCATTGAAACCACGTATGAGTGGATTAATACATTATTTTATCATCTTTATTGTTTATATTATTGTTTGAATACCATGTACATATAATTATGTGTGCAGATGGGTTATATTATCTATGATTTCCATTTCAGGACAATCAGGGAGCATTAGGAAATATTTGCTATGACAGGAGAGCATTAGGTGTATACAGATTGTAAATTGCTATTCTTGCCCATTGTAGCCTTTTGGGGATTTTATTCTGTTTTCCTACATAATGACTGATCCTTTCAGCCCCTTGACTTCAGTAAGTTTGAGTGAGATACCATTGATATCTTTACCCAAATAATTCATAAAGATGCTTAGTACACAGTCAATGACAAATGTTAGATAATAAAATTCACTTTTCTGCCTTGGCTCTTTGGAATTCCACATCTACCTTCATGGAACTTCATACAAAAAAAAAAAAAAAAAAAAAAAAGGCCCTCAAAAATTTCCACAAAACTGTGTCCATTCAGCTTTCCCAATGGAACTACCATTCACAGACTGCTCTGTTCCTGACTGAAGGCATTTCCATATATCCAATTAAGTTGCTATAAGATGAAATGGCCACCCAAATTACTCCTAAAATCCCTCTTATCAATGACAAGACAAAATTCAATGGTAGCTAGACAGAAGGCAAATAAAACAAAGAAATATACAATCTCAAGGAGAATGAAGAACAGATAACTGCCATCTGGGTTGTGTGAGTGCTTTGACAGATTTTTTCTTCCCAAAAAGCTTCAGTAAGTCCATATTAAACAATACATCACTTAATATTCTGTATCTTCAAGAAGCTCAAAACCATTCCCAGAAATCTGGATTCTTTAAAGCATCTTTTATGAGGCATGTTTGGGAATTAAATATACTCAAATAGAAATATACCATACTATCATGAATATTAAAATTAAATTTTCAAATAACTGGACTTCCTTTATTACATAATTTATTTTATAGAAAACTGAATTACCAATAAGACTCTTTAAGTAAATCATACTGTCTCTTGAGCTTTTCTTAAATGTCAAAGAGAAAGTTTGAATTCTTAGTGATAAGAATATTATGCAGGTTTTACAACATATTAACAAAAGCCCTTTAGTTGGGTTACAGAATATGGGTTGTGTGCTTTATCTTGGAGTACAAGTGAGAGATTCTACTTTTAAATATATAAAATTCTACTTTTTAATATATAATTCTACTTTTAAATATATAAAATAATGTCAACTTTAAAATACTCTATGTCTAAATATAACCTTGCTGTTTTTAAATGTATAACTTTAATCGATTAAAACATTAAGAGATTTTCTAAATTAGTTTCTATTTGGGCATGGTTTAGATAAATGTGCCACAGGAAAAATTGTCTGTATCATAATATGTCTACTTGATGTTCATTCCACTTATTCCATGTAACCATAAAGAAACAATTTATCAAAATTATAGGGAAGTAAAGTGCTGAAATTACAGCAAAAAAATTTCTCTCATCCTAAAATTACAGGTAGGAAAACTACAATCTATGGAAATGAAAATCACTAGTTGTCTCTCATTTGAAGCTCAATTTTGCTTCCCTGTAAATCTCTATAAAACTCATGCCATGAAAACAAGGGAACTAAAACCACCACAGATTTGTAACATTTCATGGAACCACAAGAGTCTACTACTTGCATTTGAACCAAAGAACTGTCAATAAACACCTTATCAATTGATATGTTAAACAAAAGGTGTGTCAGAGAGGAAATTGTGTATAAATAGCAAGGGGTGACCCTCTACTGTATAAAACCTGATATCATTACATAGCAATGTCCTCCACCCCTCATCTCATCCAAAATCTCTTTCCGGAGGGCTCAGTGAACTTCATAAGTTACAGCTTTATATATTGGGTTTGAAGGAAAATATTTTTTAAATATTTAAATATGATATGGTATATTGAGTTGAAAACTGTCCCTCCCCCCACTGATGTGTATGCAGAACTTCTGAGTGTGACCTTGTGTGGACATACACACAGAGGGGAGCAAAAAAGGGGATGGATGTAATACAACAACAATAAAAATTTTAAAAAAATAATAATAACCATAACCAACAAAAAAATTAAAAAAATAAAACCTTTGCAGATGGGCTCAAGATGAGGTGATCCTGGGTGAGGGTGGGCCTATGATTCAATGACTTTGTTCCTATAAGAAGAGTAAAGTTTGGAAAAAGATGCACACTTAAGGAAAGACAAACAACACGTGTAAATGAAGGCAGGGATTGGAGTGATGCACCAAAGATTGCAGGCAACCCCCTGAAGCTAGCTTGGAAGAGACAAGGAAGGACCCACCCCCTGCCCCCCACCAAATCTTCAGAGAGGGCATGGCGCTGTTAATACCTTGAATTCAAATTTCTATTCTCCAGAATGGGGAGAAAATAAATCTCTGTTGCTTGAAGCCACTGAGTTTATAGTAACTTGCTGCTGCAGCCCTGGGAAATAAAGGCATTTGGTCACCCTCCTTACGGGATAGCTCTACAGAGATGTTTCTCCAGGATGGTCTGGCAAGTTTCCTGGTACCAAATTTCCCAAATCTGTTAAGTCTAGGGATCTTGGAATATTGTAACACACAATCCCCACAGGATGTTTATATGGCAGTTTAAGAAGCACTGGGCATCTGAAAGATCTAAGAGCCTGCCCCTAGCCACTTATATATTTGTTCCTATATACCCACTGTGATGGCCATTTAATACACTGTTAGGGTCCTATGACAAGAAAGTCCTGGGCTGGCCAGCATCGGAATGAGTCACTTCATGTATTTGGACTGAGTCTCCTCTCCATGCAGAACATGTGGAACGGGTCCTGCGTGGAGTCACCATGAGAAAACACGGACTGAGAAAAGCAAATGAAGTATGCAGATAAGCACTTTGCACAGAGTAACTAACACATACTGCACTAGTATTTCCTACTTTCTCATTGTAGCCGAACTAAAATTACTTTTGGGTCACATCTGTCATTTGGAGACAAATTGGACTTTGTTTCCAGAACACTAGTATGAAAACTACAAGAGCAATAGTTATCATTTACTTCATGCTTATGATGGATCTTTTGTATAGCATCAGTTAATTCTAGGTGGGCCTTTTTATTCCTGTTTTACAGGTGGGAAATGGAAGTTCAAACCAGTTAAGGAACATGACTAAAACAGTAGAGACATGAAACCCAAGCACAGCCTTTTCACCATACAGCTGTGGGTGCTTGTTGTCTTGGAGAAAGAATGCCAGAAGGTTCCCTCCAGGCTTTCCTAGATGAGTTTATCTTATAATGCAATCCATGTTAACATATTATTAACACAGTAGTTTGCATGAGTGTGTCTCATTGTACTTTATATGCCTAGAAAATTTAACTTGAATGGCAAAAAGGGGGGTTTGGCGCAGAGAAAATCTCTGGTTAATCCCTGGCTAAGGACCTGAAGATCAGCAGTGTCAGCTTCAGGTGAGAGCTCACTACAAATACAGAATCTCAAGCCCCTCCCCAGACCTTCAGAATTAATAGTTAATTAATAAGATTCCACAGGTGATCTGTATACTATTTAGTTTGCGAAGCCCTGGGTTTATCCATCTCAGAAAATCGACAGCAGCAGAGGGGGCCTTCACACAGCTAAATCTAGTACCAGGGGGTGAGTTTCTAACATGATAAGGTAGTGATGGAGGGGATGTGAAATTTACAGGAAAAAAAAAAAAAAAAAGAAACTGGGACTACACCATGGATGAAAAATGGCAACAAGAAAAGAAGTCCTACAAATGTCCTATGTCAGAATGTCACCTGTGATCCAGAAATGACTCTGAAAATAGGGTCAGAGCTACTTCAATCAACAGAATGAGAAAAACAAGGATAGAGTTAGAAATATGAGAAAAATACTGCATTAGGCATTTGGTAACTGAAGTCAGAATCAGTAAAAATAAGAACCATAAGAGAGAATTTAAGTGACTATATGAGGTACTACTCGAAATGTGTTACATATGTAGGCTTAACTTCAATAACTTTATGAGATTTTTAATAATTAAAGAGGCTGATGCCTTGGGTATATTTTTACATGATAATGGCAGACCAGAACTATTCCCTGTGTGTTTTAGTCAGTTATTTTGCTTAATTTCTTCACCTTTTTTACCCAGTCCCCCAATTATCCTCCCCTCTAACAGGTGTCAATTGTGTTTTCTGTACGTAAGGGTCTGTTTCTATTTTGTTTGTTAGTTTAAGTAGTTCATTAGATTTCACATATGAGTAAAATCATGTGGTGCTTGTCTTTCCCTGACTTGTCTTTTCCTTCTTTTTTATGGTTGAGTAGTAAGTATTCCATTGTGAAAATGAACTGTGGCTTTTTTTCCCATTCATCTACTGATAGACTCTTGGGCTACTTCCCAATCTTGGCTATTATAAATAATGCTACGATGAACATAGTGGTGCATATATTCTTTTGAATCATATTTTGGGTTTCTTTGTATTTGTTCCTATGTTCCCAGAAGTGGAATCACTGGGTCATAAGGCAGTTCCATTTTTAATTATTCTTTGAGGTAATCCCAACTAATTAATTAATTTTCTACAGTGGCTGCACCAATCTGCATTCCCTTTTCTCTGGATACTCGCCAACATTTGCTGTGTGTTGAGTTATTGATGATAGCTATTGTGAAAGGTGTGTGGTATCTAATGGTTTTAATTTGCATTTCTATGTCTATTGGTTTTATCTGTATGTCTTTTTTTTTGGAGAAGTGTCTATGTCTATTTAGGTTCTTTGCCCTTTTTTTTTTTACTAGGATTGTTTGTTATTTTTGGTGTTGAGTTGTGTAGGTTCTTCTAAATTTTTGATATTAACCCCTTACCAGATGTATCACTGGCCAAAATGTTCTCCCTTTTAATGTGCTATCTTTTCATTTTGTTCATTTCCTCTGCTGTGTAAAAACCTTTTAGTTTGATGTAGGTCAATTGTTTATTTTGTTTCCCTTGCCTGAGGAAACATTATCAGGAAAAAAAATACTGCTATAAGAAATGCCTGAGATTTTACTTCCTATGTTTTCTTCTAGGATTTTTATGGTTTTGAGGTTTACATTTAAGTCTTTAATTCGCTTTGAGTGTGTTCTTGTGTGTGGTATCAGAAGGGGGTCTAGTTTCATTTTTTTGTATGTATCTGTCTAATTTTCCCAGCACCATTTACACTCACATCTTTTCTTATTCCATAAACATGCATAAAATATGTTCTGTACACAAAGCTTTATGGGGAAGAATTATCATTATTCCTATTTTACAGGTAGAAAAACCAAAGCTCAGAGAGACGAAATACTTCATCTCAAATCACACAGCCTGATGTACAAGAGGACTCGGAGTTCAGCCTCAGGTCTGTGATTCCAATGACTATGGTTTTAATAATCATAATCCATTCTCTCCAAAGCTGGCTAAAATAAATTTCTAAGATTATTCTTTCTACTCTCCAAAAACAGTTGCACTTTTTGGCTTCAATTTCATGATTGATTACCTTTAATGAATTCTGATCCCAATAAAAGTTTGCAGTTACCTTCAGTAAATCTCGTCTAATATCCTCAGAATGATTCAAAAAAAAAAAAAAGGGGGGGGGGGAGAACTCTACTAGGGGTTATCATTCTATAAAAAGAAAGTTCCACTGAGTAGTTCCATACCATATATGTCCAAATCTTCCCTCCAGTCTTAAAAAAATTGTAGCTGAGAGACTTGGAATTTGTTATTTCCCCAAGGGGAGCAAGTTCCTCAGAGCTCTTCAAGTTTCAAAAATGTATTTTGATGAAAGAAAAACAAATCATTGTGATTCTTAAAGACTTTACTTACTTAACAGTATTATATACAAACAATTTTACCCTTACTTCCACAATCACATTGTAAGAATTCAAGAGTTTTATTTAACTTAAGAAAAAAATAAATCAAGCTAAAAGCACAATATGGACTTTCTAAATGTGAAAAACAAAGGAACATGTAAACATAGCTTCAAAAGTATTCTTCTGAAAGCAACTCAAAAATTAAACTAAAAAGAATTTTACACGGTACTGCTATCATTATGTTTGATTTCCTTTAAATTCTGTCTTTAATACAAAAATTCATTTTTTCAATGTCACTAGCGTACCTCAGTATTTGAAAGAAAGGGTTACAGATCATTTATCTCATCAACTAAAATGGTCTCACTGACAATAAGCAACACTTTTGACCTATCTCAATTTGGGGAATTCATTCCATATATAAAGTTTAAAAACCATAAGAAAAGGTGTACAAGAATATTAAGCCCTGGCTGGTGGCTCAGTGGCTAGGTGCCAGTCTGCAAACTCAAAGGTCACTGGTTCAATTCCCAACTAGGGTACATAACCAGGTTGCAAGCCAGGTCTCCAGCCAGGTCTGTAGCTGGAGGCAGGTGAAAGGCAACCATCTATTGATGCTTCTCTCCTTTTCTGCCTCTCTCCTTTCCCCTCTGTCTAAAAAAACGAAATAAAATCTTAAAAAATAAAGAATATTAACTGCAGCATTGTTTGTGCTTACAAAAAAATCAAATAACAGCAATATTAATGAGCTAAAGTAAATGAATACTATGGGATTGTTGTGTACTATGACTATTAGAAAGATCAATATGGACTGACCTGGAAAGAATCCTAGGAGCGATTAATAAGCAAAAAACAGCCGGATGTTCAAGAGTATTGTGGAATAATTCCCTTTCATTAAAATAAGAAAAACAAAAAAACTCCAAATGGACAGAGAGGTTCTCTCTATATGAATGTTTGCAAAAACATACAGAAAGGTTAACAGTAGCTCCCTGCTGGAGGACAGGTAGGAAAGATCTGGAGGAAAAGGCTGTCTGACAACCAGCAGGCATCACTTTGGCAATTAAAACAATAAAGGAACCCTGGCTAGTGTGACTCAGTGGATTAAGTGCCTACCTGCAAACAGAAGTGTTGCAGGTTCAATTCCCAGGTAGCACACATGCCTGGGTTGCAGGCCACATGCCTGGGTTGCAGGCCAGGTACCCAGTTAGGGACTTGTGAGAGGCAAACCACACATTGATATTTCTCTTCCTCTCTTTCTCTCTCCCTTCCCCTCTCTCTAAAAATAAATAAATAAAAGCTATTAAAAAAACAAAAACAAAACACAAGTAAGTAGATATGGACCCATGACAGATAAAAATCAACAACTTTGAGATGTAATGTGTTCTCTTAAGTATCAAAAGGCATATCCAGATTCTACCATGATGAGTAGGGATACAAAGCCACACAAAAGAAAACATGTCCCGATTTCTTTACTATTAAGAAATCGGGAGTCCACAGCCTGTCGTTTTGTGTAGGAATCCCCCATGATGCCCTGGAGCCAGATGGTAAAGCTAGAGAACTAGAAGGTCAAATCCTGCTTCTATCCGCTAGCAATTTGTCTTGAGAACAACCCAGAGAGAACAGAGAAAGCAAAAGGTACTACTACTCTCTTCTGCTTCACCCAGTCTAACAGAGACCAGATTTTCTTTTCTGGCCTGCAGACAACAGAAAGCATAGCCTACATTTGATTTACCCTTGATAGTGTCTCCCAGTCACAAACTGGATTACATTTCTTTTTTCCTAACCTAGTGAAAATATAAAGTACTGATTCCCAAAGCATCTTTATATACTGGGAACTTAAAATGAATATATCACAGAGTTTCAAAACATTTTTTACAAAGGTAATTCATTCTCATATGGGGTATCCAAATGTGTCCTGCTTTTAAATTTTTTCCACTCCCCATGTTGCTTGTTTATTTAGGCACGGTCTAACACAATACCTGAACAAAGAGACAAATTTTAGAGGCCAAATGATCACATTAATTCAGAACTGACTTCTTGTTACCCACGGTACAACTTCATTTTTGGCATTGACCCTTGGTTACTAGGACAGACCAAAATACGAACATTTCTCCCCAGTGTTAAATCACAACTGATGCCATGAGTAAGGCTACTTCACTTCCTGTCCCGTGGGGGTTTCACATGAGAGGGAGGGGTCACAGACTGAATGAAATAGCCTTTTACAAGATGCCTGAATGGCACTTCCTAAGGGAATATTGGTTCAAAATTAGATATAACCCACAATTTTAACCCTAAAATTGTTGAAAGGCAGTGATTTTCATTCACAGCATCCCATAAAACATATTCTCTTGAAAACATTTTGAGGTATATAAATAACCTTATTAACTAGATTACTAGAAAAAAAATTTGTTTTCTAAGAAGGACCTCAGACTAATTATAAAAAGGCATGTTAAGATTTACTTAATTCTATTCTAGAGTCACCAAATTATCAAGGATATCAAACAACCTATTAGAAGCTATTACAAGTTCCTTTCAATAGCTCAGCTAAATTTTTCTTATATTAATTTTTAGTTCTGTATGTGGGAGGCCAAGTGAGTAGGAAGCCATTTCCATTATTAGTCTTTCTCTGTATGTATGTATGTGTGTGTGTGTGTATTATATATATATATATATATATATATATATATATATATATATATAACTTTTTAAACTATTATTCACTTTCCATCATTTCTCTCAGCCAAGTATGAGTCCTGAGGTTTCTTCACAGGAGTTTAAGAATTTCCCTCACACTGAGATCAGTGTTCAAAGCACACTGCTTGCTTCTCTTTTCTTAAAGAACACTGCACATGGGCTTTCCAAACATATTTCCCCAAATTTCTACAAACTGGGAAAGTAAAACACCATTTGTATTCGATGATATACTTTCCAGACACTTGAATCCTAATATTAAGAAAGTTATGTTTGAGACTAGATTCTGAAATTCAACTAAAAGGCCATTTCAAACTACCAGTTGTACAATTGTTAAATATTATACTCCTGCTGCCATCTTGTGGTTACTGTTGAAATCTCTCTCTCTCCCTCCCTCTTTCTCTTCCTCCCTTTCTCCCTCTTCTTTCCTCCTCCCCCCTTTTCCCTTCACCCCACTAACCCCCTATCTGCTGGAGAATACCAAAATACATTCAAAACTTAAGAACTCTTTTTTGTAGATAGAAAGACAAATTGCACTATGCTCTGAAAGAAAAATGGAGCATCGAAAAATTTTCCTCCTGCCTGTAAAATATTCTCTTTTCTCCTTATATTTTCTCATTGATAGACAAACCCATTCTTTTAACATTTTTTAAAACTCTTTGTCATTGTTTAGATTAACTGGTGTGTCCCTTCAAGCGAAGGGAATACAGGTTATAGGAAAATTAATTGGTATTTTATGAAAGATTTTCCTTTCTAAGCATTTTCCAAGTTGGATTTTTACAAAGAAAGAAAGGAAGAAAAGAAAAAACATCGTGTATTTCTGGCTACAAAATGCCACACTATCACTTCTCACAGCCACAGGCCCCGACTCTCAGGGTCTATGGAAGATGGAGGGAAGAGAGCAGACACATTCTGGGAAAAGAGGGCTGCCTGCCCAGCACCCCTCTGTTCTGCCCTGGCTGCCCTGTTCACCGCTGAGCCCTGCTGTGCCTCAGCTAAGGGATTCATAAATCTGGAAGGAAATCAGCTGGTTTTCTGGCAATGTATCAAAATGATTAACTTAGCCAGACTGATTTATCATCGCAGGAAGAATACACATCATAAAAGCCACCATTTCATTTAACTCTGTGTCCCCACTCCAACTCCTGGGGAGAAGTTGAAAGATATCCCCAGAAGTCACCCAAAGGTAGATAACAGAGAGAACTCCATTAGCCAGACTCATCCAAATCTGGGTAAGGGTGAGCAAGAAAACAAACATGACAACAATTCGTTTCACTTTTTGATACGAATGACTTGAAAACAATCTTGCCCTGTCTTAGCTGTGTATTCCTATCCATGTTATACACATCAGTCCATCTATACTTTTTTTCTTAAAATTTGGCCTTATTTGAAGAAATAAAGCCATGCGGCACGGATTTGATGTGACTGTAACGCATTTTCCTCCAACAGTTATTAAAACTCCTAATTGTTAATATAAACAAATTCACTTGAATACCATCTAGAAGCATCCCTGATGCCACGAATAATAAGAACATCACACTTCGGGAAATATTGCTCTGGCGTGTATGTGCTGAGTTGAAGGCAGTGCATCCAACAACCGTTATCTCTAAGTGCGTAGCTTTAAGAGTCAGTCGTAGGGTAGAGATTGTGATAGTGTTAGAACCACAGTTCAGATGGGGGTTCTCAGACTTTTCTCCTTCAGTGACTCACAAGACAGATGATGTTCCCATGTGCAACACACTCTTGTGAAAATATTTGTAAGCCTACCGGTCAAGAAAGCCCACTGGAATGCAAGCACAAAGCTATCCCTGGGGAGATACCTGCAAATGTCCTATTTTCTAAGAAACAAATAATTCACAAATGCTGATTTTTAAATGATTATTTACTCATTTGAACTGCACAACGAATCAAATATACTACACCACTATGTGGCACAACACCACAACTAAAATCAGCCAGAGTAAGACACAGGGTATCATATTGAATGTTAGAGTGATCTTATCCTCTGAGAGGGGACTCAATGAAATATGACCTGGTTTTATTGTTTAAAAGGTTCATTTTGTTTAAAAAAAATTATTTGTTGTAGTACATTCTAGTGATGTGCTGCTCTTACACTTTCTCTAAAAATGTCCATGCATAAAGAGAAAAGTATGGATAACTGAGGCTTTTATTTGGTTGGAATTTTTACTGTAAACAGACCTGGTTTCTACCCAGGGGTTTACAACCTAAGATATAACAAAATTTTCTATTCTGAGAAATGTTAGCACATGTAGCTCAGTTTCTTTGTGACTGTGTGATGCATGAAATTAACATTATCCACACCATGAGGGCAGTGAGAGGCATCAAGAAAAATATTAACATTTACCCAAAGGCTTCAGATTTGCTAATTAGACAATAATTGTATCATGTAGTTGAATAACCAGACCTACAAATTTTTGTAAGAGAAAAAACATACAAGTATTTTTGAATCCTTATAAAGTTTATCAGCAGCATTTTTACAGCATTAAAGGTCAGAATGCTGAAATAAAGACATCTGAAGATTTAAAACACATTTTGAAGTGCTCTCTAAATTGTACTAAAAAAAAAAAAAAAAAGTCAGTTTGAATTAGCAATGAACCTGAGAGAATAATTGAAGAATACAGTTGTATACTGTTTTTCTCAAGTAAAAACTTCAAACTAAGTCCTATTAAAGTAATCACAGTAGATGTCTTATTGGTTTTGCCTTAATAAACATAAAATCAGCACAGCTATCACCTTGCACAACAAAGTGCTATCAATGTCTTCATATATCAACTCCCAGTACCAATATATTAATGATACAATAATGATATTTCCAAAAATATGTCAAATCAATATGCACTTTAGGCCCTGGCTGGTGGCACAGTGGATAATGTGCCAGCCTGGGAACCCAAAGGTTGCTGGTTCAATTCCCAGCCAGGTCTCCAGCCAGGTCCATAGTTGAAAATAACCATACATTGACATCTCTCTCCCTCTCTCCCTGCTCCTCTCTCAAAAAATAATAAATAAAATCTTTAAAAATATATATGCACTTTAAAAAAGGCTAAATAAACATACAGCAGCACACTGGACAAGAAAAATTACAGAAAGTAAACTTAAACATTCTAGTCAATATAATCTTTACTTTCTAATGTAGTATGGGTTTCTATTATATTGTAATGTAAGAAACAATATAAAAATGTTTCCAACAAAAGCAACATAATGTATATTGAAGTCTGAGATCCACCAATAATTTATATTTATTGAGTAGTGCAGAGTAAAGATTTTTAAACAAAGGAGTCAGTTATATAAGACCAACAATAAATAAAATAAGGAGATTAGTTTTATCAATCTTTATACATGAAAATAGTTCTAGTTCAAGATGTACTTCTGAAAATATCCATTTTTTCATTGAGCAAATACTCTAAACCATTGTACATTTTTAGTATGAACTATTAATAACTCATCATTTTAAAACTTTAGGAAATTTAAATTGTATAACATCTGAAATACCTAAAGACATGAAAGACTTTAAAAGGTTAGAGTAACATCTTGAGCAAGCACTCTGTTCTATGTTTGCTGTTATGGGACATTCGCTGGTAAAATGGATCAAGCAGGCATTACAGGTGCCAAGGTGGAGCAGAGGAACTCAGAAACTCAAAAGAGAAACACACATCAGCAGATCCAAAAACAAAGAAAAGGAGGTTAAAAATGATCACTGGGTAAAAGGCTGTACTTCAAATAGGAGAAACAAAGATTGGTTCTACAGTCAGTGCCCTGTTCTAAGAGTCAATAGTGGGCTGTGTGCCCAATACCAAGCATAAGCACTTGACAAACTGCAAGGTGCCAGATCTGATTTATAATACAACCCCAAGAAAACCTCAGTTTTACAAGAAAATGATTTGGGCCAACCTAGAGGAGTTTCAGAATAATAATAATAATGACTTTACTTTGTGTAAAGTCATGACATGAATCAAGTAGAAATTTGTGTGTACGTGTGTGCATATATACACATGTACATATACATTACTCATACAGATAAACATATACACATAGGTAGAGCCCTTTTTTCAGGAACCCCACAGCAGAATACACCAACAAATCTAGACTCAAGGTCAGTATTTCTTTTTGACAACTCCCAAACTTCTGAGCTTTCACTTTTGTGAAACAGGATATGCTCTCCCTGGTTTATCTCAGAGCTCACAGTAATTTCCAAGAGCTACAAGAATCCTAGATAACATAGGGTCCTGAACTCTGATAAGCAAATTCTCAATGGCAAATGAAAATAATTATTCATACTTCAAGTAACTATGAAATCACCTGAAAACCTTATCACCAGACAGGGTTTTAATACATTCTCAGCATCTCCTACACAGTGTGGGGAGAGGTATTTAGTCAGGAAAGAAGAAATAGATAGGACATCTTTTGTTGTTTCAGGTTTGTTAGAAACAGTTTCATGGGAGTCCATCAAATCTCTAATTAGTACATGCTTAAATATAAATGATTCACCTAAACTTCTGATTAATGATTCAAAAAGAATATATTTCAAAAAAAAAAAAAAAATATGGCAAACCCAAAGGTCACTGGTTCGATTCCCAGCCAGGGCAACATAATCAGGTTGCAAACCAGGTCTCCAGCCAGATCCGTGGCTGGAGGTAGGTGAAAGGCAGCCATACATTGATGTTTCTCTCCCTCTCTGCTTCTGTCCCTTCCCTCCTCTCTGAAAAATAATAAATACAATCTTTAAAAAAATGTACATGATTCCAGGACCTGAACAAACCGTGAAGCCAGGTGTCTGTCTTAAATAATAAGTATAAACAGATGATAAGTTAGAGATATCAATTCACCAACTCTGGAACTAAGAAACCTAAATAATTTTCCCATTCCTGAGATCCTTCCAGAATGCACTTCAGTAATTACTTGCTTAGTGTTGTCATTACTAAAAGCAGGGTCCTACCCCCTCCAGGAAAGCTTTGACTAAAAGTAGCTGTGCCATGTTTGTGCTCAGAATTTGTCATTTCCAAACTACATGTGTCAAGACACAAGGCTTTCGACCTACCTTCCTACCCAAAATCCTCCCCTCTCCTCTTCATCCTGCCCCCTCTTCAACTCTTGGCATCAGTGTTATCCATCTTAGTATACCACATAAATGTCCCCTCCCAGAAGCTTCTGTTAAAACAGCACTGTTAATCAAGAAAGGCCAACTTGGCTACCATGTTGATATACTGTCAGTAATAAATTCTTTTCGATTATAATATTGGTAGGGATGAAGGGATTGGCATAAGGGACCTGCACAGCAAGAGGCAAAGAGTCTGGTGAATGACACCAAAAAAAGGCAACCAAGATCATTTTCACAACTGTTTTATTCATCAGCCTTGCTGATGATACAACACTGAGCTGGAGAAGTTGGGTTAGGAGGGAAGAAGATTTCATAAAGATTGGCAATCCCAAGAGCAGGATAGTCTGTGAAAATTCGGGCCTGGCACGGCATACCCAAGGTGTATATGAAGGACACAAGGGTGCATTGGTCACTTGTTCATGAGGTCAGTTTAGTGCTGGCTCTAAGACTTTTCTTTAATACTATTTTAACTTCTTCCTATGGAAAGGATTCACCAGTTACTATGATGAAATTGGCCGAATTCCAAAGTTACGCAGTGTAGCAGTTTGGAACTTGGCCTCGAAAACTGCAAGATTTGGGTTTGAACCTTACAGCATTTGCTAGCTGTAAGATCTTAACGCAAGTGACAACTTCTTCCAGCCTCAGATTCCTCTTGTGAAAAGCATGTCATTTAGAACTGCTGCGAGAAAACAATGAGCTACCATAGGTGAAGAGATTACCTATTTTTATTGTTGTTGCCATTGCTACTTTAAGTTTTTGTGTATTTTCTATGTGAACAATGAGCGGGCAGGGCCCAGAATTCAGCTGGTACCCACTTGGTTCATGGAGTTACTTATATTAAAATTAAGCCAAATCCTTTGATTTAGTCTGCATGGTAACCAGATCTGATTAACACCAGAAATGAAAAAGACAATGGGTTTTCTGGGGCATTCATCCCAAAGCATCCATGTCCCAGTGGGGGGAAGTTCAAATTACAAATAATGAATTTATATCATCAAGAATCAAGGGATTTGTAACAAGAATACGTGAAATGGCTTTGGAATATAATCTATTATGCCTGTAACAGATTAATAGATTCTAGCCCTTGCTTAAGCCAACTTAAAAACCATGTGCTAAATGAACAACCAAAATAAGGAATTTATGCATATATTTAAAAATTAAGAGAAAAAATATATTAGGTTAATTTTTTTTAAAGATTTTATTTCATTATTTTCAGAAAGAGGGGAAGGGAGAGAGGCAGAGAGGGAGAGAGACATCAATGTATGGTTGCATTTCACCTGCCTCCAGCCGCAGACCTGACTGAAGACCTGGTTATGTGCCCTGGCTGGGGAATCGAACCTGCAACCTTTGGGTTCACAGGCCAGCACCTTATCCACTGTGCTACCAGCCAGGGGGAGGTTAATTTGTAATGAAGAGTACGTGCATGTAGAGAACCAATAGTTCGCATAAAGCCATGTAAAATATTTGGCAAAAAGTGATATATAAAATTTAAAATACCATTATCACCCAAAACAGCCTACAATTTGTCATGAAAATCAATCGATCCCTACTGGGCATTGC
Organism: Noctilio leporinus; assembly: GCA_004026585.1. Lineage (NCBI taxonomy): Eukaryota > Metazoa > Chordata > Mammalia > Chiroptera > Noctilionidae > Noctilio > Noctilio leporinus. The sequence continues at coordinate 161,817 of PVIW01000846.1, forward strand.
TAACGGGACTGACAATAAGCACTGCAATAAGTCAAATGTTTTCTTTTTAAACATGATCATCATATTGTACATTTGATACTTACACTGAGAGCTCAGACCTTCCCTTTCCCTGGTATAATTTTCATCCAAGCATTCCTTAGATACTTAGATCATTCTTAATGGAGACTGTGCCTTCTACCCTCCGTGGACACATGGAAACCTGGTTAATTGCACTGGCTTGATTACAATAGGCGGGGAATTCTCCCACTTCCTTCCACTGCAATAAATGGTGAAGGTGGTTTTGTCACCTCTTATGTAAATATTTTAAATTACAATTATTTTCTAAAAACAGTGATTATAGGCAAAATCATTTCTAACATTTTGCCCATCAAATTCAATTCCTATAATTTCAAAGTGTTTCTTTTCTTACTAGTATGTAAGAACCGGGTGTCCTGTAAAGTTTGAAACAAACCTAGAGCATGAACAGCTATCATTCAAATCGTATAACTACAATTGAACATTAGCTTTGCGGTAAAGCAGTTGCTTTCAGCCTTGGTAAGCCCACCGGAAAGACACAGTTTTCAACAAAGGATGCATGAGGTGAAAGGAATCTACTACCCAAATATAAAGACTTAAAAATTAGAAAGAACACCTGTTGTATCCCAGAAACACTGTTTAAATAATTCCCTCTCTTGACCAAAAATAAAGGGCCTCACCAATGATAATTAAGTCAGTACTGTATCTTTAAGTGTTAGGATGAGTGCTTAATGCCAATAATTACTAGCCTCATATATTATACCTGTCAAAATTTTTTTTATACTCTAATGAGTCAGCTTGCTGAAAATACACTCCATGCTTCCATTTGAAAATACAAAACTAAGTGCCCAGTAGGAAAAAGTTTACCCTCTGCCCTAGCGTAAATCAGGAAGGAGAAAAAGTAAGGAACACAGTCCAGCTACTTGCTTTAGTCACAAACTTGTGCCTGTCCATTCTTACAATGAATGTCCCCCTCCCTATCATGAACATGCTGGGGAGTGGAAAAAGGGAGGAAAAGGAGGACAGGACAACGTGTACATCTGAAAGATTATCCACTTCCTCCCAGTCCACAAAAAGCTCTTCTCATTCCTAGAGAGATGGCTTGTCAAGGACATAGTTCAAATGAGGCTTTGGGAGCTGGCTCCTGAGTGGGACTGGCCTCTGGGAGGGTATCCTCCTGTCCCCTCCAGACCTTGGTGAAATCTGTGCTGTGCAGCGATGCTGGTTCCTCTTTGAGGGGCACAGCCTGGACACAGAGATCTGAAATTTCAAAAATGCGATAAAGCCCCAGCCCATCAGCCCTGGGAGGCCAGCAGCTGCCTGGTGACCGCTGATGAAGTGGCTTCTTAAGGAGGTGGGCAGATTGATTCCAGCTGCTGCACGCAGGGCAGGGCAGGGCAGCACCCGGAATGCGCAGCCGGGCTGAGGCAGGGCCCTGCAGCAGCTCCCCAACCAAAGGCAGGGCCAAAGAACAATCGTTTGCAGTCTTGGCCTCAAGAAGGCAGAATACCATTGTCCCACCTGATAGGGACTTTCAAGGCAGGCTGGGCCAAAAGGTACCACCATGTGGACAGTGTCATTTTATAAGTGTCACTCGGGAAACCCAAAAGCTGTCCCCTGCCATGTCTGTTCAGAAAGGGCTCACAGTTCCTAGAGTTCCTAAGGCAAATCCTTTCTGCCAGATTCCTGTTTTCCTCCCGCACACACTCCCAGCTGCAGGCCCTCTTCTCATAGCCCTTGAGGGCTGCCCAGCCTCCTCTTCTGCTTCTCCCCAAATACTGTAATGTAATCAAGACACAAGAAACAAACACGTAAGTGATGAATTGGAGTAGTGGGGGACACTGAAAGTCCTGTACTGGATGGAGACCTGACAAGAGGACGTGATCTTTAGAAATGCTGGCCTCAAAGTCAGAGAGCTAAAGGGGGAGGTACTAATTTAGGGGTCCCCTGAGCCCCAAGCCCAGACACCAAGTGATCTAAGAAGGGAGAGGGGTAAGAGGTAGGCAGGCATGAAGGCACGCCTAATGGAATATTCAATATCCTGCAAAATGCACTTTGAGCCATGCACTTCCAGAGACTAAAAGCCAGTAATGGGCTTTGGAGTCTGCACTTCCTCTCTCTAATGTCCAGAGGCGCTTTAGTGCTGCAGCCAATCGATCAGCCTTCTCCGGTGAAGGCGGCAAGGGGAGTGAAAAAGCTTCCTACTTGTGGCCAGAATCACCCAACCTCCTCAGCACATCACAACAAGCGACACCAAACTCAGAACTGGCAATATTTGGGTCCAAAAGTCCGCAATAGGAGGAAAGGAAGGAGCCTGGAGGCACCGGGAAGACCACCCCACCTCCTTCTTCATCCTATCAGAAAGCAGACAAACCAGGAAGGGCAGCGTCCGCTCGGGGAGAGGGCTGACCAGCAGCCCCAAACCTGCTTCAGGTGCAAGGTCACCAAGCTGCCTCCAAACCAGGCCAGTCAAACCAAGATGTGGCACTGCTGGAAGGGACACGAGGCAAACAAACATCCAGAAAGTAGGGTTCCTTTGCAGTTTCTTGCTGACATCACAGCTGCCTGGAAAGGGACGCCTGTGAGCCCCACCCTCAAGCCCCCAAACCGAAGGCCGGATCCCTGAAAGGGAGAAGAGTCCCTGTTCTGCCCTGCGCCCTCCCCTCGGGGCGTGGGCTCTGCACAAACTCAGTCCCTAAATTGAACCCAATCGTGCCCAGCCTCCTTTCGCCCCTCCCCAGCAGGCTGCAGGGGCCCCACTGAGCCTGTCCCAAGGCCAGGATCTTCGGGTCACCTCAGGGAAGCTGTTCACACCCCAGGATGGGCAGAGCTCTACCCCAGGTGGGTGCCCCCACAGGGGTGCCAGGGGTGCGCAAAGGAAAGCCGGTGTGAGCGCAGCTGGGCGCTGACTGACCAAGTTAGCGGGCGCAAGAAAACTTTCCGTGGCCTCCCCACCCCCACGCCACTGGGGCGGTCTCCCGGAGGAGCTCTCTTTTCCCAGCCCGGCAGAGTGGAGCACAGCACGTGATGGGCAGAAATAAAAATAAACACTTCCCATTCCCCGGCCGCCAGGGCCACCCCCACGCCCCGTGCACTGGAGAGCAGCCCTGCACGGACCCGGCCCCCGCCGCTGCAGCATGGCCCCCAGACCCCGCGCCCCCGCGGGGACGCCTCGGGGCCCACCCACCAGAGCGGTGGCCTTCGCTCCGGCCCGCCGCCCGTGGCGCCTACCTTTCGGATTTGGTGAACTTCCGGAACGCCTGTCGGAGATCGTGGAAGGACCTGTACGTCTGTGGCTCCGCCGAGATACCCTGTGCCCGGGTGGTCCGGGGGCCGATGTGGGTTGAGGGCACAGGCAGCACCGACTGGCATTTGTGCAGCTTCCTCTTCAGCTCCTGAATTTCCTCCTCCTTCTCTGACAGCCGCTTCTCTAGCTCTTTGATCCTCTCCTCCTTGAGCATGAGAATCTTGGCAAAGTCTTCCTCCAGCTCGCTCATTTTTTTTTTTTTTTTTTTCCTGAGCCCCTCCGCAAAACTTTTTCTCCAGCGGTAGCAGCGGCCGAGACGACAGCGGGAGCGAGCGCGCGGGGAGTGACTGAATGGGTCGCTAAGTACTAGCGCGCCGCAGAGTGCTGCCCTCAATGCCACGCCGGGAGCCGCTGTCTTCGATCCACTTCTGCTGAATGGACTAAACGCACCGAGGGAAGGATGAGAAGTCTAAAAGCAATGGAGAAGAGAGGCAGAGTGCTAATCCCCAGCCTCTCCAGGGAATAGGTGATTATCTTTCATTGAGAAACCAATTAGGGCTGCCCTTCCTCCCCTGAGACCCCCTCCCTCGTCCCCCCTTCCCAATCACTCCGTGAGAACACCACGCACGCCACCCCACCAAACGCCTGGTTTCTAGCTCAGAGGATTGGACCAGAGAGCCTGATCTCACCCCATCACACAATAATCACTCTCCCATGCTATATGGTACCAACAGAATGGGTGGGGTGGGGGTAAGGGGGAGCTTCATGCCACTTGATCCTTGAAATAGCAACAATTACCATGTGATCTGACAGATGACGCAACGCTTGTAACTGGAGCCTAAAGACTGTGTGTGTGTGTGTGTGTGTTCATTAATATTAAACCAACTTTAGACAATAATCTGCATGAATCTATCTTGGTTTCCACCTTTTTCTTCTCTTTTGCTCTAGATGACAAGGGTAGGTAAATGCATGTGTTTCTTACTGTGAAGTCCTGTGGTTATGACCCCAACTATTAAGAATGATAGGGCAATAGCAGTTCCAGGGTTTTTTTTTCTTTCTTTCAGTGCAAAATTTTACTGGAAATAGTGAACTAAAAATTGTTTGTGGGGAAGTTGGATGAATCTACATAGGGTAATGAGCCAAATGTTTACAAGAAATGAGAAAGGCCATGCCGTTGGTTGTAAGATTCTTGAGTCTGGGTTTTATTTCATCTGCTACAGTTAAAAGTTGTATACAGAGCTTCCCAATTACATCACAACATCGCCATGGTTGTGAAGTTGCGGACACCAGTGCTAAACTGCTGGCTCACCCTCCTCATTCCAGGTTTGGGGGAAATAGCTTCTGTAATCCAGATTTCTCCTTCACTCCACATCTGTCACCTCACTTTATGCTAATGAGATGTTTCTGCCCTTTGGAGTCTGCATATTTGCTAATTCCTACACTTTCTTTCTTTGTGTATGGGGGGGGGGCATTTTTCATAACAAATCTCTAAGAGTAAGTATGTGGAAGAAACATTTCTTTAGGTAATGATCAACAAATTAGTTTAACATTTTTAAGGAAAAAATAACTAAATACCAAACTATTCTCTCTGAAATAACTTTCCCCCAAAAGACAGATCAATGGATAATGACTGGCTACTTATTTTAAAATATAATAAATAGCTTTATACCCTGTCTGAAATACCTCAGTAAAGCAAAAGTAGGCATATACTTTTGTTTATAAATAAATCCAAAATATGTATTTTATTCTGGGGTTTTCTTTATTATTTAGTTAGTTTTACTCATCTGGTTAGTTTAAATTAAAGACATTTCAAACCACATCTGAATTTCTTAATCACACCAGATGCTGAAGACTGGCTTTGTCTACTCCTACTGGAGAAAGGGCACTCTGTCTTGTTGATAGTTCCATTCTGTTGCTTCCCTCTGTGAGCAGCTTGATCTGCTATAAGCCTTTTAGAAACACTCAAAATAATTGACATTTAAAAATATGTTAGAAAAAGTTTTATCACAATAAAAAATGTAGCCATAGGCCCAACTTTATGGAAGAGGTACAGGTTTTAAATGACTCTTACAGTTTTTTTTTTTTCAAGTCTCACACTATCTTAAATGAAGATATTATTCAAATCTGTTTCTCATGCTTAGTAAAAAAGAAATTTTAGACCAATATTACACATACACACTTCAAAAGCCTACATATATCCATGTCACAAAATTAATCTTATTTTCTTAATAACTCAGTTTTAACAAATAATGTTGACACCTATGATATTAAATTTTTGCCCATCAACTCAAGAAATACTTTTCTCAAGGGACACTTAAGAAAAGACAGCGTCAGCCCCGTAGAAGAATATACCTTGAATTATTTAAAATCCTAACATTTTAGAGCAGAAAACACCTTTGGAAATGATGGAACTGAACATGCTCATACTATAAAGGAGGAAAATGAGATCTTGAAAGGTCAAGTCCAAGATCACCCAAGGGCAGAGGTTTGAATGCAAGATTGCTCACAAGCAAAGGATACTTTCCCTACCATGCTGTCTTAGTCTGAAACCTGATCATTTAGAACTTCCACAACTCAGACAATCTAGTGTTCAAGATGTGACTCTACCCTTTATAGTTTGCATCAGTAAGTTTCAACTATCAAAACAAAAGTATTTATGAATCCCTATTTTTTTTTTCCCTAAAGGAGAAGGTCGCCATCTAGTGCCGTTAGAGAAATTTACTAAATAAAAATCAGCACAAAGAAGGTAATGTCCTTAAAATACTTGTAAGGGTCTTTTCACAGTCCATATTTGAGACACGTAAAGAAAATATGCAAAATATTGTGTCACAGTAAAGCATTTTTTTAAATTAAAAACTTTTAAATACCACTGGATACTGATACAGTGATGGTAAACATTTACTGAGTGTTTAACATGTACCAGCACAAGGCTTACTCCTTATGTGACTAAATTGTTTTAATCCTCACGGTAAGACCATAAAGTAGATATTATTCATTCCCATTTTACAGATGGATAAACAAACACCTAGCCAGATTAGGTCATTTACCCATGAGCATAGTACCCAGATTTGACCCAGGCTGACTTAATCCCCATGTGGTGGCACTGTTCCACGTGGAACAACAAATCAATCTCCTTCCCTCTCTCCCTCCCCCTACCCATTCCTCCCTCCTTCCTTCCCTCTCTTCTTTTTTCCCTCTCTCCCTCCCTCCGCCGCCTTCTGTCTAAAATCAATCAATAAACTTAAAGCATGTAAAGAACCTGAAGTTCCAGGTCACTATCGTAAAATTATTTTTAAATAATAAAAACATCTAAAACTCAGTCCATTTTTATTATTGCTATATACCAGGAATTCTAAACAGTGTCCGTGGTAAGACACTCCTCTCCTCAAAAGTATTTTATTGCTCCTGGCCGGTGGCTCAGTGGATAGGCACCAGCCTGCAAATCCAAAGGTCACTGGTTTGATTCCCAGCCAGAGCACATAACCAGGTTGCAAGCCAGGTCTGTAGCTGGAGGCAGGTGAAAGGCAACCATACATTGATGTTTCTCTCCCTCTCTGCCTCTCTCCCTTCCTCTCTCTCTAAAAATAATAAATTACAAAAAAAAGTTGGAGTCTGGTTGGTCCTATAAAGATTTCAGTGTACTTTGTGATTAACAGAAGCTTGGTAAATTTTCATACTGGATGTGGCTTTAATATTGTTGCCTAAACCATGCTCTCATGACCATAAAGTGTGGTCACACCTTGGGCAAGATGCTTTACGTGCTGAGACGCATCCACATCTATGTTAACCACTGCACAGAGCATGAAAATAGCTAACAAAGTTGTCTCAGTTAAACAAACTTCAAAGTCAGTTTCCATTCACTTAAGTTATACGAGATTTATCCCGAAAGTATTGAGCCAATGTCAATATAATTTAAACAGTTTGTGTGGCCAATACTTTGAGGACAGATCTCATATAATTAATCAGTTTTTTAAAACATGCCCCCAAAGTAAAACACATTAAATTATTTCCCTACTGGTGTAGAGTTCTCTCTCATGATACAGCAAGAGCTGCTGGTTTGAAATTTTTCTCCCTGCCCATCTGCATATGACTCCGTTTTTATTTTTGTTTTTGTTCTGGATCCTTGTAATACACACCAAGGTCAGTGTTGTTTCAGAAATTACCATTTATGATTTTCTGTGATATCTATTACAGGTTTGGGAAAAAATTCTTCCCAGAAACTCTAAAAAATAAAAGTAAGAGATGATGGTACTTGAACATTATAGAAACCAAATACTGCAGTATATTACTAACCTTGGACCTGAAATATGGAGACAGAGACGCTGTGGGACTTCAGACAAACAATTTTATTTCCCAGAGCCTCCATTTTCCCAATTATGAAGTGGAGATACCAGTAACAAATTCTCTTACCCCTGGGTCTTTAAGGTTAAAATAAAATCAGATGAAAATAAGATGTTATTTAAATATGGCCCTATATAAATAAACATAAATAAAATGGCACTGTATCCCCACTTTGATTCTCGCTAGGAAAGAAATCCAGCAGGGGGCAGAGGGGACAGTCTTGGTGGTGTCAGTGGTGGTAATGGTAATATTTGTATACATGCACCTTCTCCAGTTATTCAACTATTAATCAAGGTACTGCTGTGAAGCCATTTGGCAAGTATAATTGAAGTCCCAAGGCAATTTGTTGACTTTAAAGTAAAATCATCCAGGTAGGCCTGATTCAATCAGGGGAACCTGTAAAATGAACTGGTCTCTATCTGAAGACCGGGATGCTAAGTATAAGAGGAAATTGACTTGAGAGAGAGTCCCCATTGCTGCCTTTGAAGACAGAAGGGCCACAATGACAAAGGATGCAGGTGGAATCCAGGTGCTGCAAGGGGCCACTGACAGCCAGCAATAAAATAGAGACCTCCACCCCACAATCACAAGAACTGAGTCTTGTTACAGCCATAAGATACTGAAAGAGAGCCCTGAGCTCCTAATGAAAAGGCAGAATGGTTGACACCTTAATTTCAGCCTTCTATGACCTTAAGCAGAGGGTCCAGCCATGCTATGTCCAGACTTACCTCCAGGGCTGTGAAATAACAAGTGTTGTGTTAAGTCTCCAAGTTGGTGGTGATTTGTTAAACTGCATGATAAAACTAATGAATTGCTCAACTACCACTAAAACATGTTCTTTAAAATGCCAAATCTATTTTACCACTATCAGATGCCTGACTTTGGAAGAGTAGTTTTTAGTGAAACTGCTTTAGTGAAGTTCAAATGGATACTTGGAGACATAAAACATTGTTATAAATTATAAACTGCTTAAAGCTAAAGTATGGCAAGCTCTCTTCCACAAAAGATATGTATGTTTAAAGCTGTACCTTATTATGACTGAAATGTAAATCCTCCCAACCATAGGTTTTAGAAAGGACTAGAACCATTGATGGGTGGAAATATTACTGTAGTTTACCTTGTACAGTGATCATCTGCTGAGCCTTAGTTTTTTCATCTGTAAAATAGCAATTGTTTTATAATATAATGCATTTTTGATAAGGTGTTTGGCTCTGGGAATATATTCAAATAAGCTTGGATTTTATTAATTAATTGGATATTTCCATAGTCATCCATGGAAATTAAGTATCTCTCTTCCCACTGCATTCCAAGTTCCAGAACTCATCAAATATTTGAGAAGTGTGATAGGGGAATAATACAAATCCTTTCCTAAGTTCAGTTTTATATTTGATTTGCCTTGGTTTTTTGTTTGATTTTTAATATGAGGGAAACTAGCTTCATCTACATGGAATATGTTTTTTACAAATTATAAAATTTTGAAAATAGATATAATTCAAGAAACACACAAGGGTATGTAATGAAGGTAAGTCACCCCCTCATCTCTGTTCCTCAGTTGCCCAAATCCTCTTTACGGAGAGAAGCATTTACTGTTACTGTGAATTGTGTAAGCCTCATTAACTCATGTTCATATATAAGCATAGCTATACATAAATATACATTTTTACACAAATTTGACACAAAAGGCTTCATATCTGGTTTCAATGTTAGTCTATTGCCTAACTTAGTGCTATTATTTCCTGACTTCCAAATCATTATTCTAATGCAACATGATATAAGCATTCCATTTGTGCTAAATGCTCAGTAACAAGGCAAAGGACTGCATTTAATGAGCATGTGCCCTCCTTGATAGGCATTATTTACAGTTCTTCTTAACCATAAACAATTAGCATTTATTGTTTTATTCAGTATTTCAGTAATAACTTCAGAATGGTCTGATATTTTAATAAAGCAAGACAAACATATTTATACACACACACACACACACACACTTTTAAAGAAAATGACTGCATCATCTCCGGTCTTCATTTTCACCACTTGATTTTTGTTGATAGAGCCATTCATCTGTGCTTTTCCCAGGTTATTTCAAATGAACAATTCCCATGTAAAAAGAGCTAGCAAACCATTACGAGGAGCACTATATTTTAAATCTCTCAACCCTAATTATCATGATGTTTTTGGTTTCTAATCAAAACTGCATAGTTAGCTCCCTAGTTAATTTGCTATTTCTGATTCAATGCGGATGTATCTATTCGGAAATTATTTTCTCAAAATACCCTTTATTAGGAAAACACATTATAACTTGTTTTTACATCTGTTTAAAAAAAAAATTCCACTGAACCCATGGTATGCCACAAATGGTCAAGCTCCTGTATTTACAGGTAACCTCTCCTAGTGCTGTACTGATTATATTTTCCCATCTGTGTTATGTAGGGCTCCATTTTAGCAGCCCTAATAAAAATGGAAAGATGGAAGAAACACTCAAAACTTTCCCATCATAATTTTAAATAATTGCATTAGGTACAATGAAAAGTCTATCTTTGCACAGAAAAGTGCTTTCGCTCAGCAGAATTCCCACTTCCCACAGCATTCTTTTCAGGCACCCGCAGCCTGCAGAAAGCTAAGAGGCGGCAGAAAGACAGAGGATATTGAACTAAGAAGACACAGTACCCCCCATCCTTCATTCAAGACTTCATCCAGTAATGGGAGATCATTTTACAATGCACAGACAAGCAGACATTACTCAGACTGTGGCTAAAATAATCAGTACAAAACTCTGCCAGGAAGACCTTAAAGTAACATGAGGTGGTATGTGTGTGCATGTGTGTGTGTGTGTGTGTGTGTGTGTGATGTTCCACTTACAGTATTTTCCTTCTAAATCATTTTCTCTAGTTGGAGGTCTCTTAGGAAATAAAAACAAACTCTTCCTTTAAAAATGTCATCAGGAAATAAAAAACTCTTCCTTTAAAAATGTCATCAACAAATCAACAAACAATAAGTGTTGGCGAGGATGTGGAGAAAAGGGAACCCTGATGCACTGCTGATGGGAATGCAGACTAGTGCAGCCACAATGGAAGACAGTATGGAGTTTCCTCAAAAAACTAAGAATAGAAATGCCTTATGACCCAGTGATTCCACTGCTAGGATTATACCCGAAAAATCCTGAAGCACCAATTCAGAAGAACCTATGCACCCCTACGTTCATAGCAGCGCTATTTATAACTGAAAACAACCTAATACCCGTCAGTGGATGAATGGATCAAAAAACTTTGGTACATTTACACAATGGAGTTCTATCCAGCAGAAAGAGGGAACTCCTACCATTTGTGATAGTATAGATGGAACTGGAGAGTATCATGCTTAGTGAAGTAAGCCAGGCAGCAAAAATTAACACCACATGTTCTCACTTAATACAGGAGATTTATAAACAAGCAAACAAACAAAACAGAACCAAAGACATGAATACAGGAAACACTTTCAGTGTGTAGAGGGGAAAGGGTCTGGGAGGGTGAGAAGGAGGCAAGGAAGGGGAACAGTTTAGTCAAGGAACTAGCATTGATGACCCATGGACACAACATGTGGGATTGACTGTGGCAGGGGATAAGGAGGGTGGGGAAGGGGATGGCAGAGAGGGAAAAATGAAATGAATGTAATATAACAACAATATATATATATACACACACTAAAAAATAACATGTTTACACTATTAAGAGAAAAATTAATAAACAAATTTGCAAGGCCTTAAAATAAGTAAACAAAAAGTCGTTATGAATATTTGAATATTCTAATGGTAAAAACAGAATTTGTTCTTAATTTCACTTGGGGAGTATTATGCTAAGTGAAGTAAGTCAGTCAGAGAAAGACAAGTACCATATTTTTAGGTATATGGAACAGACTGACAAATGTCAGAGGGAAGTTAGGTTGGGCGTTGGGTGAGAACAGGTAAAGGGATTAAGAAAATAAACTTCACAGGCACAGACAACAGTATGATGATTACCAGAGGGAAAGAGGGGTGGGGGTGGGAGCACAGGGTAAGGGAGGGATAAATGGTGGTGGAAGGAGACTTAGCTTTGGGGTGGTGAACACACAATACAATGCACAATTTTATTAACCAATTCCATCCCAATAAATCAAATTTTAAAAGTAACAAATGGGAAATTCCATAGGTTGCTGGGCAATGGACTCTGGCACATTTTTATCAACCAGGTAGGGATCAAACTCTACGATGTCATTATTAATCAGGAGTGACAACTTCCTCCCCTCCATAGCCACACTGATTTACCTTTTACGCAAATGTCAAATCAGCATTTTAGGAAAGATGCAGAAGAAGGGTCATTTACATTAGGAATCTTCTTTTTATAAGAAAAATATTATGGATCTGACATTCTTTCTTTTGAAATGAAAGTTAAAAAATAAATGTTTTTGTAACCTATGCAGAAGTACTAGATTTCATTCATTGAACACATATTTTTAGTCAGTTTTCTGCAAGTCTCAGGCACTCTGCTATACACTGAGTGGGTGTGGGGGATAGAAAGGGAGAAATAAAGTTGCTCAGAAGAAAGCTGAAATTACCAAACAACCAATATGCCCACTTCATGGAACCAAAGGCTTAATTTGCCACATTAAAGAAATAAAATAGGCCCTGGCTGGTGCCACAGTGGATAAGGTGCCAGCCTGCAAACCAAAAGGTCGCTGGTTCAATTCCCAGCCAGGGCACATAACCAGGTTGCAAGCCAGGTCTCCAGCCAGGTCTGTGGCTGGAGGCAGGTGAAAGGCAACCATACATTCAAGTCTCTCTCCCTCTCTGCCTCTCTTCCTTCCCCTCTCTCTAAAAATAATAATTAAAATCTTAAAAATAAAAAAAGAATGACTTGCTTTTCTATAATATATAGTTTACCAAAATTTTAATTAAAGAGGAGTCTCTCTTTTTTAATCCACACCTGAGGAAATGTTTATTGATTTGAGAAAGAGAGGGGGAGAATGAATGGGAATGAGAATGAGAGAAACATCTGTTGGTTTCCTCCCAGGTTCACTATGACCACGGACCTAGGTATGTGTCACCATGACACAACCTAGGTATGTGTCCTGCCCGGGCATTGAAGTGACGACTTTTTTGGCACATGGGATGATGCTCCAAACAACTAAGCCACTCTGCCAGGGTTGGAGGAGCCTTTTTAAACAATATATCTACAATCCTTTGAATGAATTCTTCTATGAACATATCCTCTGAAAGCTTCAGGTAATTGTTTGAACAAGGTATCGCAAGGTGTGGGCAAGGCAAGGCCACATGCCTGCTAGAAAGTACAAGTTCATAGCTTTTTGGAATGTCTCTCCAATAACAAATTTTTATTCAAAGAGGCACCAAGGGTTTTATAAAATTATAAAATGCAGTAACGGGGAAATTTCACAGTAAGTAACATGGAAGTCTCCAAAGTTGGTATTTCAAAATGGCCAAGTACTATCAATGGCACCAATAATGCGGTAGTATGGTCTTCTCACTGGGTTTTATATTCAGTTAAAATTAGCCTCTTTGTTTTCACTTCTCCTATAAAAAAAAAACAAAACTGCTCTTTTGCTTGCGAATGTGAAAATATATTCACCAGAAAATCAGGTTAAACTAATTAAATTGCAAAGAACATATAGGTGCATATATCTTTGTAAGTAATTGTTTTTTTCAAATATTTTGGGTAGATACCCCGAAAAGATTGCTGGGTCAAATGGTAACTCTTCTTAATTTTTTGAGGAGCCCCCATACAGGTTTCCATAGTGGCTATACCAGTTTACATGTCCCCCAACAGTGAATGAGCCTTTCTTCACTACAGCATTATTCACAGGGGCCAAGACAAGGAAATAACTAAAGTGTCCTCCAATAGATACTTTGATAAAGGAAATGTGGTATACATTGAGCTGGCCGAAAAGTTCACTTGCTTTTGTTTTTTTTTTCATTTTGTTTTGTTCATTTGTTTTTTTGTTTTTTAGAGTAAGATGGCTCTAGTAGTGCTTAATTGTCTTTAACTTCATTCAAAATAATTTTGTTAGGTTGTATTGTGATAGCTGTTATATGAGCATGCATTTTTAAAAAATTAAAATTGCTGAATTTTTGTGTAGCCATTTCAATATTGAAGATGGAAGGAAATAAGCCACATTCTCAGCATATTATGCTTTATTATTTCAAAAAAGGATGTTGGATATAAACTGAAAGTGACAAGTGCCCAAACAAGACAAACAAAAACTCATAGACAATGACAGTAGAGGAAAGGTGAGTGGGTTTGGTAAAAGGTAAAGGAAGTCAAATAGATGATGATGGAAGATTTGACTTTGGGAATGAGCACACAATGCAATGTACAGCGAGGCATCATAGAATTGTACACCTGAACCCTGTACAATTTTATTAACCAATGTTACCCCAATAAATTTAACTTAAAAATAATGAAATTGCTTAAAGGAACAGAGTACCTAGATGGAACCTTAAAAATTCACATTTGTGTATTTGTTTGATATAAAAACATAGCATACATTTGAATTTGAATTTGAACTATGCTATTTCTTAGAGAACAAAATAACCATTTTATTCTATAAAAATTAAGTAATTTATCCAATAAAAGCACAGTTAATATATTGTGTAATAGAGAATGCTTACTAACATGTAGCATTTGAGTAAGCAGTTTTTCAATTGCTACTATTGTTGAGACACTGTATGTAAGAGATTACAAATAAAATGTTGAACATGAGAAAAAATGATTACAAAAAATGGAGAAGGATCATAGGCAAAAAGTATAAAACATAGAATAAGAATAATTTTAATAGTAAATAGTGATCACTGTATCCTTAGAAGAGTTGTATGATTAATCAAAATTTCCTAGAAACTAAATACAATATATCTTCCCAGATAAATGTACTTGTAGATTCGATGTAATCTCAAAAAGACAGTGAGTGGATCAAAAAGCTGTGATACATATATGCAACGGAACATTACTTAGTCATTTAAAATAATAAAATCTTACCATTTGAGATAGTATGTATGGACCTAGAGGGTATTATGCTAAATTAAAGTAAGTCAGTAAGAGAAAGGTAAATAGTGAACAATTTCACTTATATGTGGAATCGAAAAAATAATATAAATGAATAAACAAAATGGAAACAGAATCATAGATATAGAGAACAGATTAATGGTCATAGAGGGGAGGGGAATTGGGGCACTGGGTGAAAAAGGTAAAGGAATTGAGTACAGATTGTTAGTTATGAAACAGTCATGGAGATATAAAGTACAGCATAGGGATTACAGTCAGTAATACTGTAAAAACAATGTGTGGTACCAGGTGGACACTGGAAATACCAGGTGGAACACTTTATAAAATATATGATTGTCCAATCAATAAGCTGTACACCTGAAACTAATACAAAATAATATTGAATGTAAATTATAGTTACACATTTTTAGAGAAAAAGATTTTAAAAATAGAAGTTAATGAGTTGACTTTAAAATTTATATGAAATACTGCAGGAAAATCATCTAAAAGATTTAAAAAACAAAAATTGTGCTCCTTTCCTACCAACCATCAAGTGTATTCTAAAGCTATAATTATCAAACAAATAAGTAATTAAAAAAAAACAATGACAACAGTTTAGAAGCAGACCCAAATCTATATGAATATACCCCTTGAACAGTGCAGGAGCTTGGGGGTTAGGGGTGCCAAATTCCCCTGCAGCTAAAAATCCACTTACAACTTTTGGATCCCACCAACTTAACTACTAAGAGCCTGGAAGCTTCCCTTTGCCTGTCGCTTACCCTCAAAGTTTATTTACAAATAGTATGGACAGCAGCAGCACTAGCCATCTCACTGATGTAATATGCCATCCTAATATAAAATATGAACCTGGTTTTATTTTCTGGTTTTAAATAATTCTTAAGCTACTTCTGTATGGCAATCCCCCAAGGGAGTAAAACAAATAGGAAGCACTGGGTATTACAATTTAATGGACTTTAGTAATAACCTAATTTAATCCTCAGCATGCATATAAATAAATATATATATTATATATGTGTGTGTGCATGTGCATATATGTATATATGTATATTTATAAATATACATGCATATATACACATGCATATACATATATATGTATATACACACACATCCATGTCTTTGAAAATATCCCTCAGAGATAGTCATCTACACCAATGGCTGTCTGTGTACCTAGATTGTTTAAGAAATAAGAATTAGTGCAATGTTCATATTACACATCAGTTTTTTATCAACCTCAGCACTGCTGACTGTGGAGATGGGTAGTTGTTTGTTGTGGAGACTGTCCTCTGGCCTCCACCCACTAGAAAAGAGTAGCACCCCTTTACATAGAATCACAACATGCCAAAGTATGTCCAGAATTGCCAGATAACATTTTCTCACTGTTCGGATCCACAGGTAAAATTGACACCAATGTCAATCAACAAAATTCTTATGTGAAACATTATAGATTATCTTTATTCATACCTTTATCTTAATCTGCATTCACTTTCGATAAGCACATGGGAATAGTAGAGAAGTAGAATGTATAATGTTATAATACTAATTTAACTGCCGCATTATATGCTTGTCGCTATCTGACAAGCTAGAGTTGGGTACAAATCCCAAAGCAACACCAAGAAGAAAAGGACAATTTGATTCCCTGTCAAGGCTTCCTTTTTCCCCATTCTTGTCCAGCAAAGTTTTAAAGAACTAAACTCATGGACTCCTATCCTCATACTGTGCCTGATTCTTTCTTTAACTTCAAATTACTTGTCAGAGAACAGAGTAACCAAAGCATGAGCCATTCACACTGAGCTTAAACCTGAGACTTATTATTCAGTGATTCATGTGACATATTTTTGTTACGGAGTGGGAGAAAATCAAAGTCCCCCATTCTGTGGTTTGGAAATGGGGTTGGGGGTTGGTGAAGCTCAGTAGACTAGCCTTTGTCCTTTGCACTCCAAGAAAATAGCAAGGGGTCTTACCCATAGGATAGTGATGAAAAGGCTTCCCAGAATTCTGTCAGTGGTCAGGACTGTTTACTGTACCCACTACATCAAAGGTAATGATCAGGGAGTTAAAATAGGGCAGCAGCCATCAACCTTCCTCTCTCTCTCTCTCCCAGATGGACCCGCAGACAGACAGGCAGCCTGAGGAACAGGGAAGGACTCACCTGGTTTGGGAGAGGGAGACATGCAGCTTGTGAAGAGACAGGAATTACATGCAGTGTAAGAGGGAGTGTGCACAAGATCCTCCCCTAATTGAGTACAGCAGCTGCTGGGAACTTTGAATTTATGACTGGAAAATGCTAAGCTGTAAACTGTTGTGTTTCTGAAAGATGGCACCTCTTGCTCGTCTATCCCAAAACTAGCCTGATCTGACAGGACTGTATATTTTGGGTATTTTTAAAGGGAGTGGGACTTAATGGCAGAACTGCACCTTAAACTAAATTTGCATTAGCTCTGAACAAACAAAATACCTTTCCTTTTCACCAAACTCTGTTATTAAGAGCAATTTTTGGCAGCAGGGAAAAGGGGTCCATTAAAACTGAGGAACCCCCATGGGTCCTGTTACATTTTTCAAACTCCATTCAGAAGGATGGAAGAATGTTATTAAGTAGAGCATAAACCTGTTTCTCACATATTCAATATATGGAATTTAACCTCATTCACTTAAATAAATCCTTTCACTTTAAATAAGAGTAAATAATAAATGATACACACAGAGATTTGATAAACACATCCTTCTGCCATCATTGATGAAAAAGAGAAGTTATTCAATCACTTCGTGTTTTTGGTAGTGTCGTTTCAGATTTAATGACATGGCTTAATGAGCGGTGGGGAAGTGGGTGGAGTAGAGGAGGCAGAAATCACAACATCTAGTTACTCTCACAGGGAAGTAGCAAAGGCACTGGCTGTGGTAGACTCCCTGGAGGGTAAGAGGAATACAACTGCAAAAGCTATGTGGTACTAGACCAGACACATTGTGAGTTTCTATTGATGATGTTGGTGAGCTCTTACATATACTTAAACTACTGTGGAAGTGGAGGAAACAAACCAATACAAGTCAGGTTATATTGTATAAATTACAATAACGTAGCATAGAAGAGCCAAGCGTTCTAAAGAAAGGACTACAGAGGTTGTGAAGAAGGAAGCAATGATCTTTAGTGGACAGCTGGGTAAGGTTCTTAGAACTGGGCCTCAGAGAATTAGTATAATTTGGACATCAAGAGGCAGGAATGGGGGGAAACTTGGAGATGAAGAGACTTTGTGTGGAGGTAAAAGTCTGACGGAAGTACAGGGGAATTGTGCAGAGTGAGCCTGTGAAGGGGAAGCAATCTGGTTTTATTAGCAGAGGCCCTAGAGTACCAGCCTTGGGAAGGCAGTGTTTATTTCATAAGCTATTCAAAATCATAAGCTATTACAAATCATTGAAGTTTTTGAGGGGAAAAAATGACATAAAGGGAACTCAAAATATGATGAATGTATATAGTACCAAAGTAAAATCAGAAGCAAAACAAGGGAAGTCCCTCCAACTCTTACTTTAATAGCTTGTTAAATACTATCATTAATAATGTTGCAACCATGGTGACCATTTATTGAGCACTGGGCTCAAAGAGATATATGCTGTCTCATTTAGTACTTTCCTGTGAACTAAATGTTTTTATTTTCATTTTACATGCAAAGACACTGAAAAGAGAGATGTGGCCCAAGCTCACATACATCCAGAGTCACATTTTGAACTTAAACCATGTTTTTAATCACTGCAGGGCCAAAAATTATACTAAAAACTAATTAGGGAAAAATAAAACTTTCATAGAAGTAATTGCTTCAAAAGCAACCATGAACTATGTTATCTTTTTACATGTGCTAAAAGTAATTAAAGTAGCGTTTCAAATAGTGTCAGTACAAGAAGCAGTTAAGAACAGCTCAGAAAAGCAAATGACAACAAAAATAGCATTCAAATTAGCCTGATAAAGCAAATAAATAGTACTTAAGAGAGACAGAATTGAATTACCACCCAATAGGAGAAGGTTCACTAGGGTATGAGGGTTGGCATAGGCATACTTACTGTGCTGCCCTGAATGTTTAGGTGCAGTTCACCTCTTCTAACCTGCACACAGTAGGTGCTCAGTTTTCATAAGTGAAAAAATAAATAACTGAATGGCTAATCCTTCCTAAATCAGTTTACAAAAACAAACAGCAAAAAGGAGTATTAGCAAGGTGTTTGGTTATTAGCTTTTGGTTTTTGTTTTTACCCAGAATGAAAGGTCATACACACTTGCTGGTTTGATTTCAATCATTGTAGGTCACCAAAGATACCAGAGGGATATATTAGTCTCTTATCCCTCCAGGTCCCATGGTATCTCTCTTCTCAGATGCTTATTGGGCCCTCGATGTCAGTCAATTTTTCCTAAGCACGATTATGTTTCCTCACCTGCTGACTCGCTCACTTGCAGCGTTGAACAATACAGTCAAAACTGTTGAATGCTGACTGTGTCCTTAGAAATAGTTCAAATCAAAGCAACAGTGCTGCAGGGGCTATGAATTTTTCAAGAGCTAAAACGTGTGAAAAAAATGTTGGCTTTACCGATCAAAAGTAAAAAAAAAAAAAATATATATATATATATATATATGTGTGTGTGTGTGTTGTGTGTGTATTGCATCATATCACATTATATCAGATTCATATGTTATTCTTAAATTTAATGGTTTTATAGTGTTAAATTAATGAATATATTGGTAGATGGAAAAACAGATACATAAAAGGAGATAGAGAAATAATACCCATTAATAAATGTAGGAGGAATAAGAATAGATCACTCCCTTGTAATAGCCAATATTATAATTGATTCAAGCAAAGATCATCAACAAATGCTAAACCCATTATGTAAAAGGCTATTGAGAAGCAGTATATTTTCTCAGTGCTAAGGCACTACCCTGCACATTATTTAATATTTGCAAAGAGGAAAAGAGACTTTCACAATGGGAGATCTGGAGTCACCAGAATTACCAAGTGGTCAAGCTAAGGACTCTGATACCAGGACAACTTAAAATGAACATGCCCCTTACTGTGATGCAATTGGAAATTCACATCGTCACTGTGATGGAATCACCCCAAAACTTTGAAACTGAACTCAAACAAGAGTCTAGCCCTAACTGCCAATTTAGAGGGAACATTATATTATAGTACAAAAAAAATCAAATATATTTTTAAAAAGAAAAACAAAGCAGTAAAAGAGATGGGAGATGGAGGTACAAGTTAAACATCATGAAGTAACAGACAAATTCAGAATGAAATCGTTCTAATGAAACAGGAACCTGGATTCTGAAAAAGTCAACACAGAAGGAGAGAGAAATATACCAAAAGCAACCCTGTAACTTTGCTGATACCAGCTCAAAAGAAAATCAGTTACAAAAGATATTTGAAAATTAATTGGCTATAAAAGAATATTGAAGAACCTGTGTTAGTTTTAAGTGTGGTAAAGAGATTATGATTATGTAGTCAATTCCTACTGAGGTAGTAATGGGAAAAGTGTTATAGTACTCAGCAATTTACTTTCAAATTTTTCAGCCAAAAATTATATATATTTGTGTGCATAGAGTATAAATATAGCAAAATGTAACCAATTGTTAGATCTAGGTAAAGGGCCTAAAGGTATAAATTCAACTATTTTACCAGTATGTATTTGCATTAATATTTATAATAAAAATTTGAAGAAAGCTTCTGCCTATATGAAGCCTAACAAAAAAATTGTATTTGTAAAAAAAAGTGGTATTGCCATGGAAAAAATGTCTATAGATCTATTACTTCAAAAGCATTTCAGAGGGGGGAGGCAGAGGCAAAGAAGGGGAGCAGCTTAGACAAGAACCTAGTATAAAGGAACCATGGCCGGACATGAACAACAGGTGGGATTGACTTTGGGGGGAATGGGTGGGTGGGGAAGGGGACAGAGGGGAGCAAAAAGGGGATGGATGTAATACAACAACAATAAAATTTTTTTAAAAAAAAGCATTTCAAAGTAAGCACAATGCTTTCTAAGCAATGTAAGTTAAATGAATGATAAATACTAAATAATCTCAAAAAAGCACTCATAACAATCTTCTCAACATTTTAAGCAAAAAAAAAAAACCTTTAATATAGGGTGTGGGTATGTTTCAATGTTTTATAAAACATGAGATTGAACTTATCAAAGTGCTTATTAGTTTCCTAAAATGAACCTAGCTCAAATTGAACCTAAAAATAAAGCACTTTTCCAGCCCCCCAGAATCTCAGCAACTCTGTCACATACCTTCTGGAGAGCAATGGGAGAAAAATTGGGACAACTGTAATAGAACAACAATAAAAAAAAGAAATAAAAAAAAATAAACATTTGCTTTGTGCTAGGTACTGTGAGACATTCTTCACAAGCATCATCTCCCCTAAACCTTCTAATACCCCCATGAGTACAGTACTATTGTTGCACCCATTGTACAGAGAACAAAAACTTGGGATGCACTTACTCTTCATAGCAAAGAGTTGACCCAGATCTAAAATAGCGCAGAGAAAAATGCAATCCAAGTTTAGAACTCTTTAAAAGCATTTCACTGTGTGTGCATGTGTTGAGGAAGAGACTGTTCTCATAAGAAGTGCCCAACATCTGTGACAGAGTTACAAACCATGGCATGAATCTTGTCATTTCCCAAATTACATTGTTTAGTGAGTTCCCATAGCCTGCTGGGAAACAGAACACAGTTGTAGCAAACTTAAGCACTGCCAGAAAGTTTGGGATCAAGGTTGACAAGCTGAGGCCAAAATCCTGCCAGAGTTTGTTTCTAATGCCATCAAAACTGGCCTTGTAACCCTTGGATGCTGAATGCTGGACACTCAGCCACATGCCACTGGACTCTCAATTTTCGATGTTGCAGCAGACACTGCAAGATCATCACTAACTAATTCTTTGGCTTTTGCTTTGGTCTTTCACCAATCCTACAAGATCTCAGTGGGAACTCTGGATTAGCTAAATTTATGTCATGTTCCCAATTTTTATACGCCAGGGAATTTGTTTCCCTCGGCTTAAGCATAGTGTATGGGTATATTAGGTTCTTCAGAGAAACAGAACCAATAGGATCTCCTTCCCTCTCCGTTCCCTTATATATGTGTGTGTGTGTGTGTGTGTGTGTGTGTGTGTGTGTGTGTATGCGTGTGTGCGAGTTAGGTAGGTAACACCTTCTTGCTCAGCCTTTTGTTCTACTCGGGTCTTCAACAAATTAAATGAGGACAATGCTTTCCTTAGTCTGCCTATTCTACTTTTAATCTCATCCAAAAGCATTCTCACCTAGAACATTTGACCAAATATCTGGATGCCATGTGACCCAGACAAGTTAACACATAAAACTAACCATTGCAATAGACCTAGAGGGTATTTTGTTGTTGCTTTCCAAATTATTCAATTCATCCAGACATATATGCTTCATGATCCATGTTTTTATTTTATTTTATTTTTGCCAGAGAAGTTCTTTGAGTTTCTGTGGTATGTGTACATGCGTGCGTATTTTGTTTGTTGTGAAATGGGCCTGATGTTGCCTCAGTTTCAGCTTCACCATGTCCTCATATGTCCCAGCTTAACACTAAATCTCCGGGCTGCATGACTATGAATGGGACTCTAGGATGACCCTCCTGCTCATCACATTGATTTCTTTCTCTCTATTTTTGTTCCTCCTGTCATTTGGTGAGTTCTCTGTATTTTGAGTGCAGGTAGGTATGCATTAAAACTTTAACAACCGTACCTTATATCGACAGTTTCTACATAGAACTAAAGCTCCTCAAAATTAGGCTTTGTTGCCAGAAATCTCCACCTTATAATTTTATTATTTATTTTACTTACTTATTTTTAACATTTTATTTATTTATTGTTACCAAGAGGGGAAGGAAAGGAGAGAGGGAGTAGAAACATCAATGTGTGATTGCCTCTCACATGTCTGCAACTGGGGACCTGGCCCACAACCCAAGCATGTGCCCTGACTGGGAATTGAACCAGCAGCCCTTTGGTTCACAGGCCAATACTCAATCCACTGAGCCTTACCAGCCAGAGATCTACCCTATAGTTTCAAAACATCCCTTTATATGTAAAGCAAATGATAGTTATTTCCACTTTTTCTAATGATAAAGATGCTTACTTTTGAAATAAACTTATGTAGGAAAATAGCAAGCAACTACCAGAACAGGAGTAACTCAAACATGACAAATATCATGAGAGGAACAGATAAAGGGGAAGCAATGATACAGCACATTACCTAGCTCACAGTAAGGCCACAGTAAATATGTGATGGCTGAATGAGTCAATAAGAAAAACACTACTGGCCCTGGCTGGTAACTCAATGGATCAGGACCAGCCTCTGAACCCAAAGGTCACTGGTTTGATTCCCCAGCCAGGACACATAACCAAGATGCAAGCCAGGTGTCTAACCAGGTCCTTAGCTAAAGGCAGGTGAAAGGCAAATATACATTTTCTTTCCCTTTCTTCCTCCTTCCCTGTCCTTCTCTTTAAAAATAATGAAAATTAAAATTTTTAAAAACTTAAAAATCTTAATTAAAAAAAGAAAAACATTACTATTCACTTACTTAAAATTCTCTTTCTTCAACTATATATGCATCAAGAACACTGATGCCTACACAAAAATTCTTTGAAAGCTTTCTTTATCAACATTAGGTATTTAAATCAACTGTGCTCACTAAAAATTTAATGTGATATCTTTTATAAACATAAATACTGGTCTATATTTAATTAAAATAAGTAATTTATATGCAATTAAAGATAGGTAAAGTTAATCAATGGTGATAAAAATCAAAATAGTGGTTGCCTGTAGATTATTGGGTGGGCTAGAAGGGGACTGAGAGAAATTTCAGAAGTGCTGTAAATTGTTTTTTATATCTTGATGCCGTGTTAAATAAATGAGGGAATACATTTGTCAAAACTCATATACTAGTTCAATTAATATCTGTGTATTTAACAGTATGTAAATTCTACCTCAATTTAAGGAAACATAATAAATGAGAGTATTTTTAAATGGCAGTTCTTATTGTTGGGAATATGGATAGGCATACAACCTGGAAAACAGTTTGGAGTTTTCTGAAAAAATTGAAAATGGAACTGCCTTATAACCCAGCAATTCCACTGCTGGGTATATATTTGAAGAAACCCAAAATACTAATTTAAAAGAGTATGTGCATCCCTATGTTCATTTCAGTGTTAAATACAATAGTCAAACCGTGGGAACAACCCAAGTGCCCTCAATAGAGAAGTGGATAATAAAGCTGTGGTAAATATACACAGTGAATTATTACTCAACCACAAAAAAAGAACAAAATCACATTTGCAACTGCATGGATGGACCTAGAAGATACTATGTTACATGAAATAAGTCTGAGAAAGACAAATACCATATGATTTCACTTACATGTGGCACCTAAATGACCAAAACAGAAAATGACTCATAGATACCGAGAACACATTGATGGTTGCCAAAGGGGAGGGGCATTGGGAGAGTGTGTGAAAAAGGCAAAAGGTTGGAGAAGTATAGGTTTGTAGTTAACAAATGGTCATGGGGATGTAAAGTACAGCATACTTCAGTCAATAATATTGTAACATTATGTATGGTGCCAGTTGGGTACTGAAAATATCAGGGGAACATTTTATAAAGTATGTGATTGTCTAGCCACTATACTATATGTCTGAAACTAACACAAAAAATAATGAATGTAAACTTTAATTGAAAAACCAAACTTTAAAAATTTAAAGCTGATAATGGTGATATCCAATACTACGTAACAGAAAGAAAGAAGGAACTTCTATGTTTTGTGACAGCATGGACAGAACTGGAGAACATGCTAAGTGAAGTAAGTCAGTGAGTAACAGATACCATGTCATCTCATCTACACCAGGAACCTAATGAACAGAATTAACTAATGAACAAAATAGACCCACAAGCAAGAAAACGTGGAGCAAACTGAAAGTGGTCAGAGAAGTGGGTGGGAGGGATGATACAAAGAAGGGGAAGAGACTAGACAAAGAACATGTATGACTGGCCCATAGACACGGACAACAGTGTGGAAACTGACTGTGGGAGAAGAAGTGGGGGAGGTGGACAAAATGTGAGACAACTGTTAATAGAATAACAATAACAATAAAAATGATTTTAAAAAAACAGAAATTCTTTTGTGTAGCCACTGACCCAGCCACTTGAAATGTTCCTGCCAGAACCAAGGAATTGACTTTTAATACCATTTAATGTTAATTGGATTAAGTAAATATAGCCATACGTGGCTGGTGGCTCCCAAATTGAGAGCACAGCTCTAAAAGCTCTTTTTCCTAAATGCATAGCAACACCACTTGAGAAATACTAAAAATATAAGAAAGTTCAGAACTCCAACCTACACCAGTGAAACCAGGATCATAAGTTGCTATGATTCAAGCATTGTTTTTTTACTTTTTTTCATTAAGGGAAGCTTATTTTTCTTTAATATTATAGTTTTAATTAAAAATAAGAAAGCAAGCCCTGGCTGGTGGCACATTGAATTAAGGCGCCAGCCTGTGAACCCAAAAGTCGCTGGTTCGAATCCCAGCCAGGGCAACATAACCAGATTGCAAGCCAGATCTCCAGCCAGAGAGGCTGGAGGCAAGTGAAAGGCAACCATACATTGATGTCTCTCTCCCTCTCTCCCTTGCCCTCTCTCTGAAAATAATAAAATCTTTTAAAAATAAATAAATAAAAATAAGAAAGACATTGTACACTAGCTTTAAAATTTAGCCTTATTTCACTGGTAAAAGTCATGGAAAAATCTAGTTACTTATTCAAAACCAATGTCCTTGTGGTAAATCTACTGAACAAACTGAAAATACTCAGTATGACATTCTTATGATTTCATTTGTTTCACTTGGCTAATCTCACTATTGATGGTTCCCCCTTTACTTTATCACTTAGTGTTCACATTGTCTTTGATAGAGGCACAGCAGAGCTAAACATCACTGTTCTGTAGATGAGAGTTCAGAGAGGTCCAATGATTTGCTAAAGGTCACGCAGATGAGAAGGGACAAAATTAAAAGTCAGGCCCTTTAGTGGCTAATACAGTGTTATTTTTATCCACTCTGAGACAAACAACTATTAAAGTGAAATGAATTAATATAGTGTTAAGGCTGGAAATTCTTTCCATATTTCTGTTTACATTTACAGTTCTAAATATGGAGAATGGAAAACACATTTCCAAATCTACTTACGAGTAATGTTTCATAAACAGAACACCACTGTCTAATGTTATATGTTCACTTAAAGTTGATTTTACCCAGTCAAAATTACAAAAACCTGGATTCAACTGAAAACAAGTAGGTACAAAATTTTGGGAGTTTCCTTTGAAAATACATATCAAGTGCCATAAACATGGTCACACCCTTTTGACTCAAAAGAGTACTGAGATTTGGCATCTGTCCTAAGATGCAATAGAAGATTGCTTATTGAAAGTGCATAATTAATAATTTTATTATAGAATTACCAAAGGCCTTGGACACATAGTTGTAGCAATATCAGAGAAAAAGTCAAATACATGAACTATTATGCCATAATTTAAAATCTCATATTTTAAGACCAGAAATTGCTCATATTCATTTTAAGTGAAAAAAAAAACTGTATAAAAATTGCAATAGTATGATACATGCTGTAGGGGAAAAAAAGTTAAAAGCAAGGTTGCAGAGCCACAGAATATTATGTCTATTCTCTGCAAAGTGTAAGTTAGAACAACTTTGAAAATAGGTTGGCATTAGAAATGTCCTAGAAAAGTTAAGCATGAGCCTACTCTTAGACCCAATAACTCCATCACTAGGCTTTCCCCTAAACCTTTGTTTGTTCAACTTGTTTTTATAACCTCAGGCCATTTTCTTCATTGCTGATGGAGGGGGAAAGAGAGAGAAGCATTGATAAAAGAGAGAAGCATCAACTTGTTGCCTCCCATACATACCTAGACCAGGGATCAGCCTGGTAGCCACATGTGCCTGAGCCCAGAAGAGGACTGAACCCATCACCCAGGTACATGCCCTGATCTGGAATCAAACCTGTAACCTTTTGGTTAAGTAGGGAACCACACCCCAAACAGCTGAACCACACCAGACAGGGCTACAAACAGCATTCTTTTTTTTTTTTTTTTTAATAAAGTTAATCAGAGTGTATAAAACATAGTATAATACTGTCTCATAAATTTTTATTTATGGGTCTTTCAGAGTTGTGACATAAATGTATTAATTAAAGTTGACCATGCTTAAGAGTTTGAAAGCCACTGATTGTGCTAGAGAAACACTTGTACATATGTACCAAGAATGGAATCTTTCCAGAGGACAAGTATAGAATGTTTATAATCTCTGGAAACAAACCTCAATATCTATTAATAGTAAAACAAATGACAGAATACTTGGTATGCTTGGCCCCCACCCAATAAATGCCAGTAAAGACTGTCATTATAACAACAAGAAAAATGTCCCCAACATTTTCAAATGCTCTTTGGAAGGTGTTATCATTCTAGGTTGACAGTTCCTGTCTTAACACTTTGTAAGCACTCAGGGCTTACTTGTTAAATAAATCAACTAATACAGAGATAAATAAAATAGCTATGCTTGTGCTGGTCAGAATTTACAGTTAAGAGGATTAAATTTGGCTAATTTTGACAAGAACCTAAGCATTATGAAGAATTGCATTATTTGTTTAATTTCTGAACTCTTTATTCACCTTACTTTCAAGCATTGTTCAGAAAATATTGACTATTTACTATGAACTGGCATTTCTATACACTGAGTGAACTGAAGAGACAAGGTCTTTTGGTCTCAAGGAGGTTATCTGCATGAGATCCCATTAACCAGAGAACAAATAGGAGGATCTGTTGCTTTTGCATATTATTAAACAGTTTTCTTCACACACAATCCCATCCCTATTCACACCTCATACATTCCAGTTGTTCACTAGAGGCACAAACCAAAAGATCTACCTTCTCCAGGGTCTATAGGTAGGGGATCTGTGCAAACCAAGCCATGAAAAACACCCCATTTTTATGAAATAAACAGAAACTTATGTTTCTCAAGTTATAGTAATGCCTATTAACACTGAAGTAGCATAGATTCAGAAACAGCACCATTCGGCTTTTTGATGCATAAATTGCTATATACGTGTACTAAAAAATGAAATAACAATAGCGAAGATCCCTCAAAGCCCTTAACCATGAGCTGATAATAACACTAAATAGCCTGACTACAGGTTGTCATGAAAGAGAAATGTAAATAAGGCAAATACAAAACATGAGCTGCGTTTATAATTCTACTCCCTGCCAAAGATATCCCTCTGCCTACCCTCCCCCCACCAACACACACAAACAAGCGCACAAACACATATTCGCCCTACTAAGTCTCAGATACTGTTCTCCACAAAGTATAGTTCAAATTATTACAAAGCAACAGGAAGAAAGATAGTTCCTTTTATTAAATATTAAGTTGCAGCCTGCTGTTGAAGGAAATATGAACAATTTATTTCAGGAATGAAGCATGAACACGCTCTTGGAATTTTAAGTAAGTCCACACTATCCCAGATTCAGCAAGTTCCTTACACACTCCAATTTCTTGAGACAGAGTACAAAATCCTAAACCAGATGTTTTTAGATCCTGTTCCTAAAGCTAGATTAGCCAGGTAGCTTTTCAAACTTCTGGGCCAACATTCCTAAACCCTAAGACACGAAAAACAAAATAGCCCTTCTCTAGTATTTAACTTTTCTTATTTAAATAACTGTTTATATGACATAAAATTCAATTTCACGAATAGTTAATAATGACAACCCAACTTAAACTGGTTTAAACAAAAGAAATTTTTTAAAAATCTGTAAGTAAATTCGGCTTCAGGCTTGACTGGGGTCAGGGACTCAAATGGTATCCGCAAACCCTAGTGCCTGACAGAATTGACAGTTCTTGCCGCGTTTTTCAGACTCCACATGATTAGCAATAGTGCCCGCAGTACAATTCCATATATTTTCCCCACCACAATGTAATTTCTGAACCTGACTCTCATTGGTCTGTATTGGGCCAGAAGGCCCTTTTTGATTGGCCAGCCTGAGCCACACGCCCATTGCTAGAATTAGGGACAGAATCAATTCTAGTTGAAGCACCTCAGCTGAGAGTGAGGTTCTTCTACAAGATCGGGTTAGCATTAACTAAAAGAAAGGAAACTATATACTAGGTAACCAACAAAAGAGCAAGTGTTCTCCACAGCCAATAAGCTTATTTCCCAGAGGAAATAAGAATTTTAATTTGTAAATAGGGTGCTGCTGTAGAAAGAGCTGTGACTTTAAAGCAAAAAGAAATTTTCTTAGTCCTAATGTTAGCTCAAGTGATTTTAGCTACATGACAGGGTTCTTGCAGGAGTGTTTCATTAATGTTTGATTAAAATTTTACAGTTAAATCTGTCATTATTACCTAAGAGGCTGGGAATGTTTCTCTTGGAAATGCATTTTTCAATTATTTGAATTCCATCAAAGCAATTCCAACAACAAAGTATATAAGCATAACAAAGCAGTTTTAGCAAATACTGTGTTTCCCACCTACCTCTATCCTGATTGACAGAAACCTACTTTTATTTAAGAAATCCTCTCTCCTCCATAGTGCTGTGTGCTAAGTTACAATGGCAGTGCCATTTTGCAGCCCTGTCCCCCACTAACCTTCAAAATCTTCTGACCCAACCTTCAGAGGTAATCCAAGAAAGTAGGAAAAGAGCACTCTTCTTAACTATCTTATCTCAGAAGTAACACTCAACACTGCTGCTCACATTTCATTGGTCAAAATTAGATGCACACTTGACCAGGATGCAAGAAGCACCGGAAAATATAGTCCCCAGTTGATCAACCATTTCTTAGGGCCAGATCTTCCATGGAAGGTGGAGCACACAGTTAGCTATGTCTATCACATTTACCAAGACAGTACTCAACACTGAGACAAACTCTTGTCAAGGAAAAGAAAGGGGACAGAAATCCCCCCCCCCCCCGAGTGTATGGTTGTCTTTCACCTGCCTCCAGCTAAGGACCTGGCTGGGGACCTGGCTTGCAACCTCGCTATGTTGCCCTGGCCAGGAACTGAACCAGTGACCTTTGGGTTCGCAGGCCGGCACCTTATCCACTGTGCCACCAGCCAGGGCTGAGGGCAGAAATTCTTTAAATCAAGACCATCCTTTGTTAGAGTGCTAGGGTTGCTGTAACAAATTATTATAAATATGGTGAATTAAAGACAACAGAAATATATTTGTTCTCAGTTTTGGAGGTCAGAAGTATGACATCAATGTATCAGCAGGGCTGCATTCCCTCTGCAATCTCTAGGAGAGAACCCTTCCTAACCTCTTCCAGTTTTTGGTGGCCCCAACCATTGTTTGGCTTGATGTTTCACCCTCCAATTTCTGCTTTATCTTCACATGGTCATCATCTCTGTGACTATGACTTCTCCCCCTCTTCTCTGTGTCTGTATGTTCTCTTTTAAGGGCACTTGTCATTGGACTAAGGGTCTACCCTAATCCATGATTATCTCATCAAGATCCTTAGCTTAATTACATCTTCAAAGACACCTTATACAAATAAAGTCAAATGAACAGATTCTAGGTAAGCATTTTTTTTGGAGGGAGTGGAGATGGGAGAGGTCATCATTCAAGTCACTACATGTTTTTGCAAGCCCCGGTATGCTTTAAGTTTAATTATATTGTCTCCATCTTGGCTAAATAGGATGAATTTACCCCGTTTCTTGTAACTCAGATGCTATGAAGCTAGTTCTTCATAAAGAAAGATGCACTGGCACAAGACCAACAGATACCATTCTCAGAAGATAGTCCACACGTGAAAATTAATAAGTTTTCAGTAGCATTTATTCCAGATTGTATTAATTTATATTTGCTTATGTATAAAGGGCCATGGTGAAACATGCAAACAAATAAGATAGATCCAGGTTCAGATACAAGCTCATTTATTACAATGCAATCTTATTTAACCTTCTTAAATCTCAGATTTCTCATACATGAAATAGAGAAAATTGTACCCCACAAGATGTTTTTAACTACAAGTAATAGAAAAAGTTATGTTTTAACAATAAGAAATAATATTACGTCTTTTAACTTGAACTCCAAGAGCAGGGTAAACTCAAGACATGGCCTGCATAACAGTTTATTGTTTACTCTATCACATTCATACCTTCACTTCACTCTAACATCTGTAGCATCACCAGCAATTTAACACTGGTTCTTCTAATGACTATTACAAGTCCATATTCAGACAAGATAAGAAAGACATATTCAGACAAGACAAGAAAGACTATCTTTTCCTATGACTTTTTTTAAGGATGAAGGAAGCCTTTCCAATAATTCACTGAACAGTCTTCTCCTCCCTTCATGTATCTTTTCAAGTAAGTCACCAATAGCTATTGGTCCTCCATTGGCAGGGTAGATAAAATGACCATGAATGGGTTATAATCATCTAGTGTAGAAGATATGTTGAGAATTCAAACACAAATATATAATACAAGTATCTATTCCCATTTTTTCAAATGAATAGCTGATGAATAAATATATGCATATTTCCTGGCACTTTGCATTAATATTATAATAGCCTATATCTACTACAGAAATTTAATCAATAGTTGGTAATATTTCAAAATATAAAACATATGGGTATGTTAGTAAAAGATGAAATTATACAAATTCTCTACAATTTCATCCAACTCCTATAGCAAAGGAAATACTTCCTAACTTTCCTATGAGGTCAGCATCACACTAACTCTAACACCAGAAAAAGGCATTATAAGAACAGAGAATTATAGACCAATATCCTTCATGAACATAGATGCAAAATTCTCAAACCCAACAATGTAGTAAAAGAATTATGCACCATGATGCAACGGGATTTATCCCAGGTATGCAAGATTGGGTCAACATTTGAAAATCAATTATAGAAGCAACTTAGTTTTCATCAACTGATGAAGGGATAAAGAAGATGTGGTATATATTACAATTTAATATTACTCAGACATAAAAAGAATGAAATCATGCTATTTGTAATAGCATGAATGGAGCTACAGGGTATTATGCTAAGTGAAATAAGTTAGAGAAAGACAAATATCGTAGGATTTCATTTATATGTGGAATCTAAGAAACAAAATAAGTGAACAAACAAAACAGAAGTAAATTCATTGTTACAAGAACAAATTGATGGTTGCCAGGTAGGGAAAGGGTTGGGGAGAAAATAGGGAAGGGATGAAGAACTACTAAGTGGCAGTTACAAGGTAGTAATGGAAATGTAAAGCACAGCATAGGGAATGTAGTCAGTAATATTGTAGTAACTACATATGGTGAGAGATCGGTACTAGACTTATCAGGGGGGTCACTTTGTAAGTTATATAAAGGTCTAATCACTATGTTGAAACTAATATGATGTTGTATGTCAATGGAAAATATTAATTAATGCAACCCATTACATCAACAGGCTAAAGAAAAAAGTTTACATGAACATGTCAATAAATACAGAAAAAGCATTTTACAAATCCAAAGTACATTCATGATCAAAACTTTTAATACAGTTTTAAAAACTGAGAACTTCCATAACTTGATTAAGAATGCCTATAAAAAATTATAGTTAAAATCCTACTTAATGATAACAAACTCAAAGCTTTCTTCCTAAGATCAGAGATAAGGCAAGAAGTGTTTTCACACCAGCATTTTTCAACATTGTTCTGGAAGTCATAGCCAATAAAATAAGAAAAGACAATCAATTTTATACAGATTGTTAAGAAAGATAAAACTGTCTTTGCACAGGATTGTCAAGATGTCAGTTCTTCCCAAATTGATCTGTAGGTTCAATTCAATCTCTATCAAAAGACTACAACAATCTGATTCCAAAGTTTATATGGAGAGGCAAAAGACCCAGAAGAGCCAACACAATACCAAGAATAACGAAGTTGGAGGTGAGACACTCAATTTCAAGAATTACTATAAAGTTATAGTAATCAAAATAGGTGAAGAATAGTTTATGAAACAGAATATAGACCTCAGAAATAGACCCATATAAATACAGCCAACTGATCTTTAACCAAGTAAAAGCAATACAATTTTTTTTTAAAGTCTTCTAAACAAGTTACGCTGGAAGAACAGAACATCTACATGCAAAAATATGAATATAGACTCAATCCTTACACCCTTCACAAGAATTAACTCAAAATATATAACAGTCCTAAATGTAAAACACAAAACTGTAAAGTTCCTATAGGAGATAACATAGGAGAAAACCTGTGCTATCATAGATGGCCTTGGGCATAGCACCAAAATCATGATCCATGAAAGAAGTAATTAATAAACTAGACTTCATTAAAATTAAAGACTTCTGCTCTGTGAAAGGCAGTATCAAGACAATGAGAAGACAAACCACAAACTGGGAGAAAATAATTGCAAATGACACATCTGGTAAAGGACTATTACTCATAACATACAAAGAACTCTTCAAAGAAAATGATTAACAAATGGCAAAAGAGCTGAAAAGGTACCTCACCGAACAGATAGCAATAAGCATATGTTTAACATCATATGTCATTAGGCCAATACAAATTAGAACAATAAAGTACAATTAGAATGACCAAAATCCCAGGCACTGACACACCAAATGCTGGTGTGCATGAAAGGAACAGGAGCTCCCATTAATTACTGGTGGCATGCAAAATGATATAGCTACTTCACAAGACAGCTGGGTGGTTTCTTATTAAACACACTTTTATTCAATAATTATACTTCTCGGTGTTTACCCAAAAACTGAAGACGTGTCTACACAAAAATCTAAACATGGGTGTTTTACAGCATCTTTATTCATAATTGCCAAAAGTTAGAATCAACTAAGATGTTTTTCAGTAGATGTATAATAAATAAACTATGGCACACAATGGAATATTATTCAGCACTAAAAAGAAATGACCTATCCAGCTGTAAAAGGACATGGAAGAAAACCTAAATGCATATTATAAGTGAAAAAAGACTATTTGAACTAAATGATTCACATGGTGTGGATTCTGAATAAGGCAAAAACTAAGGAGACAGTACAAAAATCAGTAGTTTCCAAAATTTGGAAATAGGGAGGGACAAATAAAGCACATTTTTAGGGCTGAAAGTATTCTGCATGACACTACAATGGTGGATCTATGTCGTTATACATTTGTCAAAACCCACTGAATTTACACCAAAAGCAAACCCTATGTAATCTATGAACTTAGAATAATAATGATGTGTCAATCAATGTAGGTTTATTGATGGTAACAAATGTACCACTGTGGTGCTCGGTGCCCATTATGAAGGAGGTTCGGGGTGGGGGACAGGGGCTATATGGGAACTCTCTGTACTTTCCAGTCAATTTTTTCTACAAACCTAAAA
Organism: Noctilio leporinus; assembly: GCA_004026585.1. Classification (NCBI taxonomy): domain Eukaryota; kingdom Metazoa; phylum Chordata; class Mammalia; order Chiroptera; family Noctilionidae; genus Noctilio; species Noctilio leporinus. Next base: position 195,869 of record PVIW01000846.1, read on the forward strand.
CTTTCCTAAAGATTCAATTTTGCTATTTTTAAAAATCACAGTGAATTACAGCACATCATCCACAAAAAGTGTATATACACAAAAATATGCAATATTTAATTGGCCCTTGGTCAGCCTATATAAATCTTTTCTTTAAATCCTCTCTCAACACTCATCTCTCTCTGCAAAACCCTTTAAATGTTTTATTTCTATATAGATCTTCACCTGCATCTAAAATTTTATATCTGTAAACCAAAGAAAGAAAATAGGTCCTCAAAAGTCCTACTATTATTACAGATTTTCACATGTGAATGTTTTAATTTATCCTTCAACACTATAATCTGTTCTTTCAGGAATGGTACTATATTTTTCCATTGTTCTGGGTCTTCTTTAACACCTTGAAGTTTTTTGCAACAAGAATAACTAATTATTATTGTCACTGAAGAGCTATTTGAAAGACAGTGTATCTAAACCATTTGAGCTCACATGTAGAAGAGTTTTTTCCTTGTAAATCATGATGTCAAATCTAAAATAAAAGTTTAATTCCTCCCCATGCAAAGTCTAAATTATATACCATCAGTTTATTTGTTGACAGTGTTCCACACTTACATAAATATTTATACACACAATTCAAACCTAAGGTCTTCTCCCCACATTCTATTTCCTGTGCCACATCATCAGTGCGATGGATTAAAGTTTCTAGGAGTAGCACACAGCTGTTAGGTGCCAAAAATATAGTAAGCCACAAAGGGCTATTTGAAGGCAACATCTCTGAAAAAGGCTCATCACCTCATCTGTGATAAGTCTTAGAGCCTTTCACTCATTATAATTAGGTTCAACAGCCAAATAAAACTACTGCACTTAAGCCTGACAACTGAAGGTCATGTTCAAAGTTGGAGAGAGGACATAGCAGAACATATGAGATGAAGTTGCTATAAAAACTTTCCCCTACACTTTAGTGTCTAAACACACAAAATCCATGTTCCCCCTTCACAACTCTCAATAAATCTAATTTTTGAATTATGAAAGGGATATAATCCTTTTTAGTAACGTACTCTTTCCAGAAAAGTCCATGTAAAGCTTGAAGGCTGTAAACACTGAGCCCGAACTGTTCAATGAATGAAGTGCCCTGTCTCTATCAGGCAGTTTCCCAAAGTGACCCCTTTACAACACCCTTTAAGGAAGGAATCATCTTATTAATTTTGGAAATGAAGAAACTACTCTGAAAGAGCTTTATGTAACATTCCCAGGATCATCAGATCTGTAGAGCAGAGGCAAGATCCAGTTTGCTTAGGCCTCAGAGACCTTGAGCTTCTGCCTTTCAAGAGAATTTGTCTTCACAACCCCTGTGTTGAATCCTGAACATCTAGCCAGCATTTATTTTCCATAATTCAATAGTGAATAAGTCATCTGCCTCAGGGCTGCCCTGTGTGGGTTTCTGGATTTGATAGAGTTGTTACATTTTCTCCTAACTTCGCTGCAAAGAGCATTTGGGCTCACACAGCTAATTCTTTCACCCTTGTGCTCCCCTTCAAGCACATGGCCCGCATGCCTTGTTAAGGAGAGGCATAATAACTTTGTTAGCATCACATAACTTTTGCTAGCCATAAATGCAAAGTTCCTAGGTAAAAGTCAAGTGGAGCCCCATTTTCTGGACAAATAATCCTACCAAGTTAAAAGTAATTATCTGAAAAATTATATGTTTAATAGGTTAAACTGTATGGCTATAAACATGGTACTACAAAAGCTACCAAAACAAGATTGCCTTATTGTTTGGGTGAAAGGAAATCATCCCATGTGCCTCTAAAGAGAGATTGCATTGAAGGAGAGGAGAAAGATAGTCATTTATTTGAAGAGAATCATTTTCAGGCAGGTGAGAAATCATTAATTCAAGGAGACTATGTCTCTAAAAGACTCCAGCACAGTAAAATGGCTATCTATTTTTCCTTTTAAATTGTTTGGTATAATTTTAGATTTAAGTAAAATATTATAAGAACAGTCAAAAATTCCATATGTCCTTTTATTTTTTTAACTAGATTAGCCAAATGGAAACGTTTTACTTTTAACCCTTCTTCTCCTTCATTCCTCCATCTCCACACGCACGCACGCACACACACCTCCCCTCTCTGATTTTGAGATTGTGTGGACAAGGGACCGCTTTGCCCTAAATATGTTAGTCTATATTTTCTAAAACCAAGAGCATGACTTAGGTAACCACATTACAACGATCACTTTCAGGAAATTAATACTGATACATACCATTATCTACTTGGCAAAACTTTTTTACAATTTGCCAACTGTGCCATTTAAATCCTTCATAGTGAAAGAAGGGACCTGGATCATGGGTTACCTTCAGTTATGACAACTTAATCCTAGAAGAGTTTCTCTGTACTTAGCGTGTTTTATGACATCGCTATTTTGTGAAGAGCCTCAGTCAGACCCCTGGCCTTTGCTAGATGTTTCCTGATTTGATTCAGGTTTGCACCCCTGTGGCAGGAATCAGTGAGTTGCATTTGTCTAAATGCACCACACCAGGAGGTATATTTATGGGGAATGTTTAACTTTGACCACGAGTTAAGGTGGCAATGGCTGGGTTTTCCTTGTATAAAGTTATTATTTTTCTACTTGTAATCAGTAAGCATTTTGTGGGGAGATATAAAGCCATCTTAAAAACATTTTTTTTTAAATCTCAGAAACTATAAATCAAATGTTCTCATGTTTTGCTCTCAATATAGAATAAGCTATCTACAATTTCAAGTTAAGAAAAATGCATTGTATCTGAAACACTCATGAGTTGAAAGTCATATTAAATTAGTATATATCTGTTCTATCTGAACTATGAACTTTTTCCATACATTAAAACAAAAGTTTCCTAAGTTAATAGCTGCTTAAGGAAGCATAAAATATTTCTACTTTTATAAAGTTGTTGCTCTTGAAACTATATTCTTTTTCCTCCAAAAGCAATTTACATGGTAACTGAGTGTAATTCAATACAAGACAAGGTCTGGTAGTATTTTCTAAGAAATGTTTATCTTGAAAAAGTGTCCATTGGCACATTTTATTCTACATTAAACATAATCTAATTGCCTCCAGAAAAATTCAACATTGAATATGGTTCAGAATTATGACCTTCTATTGCATAAAGTAGCAAAACATTTGCTTATAGACATGTCTATAGATAGACCCCCTTCAGAAATATTATTTAATTTAAAAATTTATAAATTTCTCAAAGGTTACTCTGTTCCATGGAGAATAGTTTAGACTGGGAGAAGGTCTAGAAATGGGGAGACCACATACGTGGCTGTGGCAGTAGTCCAGAGAAAAGACACAACACCAATTCAAGGCATAATTCATAGGGTGAATCAATAGAAACTGATGATTATTTTGATATAAGAAGCAAGAACAAGATTCAGAGAGCTGCCAAGACAATCCTCTGGATTGCAATGATATGGACAGGTTGTTATTTACTAAAAGGGGGAGACTAGGGAAGTAGGAAGAGTTTTGCACATGTTGCTTTTGAGGTGCCACTGAGGGGACCCTTTGGATACAGCCAGGAGACATTTGGATGCACAAGTGTGGATCACAGAAGAGGTCAGGCTAGAACCACTGTGCAAAGTGCCCTCAGGGGCTGACATCAATCTGGTCCCTTTTATTTTCAATTAGCTCGCACCAAGTGGAAGTTTTTTTAATATAACAACCATCATATGAGACAGATGAAGTGAGCATGAACTAGTTTTTGGTACAATACAATACTGCTCAGCAATTAAAGGGAATATTGCATTCAGCACATGTCTCCTAGGAAGTTCATACGCATTATGACGAGTGAAAGAAACCAGAGTCAAAGGTCACATACTGCCTCATTCCGTTTATGACTTCCTGGAAAAGACCAGGCTGGAGACAAAGAACAGAACAGTGGTTGTCAAGGGTGAGGTCTTGGGGAAGGATCTGACAACAAAGGGCAGCAGGAGAAAACGCTTTTGAAGGTGAGGGTCATTGTTCTGTCTTCTGCCTGTGATGGTTAGAAGCTCCCTGCATTTGTCAAAACTCCCAGAACTATACAATGAGTAAAATGTGGATTTTAATGTGTGCACATTTTTAATGTGTGTCCATAAAAAAGGATGGGAGTGAAGCAAGGGAGTATGCTTTAGAAACATCACGCTGGCTCCAGTGTGAAGACTGGATCAGACACATCAAACACTGGAGGCATGAGATCAGAGTGGGGGCTGATAGATTAATCTGGCAAGGTATAATTATGGCCTAAATGAGGGCAGTATCAGTGAGGACGGAGGGAAGCAGATAGGGTTCTGAGAGACACTATGAGGTGAGAAATGAGATAGTGTTCATGTTTTTAACTTGCAAGTGGACAAGTAGTGAGATCATTCACTAGGAAACAGCTGGATAGGAAAAAAAAATTTAGAGGGAAGGCAGTAGCTCAGCCCAGGAGATGTTAAGGTTTGTGGTGTAATTTTAAGTTTCTAGGCAGATATTTACATGGTGTCATGGTTAAGGGAAAATACTTTTATTCTATCCGAGTGATGGTGCTGGAGAGTGACATAATCTACTATTTTTATATAACTGACATTTCCAGGAACCAAAGGCAGTTCATAAAAAATGCAAAGTGTATTTTTTTCAATTCACTGAATCAGTCCTCTGGGAGGCATTTCCGGTTTGGGGCCTGAAGCATTTGTACATTAATTTGTTGTCCACACCAAGGTGCAAAACTGATGACTAGAGTTTGCATCACAAGAACAATGACTCAAGCTACAGTAGCTTAAATCTTTCTATTGCTCAAGCCAGGTACCAAGTCACAGGGAGCAGGCTCTTCTGCCTAATGAGAAACAGTAAGAAAACCAAGAAGGACATATGTTTTCAGAATTCCTTGAAAACCTTTCTCCAATAATGGGAGCCAAAGTTAATCTTTCATTTTACAGCTCAAAAGCAATGGGGAAAAAACATATTGGCCTATGTCACATATTTCTCAGTAGGCTTAATTATGTTTATGCTACTTAATACTTAAAATGGTTAGATTTTTGTCCTCATTAGTGCTGAAAGAATTGATCCAGATCCTGCCCGTAAGAGCTAAAAAAATACTTATTTTCCTTGCTCTCTCCTCCAACAAAGAAGGAAAATAAGACATTAAAGCATAGGGTTCTCAAAGCCCCAGATGACAATACTTGCTTGCATGTTGTTTTGAGTTCGTTTGTTTCAGTTGTAGAGATCTGATGGTTCTTTAAGAAGATCACGTTCCTTAAAAAGTGTGTCTATTGTCTCTTTAGAGTTCTTCCCTACCCTTGACACAGAGCTGGACACAATTTCAGAATTCAAAAAGTCTCAATTGATTGTGATGTACAGTAATGAATCTTAAAATGTTCTTTGGGTTTGCTTTGAGTTCGTATTTAAATATCTTTCTTTACCCATCCTACAGTTTGTTCCATTCTTCACCCCAACACATACACAAATCACTTTCTTTAGTTCTGTGTCTTTTTTCTTTCCCTCCTTCCTGAGTTCCTAAAGGCAGGAGGAGCCTACTATAAACATTAGAGGACAAATTGTGTTCTTTTTGACAGGTGTTTTTAGCATGTGTGGGGGATCCAGCTGAGGTTCAGTGGGATTGAGTCTGCCTGAATGTGAGGAACTGGGGGTTTAACTGACCCCTTGGAGATCTGTCCTTTGCAGGGAAGAAGGGAAAGAGGAACAGGATCTGGAGGAGATAATTTTGTGTGCAGAGCTCATGGCAGAGGAGAGAAGTATAATAAAAGCAAGAACAGGATGACATCCATTGCCTAGAACAGATCTCAGGACTAGATCTGATTCCTGAAAAGAAGAAAAATTGTGTAGTAAATTCATTATGTAATAGATTCCTGAATAATCTTATGATTCATAAGCAGAGCTACTTTCTGGCCAAGGTAACCAAGTTTGCACCTTGATTTAATACCCTAACAGCTTCTTGAAAACATGACCCAAGGTAATTTCAGAATATGATACTAAGAACTCCATTCTAATTTAAATAATAATAATAAATATTTGAGCAGCATTTAACCAGGTGAAGACTTGGGAAAGTGGGGAGGACATTTCAGGCAAAGCAGGTAGGCTAAGCAAAAGCTTAAGAAAGAACTCAATGCTTGAAAGAAGCTCAAGTAATTTACTACTGATGGAGCTTAAAGTTATGGGACAGAAAGTAGCAAGGTGTGAATGGGCAGGTGCTATGTCTTGTTTGCAGTGTCTAAAAGCTGGGATTCTACCTTGTAAATTAAGGCTTGCCAACGCTAGTCCAGGGGCTGTGGCTTCCTAAAGCGATGGGTCATGGGGTAGTCTGGGATTGCCTTGGACTCATCAGGAATGTTAAGGTAAAACAGAAGGGAAGACAGTGGTGGTGGCACATATGCTAAGTTCTGATGTTCTTGCTTTGGCAACGAGAAGCCACTGATAGCTCTTTGCCTCTGGCAGATGTAAGCTCAAACACATGCATTTTTATACCATCAGAATACATTTATTAAATTTGGCCTATTTTTCTACTAGATCCTGTGTCTCTCTGATTCTGTTGAAGCATTCCACTAAGACTGACAAGCATGCTGATTTAGCCAATAACATCAGTCCCTTCAGCCTCCTGAACAATTGACTGGTACAAGGTTCAACTAAAGCACAACCATCTATACTCCTGTCTATACTCCTTAATCCTTTCATCTCAGTGTGATCTGTAGCTTAAGGAATCTCTCAAAAGCTGCTTTGAGATTGACCTAGCAATTAACAAATCACATTATCACCTTAGAAGCCAACCTCAGGTTCTTTGTAATTCAAGTCATGTAGACATGAGTTCTCTTCCTTCATGATTGTTTTTGGGTTTTCCTGAAATTTTTAAGTCTAGGAAAGCTCTCCATATAGTCAATAATAAGCTAGCCAAATTGAAAAGAGAGAGAACTTTATATTATTGAAAGAATACCTTTAAAGCTATTATACAATGCAGATGCCAGGGAAAGGAGGAACCATCAATAATCATGGCTTTGAGGTATATAGTATGGCTAGTGAGTTGAGCAATGGCACATTGAACCATAACAGAATTTAAAAGGACAAAGTAAGAGGAAATAACAACTGGTTAGATTAGAAATATCTGGATATTAAATGTGAAACCTTAGTTTGTATCATATCATCGTAAAAGTATGTATTAAGAACTGATCAAAAGCCTATTTAGAATAAACCACTTTATAGCTACATAATAATTAATCTTTTAAGATTTTATTCAATAAATAGTTATAAATTTATCAATATTTTAATAGCTTTTCCTTCCCAAACATTTGATTATTATTATGGCTCTCCCCCAAGTTATCTCTCTTACATTTTAGTGTACAAAATTAAATATGACTGCTAAGAAGTGCAAAATTTCATATTTTAACTTTCAAATTTTCCTCCATTCTTTGGATACACATACCATCATAGCTTTCTAGAGTCTTGCATTGGGCACTCAATTCACAGACAGTAGGTACCCCATTCTTTTGGGTCACTGTCCTTATATTTGCTTTCATTCCAGGGTTTTCTCCAATAGTAGCAAGGTGGCCACCACTGTCCAAACATCATGTTCTCACCTGACAATATCCCAAGAAGGAAAAAAGGGAACAAAGACAAAGAATACTTTTTTATTGTCTTATCAAAAAAGATGAACTCTCCAAGAATATCCCTAGATAACTTACTTTACTTCTTATTGGCCAAAAATGAGTCACATGGATATTCCTAAATTCAGAAGAGAATGTGTAAATTAGTATCTGGTGAAATGAATGGGATTACCAAGACTAAAATAACCAGTCCATATCTCATCCCTTTGATATATACACATGGAGGCTCAAAAAAAAGTCAGAGTACTCTTGTCAAGAAGGGGGAGTAGAACAGGTTTTCTTTAAATTTGATAGATAATACACATTATTGAATCATGAGAAAGCTGGAGTAGGGGAGAAAAATGGTTTTCATATTAGGATATATAAACTTTGAAGTGCTTGTAGTACATTGAGGTGGATGTGTCCAAGCAGGCAGGGAAAATGTGGAACTAGATCTTAGGAAAAAGTTATGTGCTGGAGGGAAACATGAGAGCCATGAGTGTTTTTAATAGTAGTGGAAATCATAGATTTGCATGTGACCATCTGGGAAAGTACAAAGAGAAAAAAGAGAAGATAAGCTAGTGTGGAATACCAGTATTCAAAAGATGGGAAGAGAAATTTAGAGCCCAGAAAGTGAAGTCAGAAAGATAAGAGGAAAACTAGGTTATTATAGTGTCATGAAAATCCAGAAAATATTTGGAGAAACAGTGTGAAATATTATGGAAAAGTCAAATAAGATGAAGGTGGAAATTTTAAATAATAGACTTGGACAGTTAGAACATTTTTTGGCAGCAGCAATTTTAATAAAATGATAATAGTGAGTCCAGAGTAAATGAGCACAAGGAAAAGGAAAAAAGTATTTCATAAGTTACAACACACACAGGCACATACAGAAAATGTGATTATCACTAAGGTTTTTAATATCTTAATTTTAAAAAGAATGAAAATGATAAAAAATTTAGGCACTATGATTTTTTCTGTGTCTTTTCAGACACTACTTAAATTATCTATGGTGTTTAATCTGTCTATGTGGACATATGCATGTATTTATTTTTGTTTTATTTTTTACAGGAACTTAATGGAAAAAAACAAACAAGCAAGCAAAGTAGAACCAGAGGCATGGAAACAAGGAACAGACAGACATATGCATATATTTATATGAATTCTTTAGTCTCAGAAATGTTGTAATTCAACCTGGAACTTAACTTTAATTTCATCCTAGCTCCTTGACCTTGGACTATGCAGCATGTCCAAGGTCATATATTTAATTTGTAAGGTAATTGAACTTTAAATTCCAATCTGACTCCAAAGTTCAAATTCTTCACCATTGAGACTTCTGGTATGAGTCAGCTCTCACTTTTATTATGCCAGCATGACTTATTTTTTCCACATGACTCTACCTACCCACCTTCCACAGCACAGACAGAATATAGGACATATGAGAAGAGACTGGATAGAGGTCCTTGGATCAAGAATTCTGTCAAGAGGTAGGAGCAAAAGGGTTAGTCTCCATATTCTTTAGGGATGGGAGATCTATCTCTTCCTCCTATTCAACCATGCCCTTCCCTGAAATTCCCAGCCAACCATAGCTGACAAAGAGATAACCTGAAATACAAAGTTCTCTAGCAAAGAGCAATGTAAAAGAGAAGTATAATTAAGTGGTGCCAATTATATAAATCAACCATAGACAGGTTTTACAGGGCATGCTATATCCATTATGGAGGCCTGCGAATAGCATCATCTATGATAATAAGCAGTGTGTTAATGATGTTATCATCAGAGTGAAAAATAAGGGGATAAAAAAGCTTTAAATATTCATTTGAAGTCAATCACTCATATTATAAACGGTCTAGATGTGTAATGTATGGAACTGTTTTAATGGAAACAGATCAAGTAAATTATTACAAAGATTCAAAAGAAAAGGGATTGCTATCTGAAATTTCAGCTAGTTTTTATAGATTTTCCATGGCCATAGGCTGGTCTCTTGCATTTTACTTTCCCTTTTCTAGTAGTGAAGAAACAAAACTGACAGCAGCTCATGCCAGGTCCTTCAAGTCGTTGCTTTATAAGAAAAGCAAGGAGGCAGACAGAGGATAGAGTCAATTTTTATGAGCAAGTTGCTCATGTTTTCCTCTGATACAACTTTTCCATTCAGATGTTTTATGACAACTATAGTCTCTAAGGACTGACTGACGATGCAAAGTTAAGGCTGATATTTTATAAGATTTCCCCTATTAATCATTGCAATCTGACAATAAAACCATCTTCCTGTTAACAGGCCAACTTTGCAAACTGCTCAAGTATAGAAAGCCCAAACCTAAATAGAACCCATTGTTTCATGCTGGGATACCAACTTTATTTTCAAAAAGACTTCATATCCAAATTTTGTTTCACTATCAATAAGATGAGACATTTTGCTATTCTTTTCTCCACTATAGACATGTAATTTTTTTTAAAACTATGATTGCTTTTTCATTAAATAATGAGAGTATGATTAGAACTGCTTACAATGGTATAGATGCTCACATTTGGTAACCTGTTGTTCTACAATCACAATAACAAGAATTCCTGAGCTTTATTGAGTTTTTATGTTAGGTTGTATGCTTTAAATGCAATTTATCTTGGTACACAAGAATCTTGCAGTGTAGAAACTATTACTTTCTCCATTTTACAGGGAAAACACCTAAGGCTTAAAGCCATCGAATAAGCTTCCAAAGTCCACATTGGTGGAACCCAAAATCAGGATGTTTGAGATCAGATTTCTATATTCCTAACCTTCATAACAAAGAAAACAGAAGGCATCAATAATAATAATGAAGGAGAACCCTTACCTAGAAGACCATGTCAAATGGTTAATGAATTAATACAACAGCAAGAAAGATAGGCTAGTGAATATTCATTTAAACTAGATAATGCATTTAAGTGACTTTAGAAATAGAGTCAATTTTTGCTTTCATGTTTAGTATTAGAGATCATTTTGGGAAAAAAGAAAAAATTAAATGGATGACTTTACATGAGAATTATTTTAAGGAGATGACATCTTGGTAAGTTGAGTCTATTATGCTAAGCACTTCGGAAATATTCAAAAACTTGAAGAAGAAGAAATTATTTGTGCCCAACTCATTTGGGTTTTAAAAATTCAAAGGAAAAAAGAAAAACACACTTTTTGTTATTAATGACATGCTTTTTAACTCTGATATTGTTTCCTGAACTGATGATTCATAACCAGCTTAACAGGTTCTTCTGCACGGGCATCAAACGTTGTATACTGTTATGAAATGATCACCTGAAGGCCCATCATTGACTCATTGGCCCAACCGTTCCAGAATGGGACAACTGAATGAGATGAGAGCCATGGTTTCTAAGGTGCTCAGGCTCCATCAGCCTAATTCTGTTTAAAAGAAAGCACATTTGAAAGTGGAAATGGTCACTATTAATGACGAGTCAACAGATGCCAAGCTCTGGACATTTGATCCCCCCAGCTAAAGCCTACTCTCTGGTCCTCTCTTGGTGCTGTTGTGGTGGGGGACTAAGCCCCTTTCTGGCATTGAAGTGCTAGAAGAAGAGCTTTTAATAAGAGTGGGCAAGGACAAAGTGCTTGAGCCTCATTAAAGACATAAAGGGATAATTCTTGTTGGGACCATATTTCTTTATTTTTTGAAATATTATTTATTTATTTATTTTTAGAGAGAGGGGAAGGGAGGGAGAAAGAGCAGGAGAGAAACATCAATGTGTGGTTGCCTCTTGTTCACCCCTAACTGTGGAACCCAGCCATGTGCCCTAACTAGGAATCGAACTGCGGACCCTTTGTTTCATAGGCCAGTGCTCAATCCACATCAGCCAGGGCCAGACCATGTTTCTTTAAATGAAAAATCACCCTAGAGCTGGATTAGTGGGTCATGGTTTATGAGTTTTACTGGAGTTTGTACATAAAAGAATCCACAGGATACATATGGACATAATCAGCGTGAGGCTGGTAGAGGCTGAAGGGATGAAATTTGTCAAAACACAAATAAGAAAATAAAAATAAACATGGAATTTCCTGTAGAAGGGGAGAGAATGAGCAGTTTAAATTGTAAAGAACAGATTTGATTTCCCCTGTAGTAAGTTTTTTTTTTAATATGATACATGTGGAAATAGGAGCGATGAGACTAATCACTAAGTGATCTGGTCTTACAAAAACTAATAAATAACCACACATACTGGCTTCACATAGAAAGAAAAATAGCACAGAAGTTGGAAGTTTGTTTGGAATTCAACACAACTCTAGATACTGGGTTGTTTCCTTCCACTGGATAATCAGAGCTCCTTGTTTCCTGCTCTGTCAGGGTTAAAACTCAACTAACCTCTTTGACTTTTTCCTTTCTGTGAGACATTGGCTTCTGCCCTTCATTCCAAGGACTCCCTTCTTGTGTGGGTCTGGCATTCAGTGTCTCCAAGGCAGAGGATCCAATTTGCTCATTAACCCACCATCCAGTAGAAAGCTCCTGCTGGGAGGAGCATTTGCGTGAAAACTGAATATATTTCTGGTTAGCCTGCAGACCAGCTGTCTTTAGGTCAACGATCTGCCCCTTGCCTGATAGCTGTGAGCAGACAAACAGGGTCAGAATGTGGTTCTCTATGGTGCTGGAACACCACCCTCACCTACACGTCTTACCACCTCTCTGGCTGCTCCTTGGGTTCTTTTTTTTTTTTTTTTCCAAGCTATGCTCTTCAGCACAGGCTTAAATGTTGGATTTTCTTGGGGCTGAGCCTGAGGCCTTTTTTTCTTTTCCCACTATGTTTCTCCTTCAATAATCTCTACTATGCCTATGGTTTCAGGTCACATGCATGTGCCAAAATTTTCCAGATGCGCGTCTCTTGCCTAGAGCTATTTTGTTTTCTTTCTTTCTTTTTTTTTTTTTTTTTTGAGCTCCATATTTGAGATCTAATTGCCAACTTAGTATTTATATCCAGAGGCAACTCAATTGTGACATGTTCTGGACTTAAATTATGCTCTTCTGCCTCCTACCTATCTTCCAGCATACCCTTTCTTCTAGTGCACAGCACTATCCATTCAGTTGCAAAAGCCATAAACTTAAGAGTTATCCTTGGCCTATCCTTCCACCTCAAACCAGTTTTCAATCTGCCCCCTTGTTCTGTCAATCCCACTTCCTCAGCATCTCTTAAAGACATCCAGTTTCCATGCTCTTCAAAGCTCCCGCCCTCATTTATTCTACCATCACCACTGTCCTGGACCACTGCAGGAGCCCACATATTGGTCCCTCTCACCTACTCCATCCCCTTTCAATCCACTACTGCCACTAACTACAGTGATGGTGAACTTTGCAAAATGCAACTCTTATCATGTCACCCTTGTACCTAAAAACATTCATTGATTCCCTATCGCTCTTGAATTTGAGAATAGCCAATATAATACTGAATGAGAAAAACAAAGTTGGAGGACTGGTTCTACCCAACTTCAAGATTTACCATAAAGCTGCAGCAACTAATCAAGATAGCACAGTATTGGCGAAAGAAGAGCTAAATTAAGTGAACAGAATAGAAAGGCCAGAAATAGACCTGCATAAATATAGTTGATGGATCCTTACCAAAAGAGAAATGGTAATGAAACAAAGAATCTTTTCAACAAAAGGTACTCTCAACAAATATAATAATTGGACATCCACATGTAAAAGCATAGATAAATCCAGACAAAGAGCTTACAACCTTCACAAGAACTAACTCAAAATTGATTACAAACCTAAATGTACAATGTAAAAAATACAAAAGCCTTAGAAGATAAATAAGAGAAAGTCTAGGTGACCTTGGGTATGGTGATGACTTTTTAGACATAACACCAAAGGCACTATCCATGAAAGGAGTAATTGATAAGCTAGAAATAACCTATCAAACTAGGAAACAACATGGAGGAATCTGAATACATATTCCTGGGCTTTAAAAAAGTCAAACAAAAAGGCTACATCCTGCATGATCCCAGCATTGTCATATTCTGGAGAAGGCAAAACATGAATACAGTAAAAAGATGACTAGTTTCCAGGTGCTGAAACAGTAGGGAGGGATAAATATGCAAAACACAGATAACATTTTGGCCAGTGAGAATATACTCTATATGATGCTATAATGATAAATACATATTATCATATAGGTGTCCAAACCCATGGAATATGTACAACACCAATAGTGAACCCTAATGTAAACTCTGGATTTTGGCTGTTTCTGATGTGACTATGTGGTTCATCAATTATGACAAATGTAACATTCCAGAGGATATTGTAATGGCAAAGGATATACATATGGAAGTGGGATATAAATTAAAATCCTCTATATCCCACAGTTTTGCTGTGGACCTAAAACTTCTCTTAAAAATTAAGTCTTTAAAATGAATCTATTGAAAAAGACAAATATCCCAAAGGAGTAGCCAGCTGATCATATAAATAGTTGATTTAGCCCTTGCTGGTGGCACAGTGGATAAGGTGCTGACCTGCAAACACAAAGGTTGCTGGTTCGATTACCCAGCCAGGGCACATAATAAGGTTGCAAGCCAGGTCTCCCGCCAGATCTGTAGCTGGAGGCAGGTGAAAGGGAACCATACATTGATATCTCTCTCCCTCTCTTCCTCTCTCCCTTTACTTCTCTTTAAGAATAATAAATAAAATCTTTTAAAAATAAAAATAAATATTTGATTTAAAGAACTATAAATGGCAAACAAATGCACAATCTCACCAGCAATTTTTAAAATCTTCAAAATAAAACAATGGGATGTAATTTTTCATCTTAAACTGAAAGAAACTTAAGAGAATAATAATACACAGTGTTGGCATAAGTGTTAAAGAAACAGGCCTCTAAGAACTCTCTGCAGTAATGAAAATAAACTGGTCTAATAATTTTGGTAATTAATTGGATAATGTTTGTCAAAACTGTAAGATGTCATTTTACCTAGACATTTAATTTGAAAACATACTTTTAAATATAAAAATTATTAGTGATAAGAATGCTAATTTCAACACTGTTTAAAATAGTAAAAATTCTTAAGCAATTTGAAGTTACAATAATAGATCAGTTAAAGAAATAAGTAATTATGGTAAAACTACTGTACAGAAAACTCTATGACCATAACTTTTATAACATCGATGTACAGTTAGTAACATGAAAGATGTCTATGGTTTATCTTGTAAAATGCATATTACAGAGTAATATTCTCCATATATCTATATCTATCTGTCTATAAATAATTACATTGTGTCAAAACCTTAAGAGCATTTACCAAAACATTAATTAACAGTAGAAATTTGGGGGTAATGGGATCATTACCCCCAAATAAAAGAGGAAAATGAATGATTTCCACTTTTATTTCTTTTTCTTTTTTTAAGATTTTATTTATTTTTCAGAGAGAACAGCAGGGAGGGAGGAAGAGAGAGAAAGAGATATCAATGCATGGTTGCCTTTCACCTGCCTCCAGCTTCGGACCTGGCTTGCAACCTGATTATGTGCCCTGGCTCAGAATTGAACCAGTGACCTTTATTTGGGTTCGTAGACCGGAACCGATCCACTGAGCCACCAGCCAGGCCATTTAAATGTTTAAGTATTATTACTTTTATAATAAAGCTGAAAAAGGATATAATACACATTTAGTTAATAGTTTTTAAAAGCATAGAAATGTCACTCTTATACTTATATCAAAGCTATATTCTCCTATGTTAGTTATCTACTTTTCTCAAAACTGAAAATTTTTATGGTTCGGAGTAATCTGCCCTTTCCAAGAATAGTATGATAAGACTAGCATGCCATCTAGTGTAAAGAACTTGTGATGTCTTATGAAAGATTTGCAACTCAAAAAGAATTTTAAGTATTTTAATTTACAATTCTGTAGGCAATTTGAGCCAAATGAGTACTTAAAAAAAATAAGATACAGACTTATCATGAGTATACAGTTAGATCAAAGTCCAGTTGCAAACTTGCATTCATGCTCTTTTAATTAATATTGTTAAATATTTAAACTGGGAAAGGAGAGTGAATCTGCCCTCGTCCACATCCTTCATACCTGCCAATACCCCCACCTACACATTTACCATGACTAACATCACCACCATCACCAACAAAAGTTGATCAGCCTATTCCTTTAAAAGGTCAAAAAGCAGAGATTTGATTTGCAGATATATCTACAGGCTACTTACTTTTGCTGTAAGGATAGGAAAAAAAAGGTAAACAGAAAGATTATTTTCTTCTATGTTATGGATGTTCTGTTGATAACTTGGCTCTAGGCTCATCTGGGAATAACTTAATGAGATTCCGGTAGAGCCATATGTCATCAGCCAAAAACAGTTTTGAGTGCCTATATTTTAGGTTGTTTTAAGTGTTAGGAAACTATGCTAGGTGTGAGGAAACAATACTATAAAAGATAAAATCTCTGCTATTGGGAACTCATAGACTTGCACTTTTCTTAATTCAACAGGACTTTTTCAATTTGAGACCATGCGTCAAGTACCTTAAAATTTTTCTACCATATGACTGATAATTGATTTAGTCCATATTAATACACACATGTATATACATGTATATATACAGGGTATGTGTGATAACTTTGCACCCATTTCACCTGCTTCTTAGTAATTTGAAAAACTATGTTTCTAAGATTATAATTTCACATCATTGTTTCAGATATAAAGCATTAAATTCAGAGAACAACCAGCATGTCAAAGTAATATGATGTTAGAACAACCATAATTCCTGGACTGTGTGCACAGCAAACTGCTAAGGAAATTGCAGACTTCAAGAACATTCACCTACAGTTTACAATGTGAAGAAGGTGTATGGTGCAGATCCTGATGTCACACCAACAAGGAAAATGCATAAGGTATACAAGTATTGCACAAGTCTAGATATTGTACACAAAATCCAGGAGATCATCAATGAAGATCCAGGAAAGTCAATGCGCTCCATAGCAAAAGAACTGCAGCCAGAAGCAATGGTTGGCAAGATTATTGCTGATGATATCAGATACATAAGAACATACATACTGTATGTTCTTAGAAGTGGCCAGTTTATGACACAGCAAAGGAAAGACACTTTGAAAAAGCAAGGGAACTGCTAACGAAATGAAAAAATCCCAAAGAAAAAAAACTCTTTGATTTTCCTCTCCCATGCAAAGAATTGTCAGCAGGACCAAATGGTCCACAGAAGAAACAACAGGCGGCTCTGTGAGAATCTTAATGAAGCCTCAATTGTCATGAAAATTAAATTTCCTGCTACAGTGATGGTGTTAGGTGTTGTCAGCAATGAAGAAGATATCATGACCCCACATTTGTTTCCACAAGGCTCGAAGGTGACTGCTGATGTTTACCTTGATGTTTTGAGAGAAGTAGTTGTACCATGGATGAAGCAAGTTGCAAATGGATGTCATTTTATCTTCCAACAAGATGGTGCCCCAGCACATAACACCAAAAAGGTACAAGACTGTCTCAGTGTCAATGTTCCTGAATTCTGGTCCAAGGAAATCTGGCTGCCTAGTTCACCAGATGCAAATCCTTTAGACTATTATGTATGGAGCATTTGTGAGAGAGAAGTTAATAAACAACCTCATTCCAATAAAGAGGCTGTTAAAGCTAAGATAGAAAACATTATGATATCCACGGATAAGGAAAAGTTAAAGCATGCTCAAGATTCCAAAGTTGAATCAAGTCTATTACTGCAGCAAATGGAAACTTTTTTGAACAGTTTAAAAAATGACTGTGTTTATGTATCTGCATATGAGAATTTATTTCAAAATACAACACTTGTGGTATGTTGTTTTTTACTAAAATTTTGCCACTTTTTCATGCTCACCCTGTATATTACAGTTTTGTCAATTATATCCCAAGAAAGCTGAAAAACTTAAGAGTTAAATATTGTTAAGCCTTATTCAACTCTGTGGAGAACCATTTTAAACCTCAGTTTTAAAATAATATTTAATCTTAAACTATATATTGCTAATTAATTCATAATAATTTATTTCAGAAGAAATAGCAGTTTGTTTTAACATTTCTATCAAAAGTTGTGAGTTAAGTTGAGAAAGCCACAGAGGAAAAAAAATGATTGAACCCACATTTTTGGTGGCTTTTCTAAAAAAACATCCAAGACATTTTAAAAATTTCATTGTAAGTCATATGTCAGTAAAAAATACTTTGTATTAAGAAAATTCTAGTTGCAGATAATAGTCTCCAAAATCTCTACAGAAGTTGACAACAAAAAAATAAGTAGGTGGCATGCTGGCTGGTGTGGCTCAGTGGATTGGGCACTGGCCTTTGAACGGAAAGGTCATCAGTTTGATACCCAGTCAGGGCACACGCCGAGGTTGCAGACCAGGTTCCTGGTTAAGGGAGTGCTCACACACATTGACACTTCTCTTCTTCTCTTTTCCCCTTCCTTCCCTTCTCTCTAAAAATACTTCCCCTTCCTTCCTCTCTCTCTAAAAATACATAAATAAAATCTTATTTTTAAAAAAATAGCTGGCTTTACTCTTCAGCATAATAACAGCAATGTTTTTATACTTTGAAATATAAAAAAAAACAATGTGAAAGAACAGAAGTACTGCCACCTCAACAATTCATAATGGCTCTACCCACACTAAAACATACTAGAATACTACTGTGCTGTATTATCTCTTGCTACTAAGATTGAACAAGTATTTACCTATATTCATAACTCTGCCTATTAAGATATCTTTTAATTTTTAACCTGTAAAAATCACCTTTAGCAAACTGAAAAGAATTTCATGAAGATTTCCAGAAAAGAGAGGAATCTGAATTATGGGTTTTTTCTGTTGCTACTGCTGTTGCTACTTTTTGCAAATAGAGTTCACTTAAAAAAAAAAATCTCCATTTCCCTGTTTTTTAGAGGCATAAAAATTTTTAAATATTACCTGTATCCATTAAAAACCAACAGTCAGAAAGGAAAATAAGGAGTGAAAATATAAACAGGCAAGTCATACACACACACACACAAAAGAAATACAATCAACCACATGTCAACCAATTTAGCCTCATTCATAATTAGAAAAACATGATTCTAACCAACAGTTTGCATACAGATAGGCAAATATTGAAGCTGTATTAATATATAGGATATAGGAAACCAAGTATTCTCATACACTAATTGGTACGAATATATAATTGGTGGAATCATTTTGGATGACAAATTCTTAGATCTGGCAATTCCCTCTATTCAAAATTTTCTTTTGGAAATACCCATAAAATTATTCCAGGATATATGTACAAGAATATTTATTGAAGCACTGTATGTGCTAGGGAAAAAACAGATTAATCCTGAAAGCTCCATGAGAGGAAACTGGTTATACAGTGTAATGTCCAACCATCCCATGTACTAGTTTATGGCCATGGAGTTGATGACCCTGGGAAAAGCCACCCTTTCAGGGGACTTAGGCCATTTCAAGAAAATACCTACTTTTTAACAAGTGTTTCTGACTTTGGTCAACGGGCAGCCCTCAATATTCGTGAATCTTTTGGAAGAAAATGAAATTCAGGTGAAATTCAGTGATAATTCTGTCACTGAAATATCCATGCAAATGCCATACTCAAAATGTCCTCTTATGGAATTATACATGAAAAGATAGTTGGTTAATTGTTGTAAGGTCATAAAGGTGAAACAGAAATAAAGGATGGCCAATCACAGTACAGGGATTTTTTAAATTATTATTGCAATTACATGTGAATACAGAGAAATTGAGAAAATCAAACAGTACTGGGGGTAGGTTTGTCATTGCTAAAATAAAATAAAATAAACGAACAAAAACAGCATAGCTATAATTGTTCGTCTTGGTCAAAATGAACTTTCTCTTCTATGGGTGGGTCACTATATCTGGATTCAGTGGAGAGGACCGTAATGGTGAAAATATATCTGGAGTAGCTGCTTCCTGGAAGATGTAATTTGTGTCCACATGTTTCTATTATGACTGTTACATTTATCTTTGAAAACCTGAGTAGATTGAATTCAAAATAGCTTAAGACTAAGAGACCAATTGTGAAGGATTTTTTGTTGTTGTTGTTGTTTGATTTTTGATTTTTTTTTTTTTTTTTTAAGACTCAGTTAGAATTCCCTGGTTCCAGTTCCTTTGAACTTGAATCTTCCAGGCAAACCAGGACAGTTGGTCACACTCCCTGCTCATTGTTCATTGAGGAAAAAGGTTGGTAGTAATGTGGCTGCAAAGGCCCGCTGCCCAGGAAGCCAGGTGCACTTAGCCTCATCTCATTGCTGAGAAGTGGCTAGAGTGACCAGGAAAAGTTGGGATGAGAAAAGGACTTAAAATGCTGCCTGGCTCCCCAGTGGTTTCCTGATTCCTACGGTGAACAATGGCCAGCTGCTATCTATACTTTTAGTTACATAAAATACTCTTGTATAACAAATGGCTTGGGTTTTACTTATTTATTACTTGAAACTAGTGGTGGTAGGTTTTTATTACTCAGAAATAAAATAACTCGATTAATATAATATTCATCACCAGCACTATTCAAACTAAAAAAATAATTAAATCTCATGCCCTACTGATGGTGGGTCAGTAGTATCATATCTGAGCACCAAAGGGAGAATTATTAATAGTTTCTGGAGCAGTAGCAAGGTCTATCCATTAACGCTTCAGAAGGCAGAGCACTAATGGAAAAGTGCTGCCTAGTTTCCAATTTTCTTTGTTAATGAGCGCATTTTATTCTCAGGCCAAGAATGACTCGTTCAGAGTCCCTGGTGCCGGGAAGGTTCTAATCTGAGTGCTATCTTAGTGGGCTTTGAAATCACAGTGCAGCGAAAGGCTTAGATGTCCAGGGTGGAAAACAGATTTGGAAACTAAAACTACAAACAATAAAATGTTTTAAAAAGCATTAGTCGCTGAAGTCTCAAGTCCTGGGTACAGTGATATCCGATGCAAGATAAGATGACGGTTTATGAAGATGACAAGTCTGCCTGAGCCCTGAATTGCCTTACATGCACAAAAAATGAGGAAAGCTCTCATCCTTATTCTTATTTATTCTCTGCATTGAACTGGTCAGTCACCTGCTTTGGTCTTTCCCAGGAGGATTGAGGATAGAGGAGCATGAATCACAAAAAGGCCCAAAGCAGTTATGAGAGCTTACCCCTTCCTGTAAAATTAAAATAATGAAAGCAACAGTTTTGCAGTAATGATCAATCACTACTTTTTATCACCAGCCCAATCCCGTCCTACTTTACACCACTATCATACCTAACTTTATAGCCATGTGCCTCCTAACTGGTCCCCTGTTTTCTCATTGGTCTCCTTAAAGTCAGCTCCTCACCAAACAGCCTAAATATGATTTGTCAAAACCAGAAGTCAGACTGTGTCACTCAGAATAAAATCCAAACTCCTTACAATAGATTATGAAGCTCTAGGTACCCTGGCGCCTACCTCTTTTTCCCCAACCTAATCTACCACTTTCCTCCTGGCTCATTGTGCTTCACCACTAGCTTTGACTATACTTGAACACACTACGCTTATTCTTTTTAGGAAAGAACTTCAAATGTCTTGATAATTTAGCTAAGATAACCCTAGTACCACTATCATTCAAACTAATACCTATGCCATTCATTCTTCTTTTACTCCCAGAGGTAAAAGGGAGAGGAACTAGCCACAATCAACTACTCTTTTTTTCCCCACCATCCCTTCCATAATGGATGGACTCAAATGAGCTCAGCCAAGCTGCTCACACCACCAACGTAAGCCTCTGATGCAATCTGAGCCCCTAATGTATGGACCCTCTCATTCAACAACTCTTCACTGACCCTGAAATACCTCAGCAATCCTGTCTCCTCTGGCCCCACAGATTCTGTAGCTTAAGAATCAGGGCTCCCTGGATCATAGAGAATTTAGAATCAGGAAAAAGTCCCTGGAAGCCTATTAGCTTGTGGATCTATAATACTGGAGAATTTCAAAGACTTTCCTTTTTTTTATTCGTTTAATCTTCCTCAATGATAGGCTTCCTTTCCTCATCTCCATCTGCCACCCCCAACCCAGATAAGCTTTTGAAGTTGAAAGCCTTTTTGAGAATAAATAAAATTCTATCATTTTATGAAATGTATTCTCTCCTGTTAAAAAAAATATATGCCAACATATATTTTTTAGAGTCAATCATACCCAAGTATATGCAATTATGAGTAGATTTTTGCTAATCAACCTGGTTTGGCTAAGATATTGTAGCTTTTCTTTCCTTACACATTCCCTGGTGCAGTTCTGAGGCCACATTCCTAAAATGAATGGCTTTTGATTCAATAAACAGACATAAATGAGACTGATCTTTAGATAAACACAAACTATTATTTTTAGAGGGAGTGGTGCTCATTTTTCACACTCCCATACCTGAAGTTCAGCCAAAACTGTCTTCTTTCTTACAGAAATCAGTGCTGCAAATATTTCTTAGAGAAAGAATTCTAAATCAAGGAGGGAGGAATGACCTAAAATCACACCAGTGTCCTAAATTCTGTACTAGTAATTTTAGAACCATAATTTTAGAATATGAGATTGTACTGAGGAGCTAATAATACTACTACAACTTGTTGCTATCTTTTCTAAGCCTAGATCAAAGGTTTTATAAGCTAAAAACATCAGGGCTCTTTTAAAAAAAAGACTAATCATTACTATGCCATTTGCAAGTCACCCAAATATCTTTTGTTTTTAGGGGCCACCCTGTCATCTCTATATACTAAATGTAGAAGTGGGAATGAACAATAAAGTCTTATTTAATATCAGCTTACTTCAGTGGTTGAAAAGATAGTTTTCAAGTGGAAAATATGTGACCTGTTGCTTAACATTCTATAAAGATCTCCCCAGCCATTTAAACTTTGCTGATGATGAAGAAAAGGAAAACAACATCAGACAGCTTCTGGGGTCATTGTTCATTTAAAGGTCGTCCTGGGAACTTTTACGATGCATCAGGGATGACTAGCTATACCCCACCCATTGTCTTCTAGTTTCAATTAATGTTTTTAAACTATGGAGTGCTTGTTAAAGGCCAAGTACTTTGCTAGCATTTGAGAGTAAAAAGTGACTCCAGTCCTACTTTCAAGACAATAGCTCAGTCTGAATGCTCACTTGTCCCCAGTAAGTACCCCTACTTAGAATGATGGAGTTATTCTAACTTTCTGGAAGCCTTGATCTCTTTTTTCTCTTTCAGTGCCTTGCTCTCTCCCAAATTTCTTCTCTATAATGTCACTTGAAAAATAATTCACATTAATGTTAGTAAATAACAACTAACCCCTCTTTCCTTCTCTTTATCTTTACCTACAATCTGTTTTCCTCCATACGCTAAGAATGTGCCATTACAGGAGACAGATAATTACAGATGTAAACATTGCCTTTCAAATATAAGCTTTTTAAGATGACGGAAAAGGGTAACATTTATCTCAAGATATGAAGCCTCCAACCATGAAATACCAGCTTATCAGGCATCTTAGCTACCCAGTGTCTTATATTTCTTTTGGTTATAGAAGTAGAAATATACTAACATCATCAATATAAAGTAGGATTTATGATAAGAATACAACTATTTCCTGGACCAGGATAGAAATTGAGAACAAAAGGTGTTCAGTGGCATTTTAACTGGAGACCAAAATGATCGAAGAGAGTTATTATTCCCCACGCCTTTCTTTCCCTTTAAGGGACTATAGGATTTTTAATTTCTGTTACTTTCTCTAAGTTTGGTCCATCTTCCTTTCTTAACCAGTGTCTTCTCCTACTTAACCCTGCACATGGCTCAGTGTGGCCGGCAGTCCCAACTCTGTATCATAGTTTCAGCCCTCCACCAACTAGCATCAGTCTTGGTTGCTCAGTTCAAATATGAAGGGAAATGGGGAGAGAGGATAGGAGTCAGAATCTGATTGGCCCAGTTCATCTTTTAAAGATAAGCCATAAAATCTGCTGACAAATTAGTACACAGTCTGATACCAGGTAAGGTATTCATTCATTCATTCACTCCTGGCCCAATTATTTGAGCTCAGAAAGTGTCAAAATTCCAGAGAAGGTAGGTCTGTCAACATGGGATCTGGATAAGGCAGGGTATTCAAAAAGACTGAGGACAGGAGTGGCAATGAATTCTTTTCAGTGGACTCAGCTTCTGTCTTCTTACCATGAAATGTGTGTAAGTCATATGATCAACCCTTTCTCTCTTCCTCCTCTTAGTTCGACCCCATTTCACTTTCTGCTGGCCCCCCATATCATGTCTATTCTCTTTCACTTTAAGCCCTCGACATGCAGGACCTAGTTAGTATTGAAACAAAGCAAAATTCACATGGATCACCTAGTGACTATGATTGCCCACTTCTACAGCAATCATGATAAGAGGGTGTTCAAACAATTTCCATCTGCCATGGCACACTGCAACGATGACTCTGAGTACCATAGAGACAAGTGGGTGAAGAGGATGCAAAGTCCATAAGTACCCTTCACAGCAGATTCAGAGAGGAGCCAAAGCGTCTTCTAACTGGCTTCTTTTCAACTCATAAGATTGGACTGGCTTTGACTCATAAAAATATAATTTGGTTTCTTTTTGACACCTACCTGGTCTCTTTAAAATCTCTGTCTCCCTTTGTCTTTCTTTCCCTTTCCCTCCTCCCAGTGTGTTAGCCCCAATCTTGGCTATTAACAACAACAACAACAAATTTCTTTTGTCAATTTTTACACAATAGACAGTGTTTCAAAAAACAATGCTATGGGCAACAGAAACTAAAACTCTTGCCTGATATAAAGTCCCTTCATGAAACACTCCCACTATCCCACAGATTCAACTACCCTATGACACTTTCTGATGACTAGGACCCTATTGCATGTCAGAGAAATGATGAACAAAAGCAGAGTATTCAATTCAATCTGCTGGCTCTATTATTGGGTTTGTCATTGGCTGGTGACTTTGGACAAGTTTTTTAACCCTGCTTGGACTTAGTTTCCTCAAAAGGTAAGTGCTGAGTTAAATGCCTAAGCAAGCTCTCTTGGTTGCCAGGAGCCATCCTCTCCCACTCGTCCTTGCTCGTACAGCTTACCTCCTAGTATAGAAGCTAAAATTGATCATTCTTTTTTTTTTTTTTTTTTTTTTTTTTTTTTTTTTTTTTTTTTTTTTTTTATTCTTCAGAGAGAGGGGAAGGGAGAGAGGAAGAGAGGGAGAGAAACATCAATGTATGGTTGCCTTTCACCTGCCTCCAGCTATGGACCTGGCTGGAGATCTGGTTTGCAACCTAGTTATGTTGCCCTGGTTGGGAATCGAACCACTGACCTTTGGGTTCACAGGCCGGCTCCTTATCCACTGCGCCACCAGCCAGGGCCTGATCATTCTTATTTCTCTTGCCCCCAGTGAATCTAGCTCACTGGCCTCTACCATTCTTAGCCAATGGAAACTGCCTTGAACCTGAGGGAAATATTTTCCTTACTCTTGAAAATGACATGGAATAAGATGCAGAGCCCTGCCACTTTTAATCTACTGCATTACCAACCCTAGAAGTCATGAAATAATTTCATGACCATAGTCCATTTTTATTTGAGTATTCCATCATTTTTAAAAATATTTTATTTATTATTATTTTTAGAGAGAAGGGTAGGGAGAGAGGCAGAGAGAGAGAGATCAATGTATGGTTGTCTTTCACCTGCCCCCAGCTACAGACTTGGCTGGAGACCTGTCTTGCAACCTGGTTATGTGCCCAGCCTGCAAACTCAAGGGTCACTGGTTCGATTCCCAGCCAGGGCACATAATCAGATTAGAAGCCAGGTCTCCAGCTAGGTCTGTGGCTAGAGGCAGGTGAAAGGCAACCATACATTGATGTTTCTCTCCCTCTCTGCCTCTCTCCCTTCCCCTCTCTCTGGAAATAATAAATAAAATCTTTAAAAGATAATAAAAAAATTTTTTTTAATGTGATTACAGAAAGACATCAGCAAATACAGTGAAATAGCCCAGCATCAAAAGATAAGTATCATATAATCTCACCTAATACAGGAAGCTAGAAGCTAATGAACAAAACAAACAACAGACTGAAGTGACCACAGGATGAAGTGACCAGAGGGGACGGGAGGAGGGGGAGAAGGGTTTAGTCAAGGAACTAGTATAAATGATGCATGGACATGGACAACAGGGTGGGACTGAATGTGGGAGAAGGGGAAGTGAGCAGGACAGGGGAGAGCAATGGGGAAAAAAGGGACAAGTGTAATGCAGCAACAGTAAATCAATTTAAATAAATAAATAACAACAACAACAACAACAAAAAGACATCTGCAAACAGTCTCATTTCTCACTTTCCTCTTTCAGGGAGAGCCATAATTGTCCTTCAGAAGTGTTTCTGACATATGCTTAGAGAGGAGTGTGTTTGAGAAACAACATTGAGTAGAATATGACTTTTATTAAAAGTAACACTTGCAAAATTGGCTGGAAAGAAAGAGACCTACAAATTTTCCATTTATGGTGGAGTTGTTCCCCTATCCTCCAAAGGCCAGACTTCCTGCCACAGCTATAAAAACAAGTAGCAAAATTAAAATAAATTAAAGGACAACATAAATGAGATTGATATCAAAACAAAAATAATATGTTCATTGTAGGCTAATATTGTTGGTAAAAAAAACACACATAATGAACAAAATAAGAGGATAAATATTGTTAAAAAGAAAACAGAAACCAGGACAGTTAAATTATAATATAGTGAAAGAAAAACAGACGATTCAAAGAGATGAAAGATAAAAATAAATCAAAAGGTCTGATTGAAATGAGTAATAAACATAAATAAAGGTCAAAATAAAAATTGGAACAGTAATATGAATCCAAAAGGAAACACTATTTTGAAAAACTAATTCAAAAATTTTTAAAAGTCTAGTCACGATCGCAAAGCTCTAAATGGCGTGTTTATACATGTTAAAATAAAACTCCATTCTCAGTAAAAATAAGGCAAACATGAACAACTGAAGCAGGCAGCAAAATTCAAAACAGTCATAAACAGAAGACAAGGGGACATACATAGAGCAAAGCAAAGACCATCTATAACCTCCCATGATAATTATCTTTTTCAATCTTATCCAATTAAGATGATATATTGTCTCAGAAAACACAGACCCATCAATTTAGCAAGCATATAACCGTCTTAATGTTTGCTGTTGTTGTCTTTGGTAACCAAAACACCCTGTAGTGAGCCCCTATTCTAAAAGCATGCCACTCTGAAGCCAGTCACTTCATTATTAATTATCTTATTTAATTCTCCCAACAACCCTGGTGAGGTTCAGTGATTGTCACACAGTATCCATATACTGTGAATTAGTTCCCTAGGGCTTCTGTAATAAGTTACTATAGACTTAGTGGCTTAAAATAATACAAATTTATTCTGACAGTACTGGAGACCAGAAATCCAAAATGAACCTTACAGGGATAAAATCAAGGTGTTGAGGTAAGCTGGCTCTTTCCAGAAGCTCTGGGGAAGAATACATGTTCTTCCCATTATGAATTCTAGAACTTGCCCTTGTTCCTTGGCTCATGGACCTGTATCAAAATGCCTTTTCTCCCTTTGCTCCCATCAACATCAACATCCCATCAATTATCTTCTCTAATTCCAATTTCTTCCTGTATTCTTAATGATCATGAGGACCCTTATTATTACATCATATCCAACCAGATAATCCATGATAACCTCCCCATCTTAAGATACCTGTATTAGTTTTATCTACAAAGACCACATTGCCATGTAAGGTAACATCCACAGGCTCTGGACATTAGCATGGAGCTGTCTTTGGGGATTATTATTCAGTCTACCACAGACTGGTTGGATCACACTTCCTGAGGAGTGAGGTAGTTCGATTAGTCATGTTATGCCAATGTTAAGTCCCCAGTTTTATGATTAGTAAGATTCCATAAACTGTTGACATAAAGTGAAGTCAAATGAAAGGTAATATATGTGAACTTCAAGATTTTGGCAACATTTCTATAAGACAAAAATTAGAGAAAAACAAAACAATATCACTAAGATATAAACATCACCAACAAAGAATATTCTGGAGGGTTTAGTAAAAACAGAGATCCCAAGATCCCTCCCAGGATATTGAATCATATTCTGTAAAGGCAGTGTAGTCCTGTTCCACAGGCAGTTCTGAGAACTGCTAACTTGAAATTATGCCAGTACTATTTAAAAAGTATCCACTGTCAGCTACAACACCTACAGTCTTTCAAAAATGTCAATTCTTAGGCCTACTATTGGAACTTCTCTGGGCATGAGGGCGAGGAATCTTTGTATTTTAACAAATTCTTCAGTTGATTCTTTCACACAACACACTTTGCTAAGTACTGGATTGCACTCTTTTAAACCATGATTACCTCCAGCCTGAGATAAC
The DNA here is from genome assembly GCA_004026585.1 of Noctilio leporinus. Lineage (NCBI taxonomy): Eukaryota > Metazoa > Chordata > Mammalia > Chiroptera > Noctilionidae > Noctilio > Noctilio leporinus. The sequence continues at coordinate 223,781 of PVIW01000846.1, forward strand.
TAAGGATCAGTTAAATGAGAAACTCAAAGACAGGTAGCTACTAGCAGCAAAACTGGAACAAAACTTCAGGTTCTGTTGAGATCTTCACTGAATTGTCATTTAATTCTACTACTTTTACCTTTAAGTTTTTAACACTCAAGTCTTTACCAAAGTGAAAAAATATTATTCCACATGGATAAATCATTAAGATGATCAAATCATATTTATTCATTCAACAAGAGTGAGGTTTCCTGTTACTAAACAGGACTTAAAGGAATGAGAGAATAGTCAGCTTGACAGTGGAAGAAAATCTGATATTCTTGCCCTTGTATCTGTTGACCCACCATATATTTCAAAAATTCCAATCCAAATAATCATTCCTGTATTGCCCTAACTCTAAAAGCGTAGCCTTCTCAAAAATAACTTCCCAATAATGAGACCCAGGAACTAACTATCTTACTTCTGGAGGCAAAAGCCAAGGAGGGAGGGTCACATATGTGCTGGAAAGAAGAACATATTTTCAATCTAAACTGCCCACCTGCTTCTTGGGGCCCAGTACATCCAAAGACCTAGAAAAAAAAAGGGGCAACTGATAATGTAATGCAAGCAAAGCAAGAATATACCTCCCAAAAAAGCCCTCTAAGAGGCTGATCATCACAGCAGCATCTGACTGTCATGTCGATGTCACACCTGCAAGGTCGGAGCATCTTCACCAGTACCACCTCCACCATGGTCCATGCAGAGTGGAAGAAATGCAACAGCATGATTGACACCCCTACGAAAAAGAGGCAAAGCCTCAAGAGCAAGCACAGGAGGCAGGAATTTAAAAGCAACTCCTGCCCAAGGAAATACTTTTCCCCCAGTGGCCTTGAGAAGAGTGGTTAACAGAAGGGCTTGTGCATTGGGAGCTGTGAGTGGCCCTCTCACTTGCTGGGGAAAGACAAGTGGATGAGGACAGCAGAGCCACTCGCACAGTCTACCCCACTTGTGGATCCTATGTAAGTTATAAAATACAAATCAAACTGGGTTATGGGTTCCTGGATTCAGGTATGCATGACCAGCTATTAGTGAGGATGTCTCATACTGAGGCTGAACTCTCATCCTATCTATAGACAAAAGTAGAACTCCAAGTGAATACGGGAGTGGGGTTGAAGCCCTGAGGGAGTTTGGGTTGGAGGAGAAAATCAGCTTCACAGAAGCCTAAGAGGGCTCAGAGGGTGAGCTCAAACCCACCACGTAGGCCGCAGTGCCAGGCCAGCCTTGCTCCAGACGCCAGAAGTTGGCTCTGTGTATTTGTGTGTTAAGCTGGCCTTCCTTTTGCTCCAGGCACTTCCAAATGCAAGGGATCCTACAAGGCTTATTTCAAATCCACATTTTCCCAGCCAACTGATTTTTGATGGGACAAAGATGAGGGAAATAAATCTGATAAATGGTTGTGGACCCTCGTTGACTCCGGTTCAACAACTTCTATCATAACCACCTACATCCTGATTGGAATTAATTTTCAAGTGCTTTGTAAAGCACTCAAGTGCTTAACGGCTCTTGCTGAGAAATGGAGGCTAAAAGCCTGTATCAGCTCGCTAGGAAGGGAGAAACATGCTCTATCCACTGTCTGAGCTGTCCTGACATGCTGGCTGCCTTCCAGACTACCTGATTAGCTCAGGACCTAAATTTGTCACTGACCCATTTTTGAATGCTGGTATAGGCAGTGAATGTAAGCTCAGTGTTCTGAAGTTTAGTGTGAAACTTGGCTCTAGCCTATTTCGTTTTTCATATCTGAATTCCATAAACCTTAGCCTATGTTCCTAGGTATTGTCAGAAGTGGGTAACAGTGTAGAGGCAAGAAGCGCCTGGGAGAAATTCCATCAAAGAAGACAAAATGCACCTCCAGGAATGAGCTCACACGTGCGCTTCTACCAGAATCCTGCTGAAGGCACACAAGCAAGGGGAAATCAGAAATCATTGAAATGACCTTATTTCAATCAACACTTCAGAAAGCCATAGCTCTGCACTGATGGTGAGAACCACTATCATCCTGCCCCCCCGCCCCCCCCCCAGTGATTGAAAAGTCCTTCAATACCAAGAATTTTAAAGGTGAGGTGCTCAATACCAAGAATTTTAGAACAGGGCATACAAAAATAAAATATACAGCACCTGGCCCCAAAGAATGCAATCTAGCGGGGGAAGACAAGTAAGCATATTTACTTGTCTATGTGGTGCTATGATGAAGCAAATTCCCTGTGTTGTAGGAGCAAAGAAGATTGGCAGCCAATGCAGAATGAGAAGTCACGGGTGGAAAGATATTTGGGAAAAGTGGAGAGAAGAGTGAAAGGAAGGGAGAAGGAAAACGGTGAGAAATCCTAAACTACAAAGGTACTGATTCCCAAACCTTAGGAACCAAAATAATCACCACAGAGCTTTTGTTACAATACACATTCCTAGGCCACCCCTCTTTACCCATCCCCATCTGAGTTTATTAGTAACTGAGGCCCAGGTGGATCTCAGAAATCTCATTTTTCACAAGCATTCCCATATGGTTCTATTTCAAGTGATCCTAAATCCCATTTTCAAAAACACTTTACCCAGGTTAACCCAAGATCTCCCTCCCTTTCTCAGGTGTTCTATTCCTGACCTGAAGAAGGCAGCATTGCCAAGCCTGAAGAGTGACCATTACTATGTCTACCTTTTCTGCACCCTTTCAGCTGCCATCCACTCAACCATGCTCCCTCTCACCCAGCCACCCCCAAGCCCTCCTCTACAGAAACATGTTCTCTGGAAAGTATGCCCTGTGCATGCCAATGTGAAGTTGGGGTCTTGAACTATCATGGCCGAGATGAATTTGCTTTTTATCCTGACCTCTGCCAAACAAAAAGCCTTGTCTTTAATTGAAGGAAAGTGAAGCATCCTCAGGGAGGCAGAATTATTTGTGGAAGTCCTGGGAACCTTTCCTAGTGTCTGCCTTGAAGGCACCCTTTATGCAGCTTATGGGAAGAGGAAACCCAGTGCTCAGGACAGACTTACTCTTTGGTCTGCCCACTCTATCCACACTTTCCATCTCTTGCATAAGATACACAATGAATGAGTCTTCATTTGTTTACGGTCCACCTACATCCTGACTCCACATTTTCAGATACCTCAGACTGATAATAACCACTGATTACGCCCTGAGCTTCTCACCAAATGCAGGGTCCTTGAAAAGGCCTATCCACCCTGGGGCAATAAGAGGGAAAAAAGATCTTTAAAAAGATCAAGGCAATAGGAACTTTCCCAAAGAAATAGTTTTGCAAGATAGTTTACACTTACTACCAAATACCAAAAGAAAACCAACTTGAAATATACAACTGGCACCACTTTTTCTAACTGATTAATCCTATTTCTTTAGAGGTTCCAGTGGCCCTTTTACTCATTGATTTCCTCCACACCCTAATGTGTTCCCTGATGCTAATGTGTTCATCTTCCCAGTCTCTCCCACTCCCATCTTTTCCCTTCTGCTCTTTACACCACCCAAATTCTCGGTCCAGTAACTGACACAGAAGCAGCCTACTGACTCCGATCCATCCCACCAGTGGTATCTGCAACACTTTGCTCCATCAGGTGAGTCCTCTGCACGGTAGGTAGCTCCCCAACGCCTGCACTAAAAAGTTTCATCAGCACTGGGCCCAACTTCACTGTACGCAACAGCCAAACAAATCTCCATACTGTTGTCTTTCAATGCCTGACTTGAATGTTCTTTGATTGGTTGTTGCTGCTTTTAACATTATTTTCAAAAATGTTTTAAGCGCACATAATGTTCAAATAGTACAAAATGTGAGGTAAAAAATGTCTTCTTTTACCAGTGACCCCCCACCTCATAGCCTCTCCTAGAAGCAACAATACTACTGGCTACGCTGTATCTATAAGCACATCTCTGGGTATAAATGCCCCCCTTTTTAAAATAACTAGTTGTATGCTATACCATTCTGCACATGACCTTTGTCTCCAAGGTTGTTTCACATCACTACAGACAGATCTCCTACATCCTTTTTAATTATAAAATTTAACCAAGGTGCCAGCCTGCAAACCCAAAGGTCACTGGTTCGATTCCCAGCCAGGGCACATAACCAGGTTGCAAGCCAGGTCTCCAGCCAGATCTGTAGCTGGAGGCAGGTGAAAGGCAATCATACATTGATGTCTTTCTCCCTCTCTGCCTCTCTCCTCCTTCCCGTCTCTCTGGAAATAATAAATAAAACCTTTTTAAAAAATTAACCAATACTCTACTAATGAACAATTTGATTAGTCTAGACTTTTGCTACTAAAATGAGGTTAGATTATACATTCTAACTCTAGTCAGATTTAATAAAGCTCAAATTTCAGCATCCCTCATTTGAATGAGTCCTTCAGTATATTTTTTTCCCATAAAAAGGGAACCAGAAAATTATAGTTGCTTCAAGTGCCACAGAACCTGAACCAGCCCCTGGAGGCAGTATATATTTCTATGACAGCACAAAGCCCATATGTACTTTACATTTTGAATATTGTGGCTGAATTCCCAAAGCAAATCTGTAATTCATGCTGATGACAATTCTTACCACCTCCTAACCATTCCCATGTGCTTCTATTGGCACTTCTAATGAGATACATCCTTTGTATTCTGCTTTAGTTGTTCAGGTAATTGTCTTACCTCCTTCCTGAAGCTGCAAGCACCTTGAAGTCAGAACTTTAAAAGTCTGTCTTCTGCCCAGCCCCTAACATAGGGCCACCACACAGCACACACACTCAAACATTTGTTGATTCTGCTTAAAGCATTTTTTGTACATGATGTATCAGTCAATAAAATACTGAGTGAATAATAAAACACTTCTGCAGCCCTTTAAATACAATTTGATTTTAGATTCCATTCATGAGATACCAGCTATGCCAACTTTGCAGGTTTAATGACCATGCTCCCCTTTCCATGATTAAAGTCATGTAAAAAATAGAATATGGAGGTAGCTTCAGGCCAAAGATCAACACTGTATTACTTAATATGTTCTCATCTACTCTTTAATATTAATATGAAGCCACTGATATCACAGTCCAAATAAAACCTTGCAAATAAACTTAACTCACAAATATGAAAAAGAGCAAATGTTTATGAAAGCCAAGACACATACTGGATACTGCTTTCTTATTATTTTCAATAAAGGTTACTTTGCCATAGAGGCGAACTGCATTTGTTAGCTATAAGTGAGTCTTCACAAAACAGCACCAGGTACTTGCTGCGTTTTCTTTTCCTTTGCAATGCTGGTCAGACAGTTCAGAGGTATTCAAGAAAAGAGTAACCAGAGAAGTTGTAGGCATTCAATTCCATAGGGTCTATAATTTCTTATTTTAAGTAATATGAAGTTTGGCAATGTTGGAATCAGTGCTGCAGGCATCATTTTTTTTTCTTCATCTAATGAGAACTTATCATAGAGGATCCCATAGCCTCATTTCAACATTACCATACACTCGTCTTAGCTTCTTTGATCTCAACTCAGCTAGTCTCTCCATTCTTCCTAAAAATCTCTTTTTATCTCCTTTCATTAACCCTAATAGTCCTCCAACTTGGATATGCATCATAGTCACCCTGGAAGTTTATGAAAAGCACGGTATCTTCGTTCCATCTCCACAGTGTCTGGCTCAATCATTTCTCTAGGCCTGCTCCTCAAAGTTTAGTTCCTGAACATAGTCTTGATATTGCTTATGAGTCCCAAGAAATTCAGGATCCCAGGCCCCAGCCCAGCCCTACTGAATTTGAATCTTCACTGTTAACAAGGTCCCTGGGATGTTCATATACTCACTGAAGTTGGAGAAGCATTGAGCTACACTCCTCTTCCTTCCAGTCCATTCAGTTTGTTTCCTTGATTCCATCCCCTCTTGTCTATTCAAAAACATATAGCAGTGAGTAAGTCAATGTCCTGGCCACCATAGGGTTGATGTTATCTTCTGGAGGACAGACAATAAATAAACCAACAACTGAAGTAAGATAGATAATGACTGGAATAGGTTAAGAAAGAAAGAAACAGGGTAGAAGGAGAATGAAGTAGGTACTATTTTCTTTACAGGTAAGGAACCTGAGGTTGTAGGTCACCAAATTAGGTGAGGATCATATAGTTACCACTGTCTCAACCTCTCTGCTCATCTTCCTAGTCACCTATGAAAGCTTTGCTGTTATTTTCCTGGGATTTCTGACGCTTCCGCACCCAATTCCAGACTCCGTTGCTCTGATGTATTTGGACACATTTTTCAAGCTCTAATCCTGACATATCCTCCAACCCATCATCCTCTTGCTTCTAATAACACAGTATGGAGCACAACCATCCAACCTTTTACCCCAACTGGAAAAGGCCCAATTGCGCCTCCCTTGCTAAGGAAATCGGTCAGTACTAGCCATTTCTTCCCATAATTTAAGAATTCTACCGCCTTATCTCTTTTGAAACAGCCTACTTTTCTTTATCTACAAATCACCAACATTCAGCATCTTCTTGATTGTTTTCCCAAAGTAAAACAGATAATAAGTGAAAACACAAGCCTATACTATAAAAGAGACCTCGTGTCTTTTTTCAAATCCAAGTAATGGCAATCATTCTTTTTTCCAGGCTCCAGGTTATTGACCCACAGCTCATATCTGTCAACTTTAGGCAAATAGAGTAGTGTTTAATTTTCACATGGACTATGCTAAAATATCCTCATCCAACTTTCTCTGCATGTTGAAACCATTTATGATACAGTAGAAACAGTCAAGTACAAGAATATTCTGACAACTATTGTGAAATGCTATACATGTTTGTTCCAAGAAGGTATTTTATAGCTCTGCACATACTTAAATATGACAACTGCAAATATGTTACAGTTGTGCAAATTTATACCAGAAAATTTGATGCTTATTGAATCAAATAATGGGAGGAAATTTGTGTTGAAACTTTTTAAGCTATAAAAGTGTGTCTTGGGTGGAGGATAAAGTTCCTTGATACTATTAGTTTAAACAAAAAGGAAAATGCTTTGTAGTAGATACTGTGTGGTTGCCTTTCAACAGTCTCCCCACCTTTCCCCATTAGGTGCAAGCCTGTGTGGTTTTCAAATTTGACCCTGATTAATCTTAATCATGAGAAGGTAACTCTTCTTTGCCAATTATGGCTTAGGTAAAACCAAGAAGTACACATAGCATTTTCCTGCAGACAGAAGTTAATTGGAAAATGGGCACATGAAGATTTTTCTCTTTCTCTGGATTTTTCTGTGTGAGGATGTGAGGCTGAGTCAACCTAAGCATCAAGCTGACACATTAAACCAAGAGTGTTATCTGGAAAATAAAGCCAGAAGCTCTAGAACAAACCTGTGTTACCTGACAACACCCAGTTGCCATATTTTATCAAATCTAATATTCTATCCATCGTATTGGGTACCATTCAGGAAAGAAAAATACAGTCCCTGTGCCATAATGTTTTCTTATCACTTGGATTTTCTTCAAAACTTTCTAATTGAAATAGCATGTTTAGACTTCTTTAAGCCAGGATCTTTTATTATTTCTCTTCTTTATACATAAGAATAAGGGATGCATGGAAAATAAATTTGAGTCCATCTCAGAACTTTTTCACACTCAGTCTAAGTCATACTCAATAGGTAGATCTAGACTTTTCCATACACTATCCGTCCTTCTCTGTGCCATTAAAACCACCAACAATGCATTTTTAAAGAAGAATGATCAATATTATCTTCAGGACTCCCAACTCAATGACATTCATTTTTTTAAATATTGATATGCACATGGAGGCAAGATTGTAAGGGGGAATTATTAAAACATGGACAATGTGCACCTTTGAATCACTAAAATACAGTATGTGTGCCAACTAATGTCCTTGCTGCAGTGGACCCTAACTGTCCATATGAGAACATGTCCCCTGAAAGGTCACCCTACTTCCTACTATCACTGACTGTTAACTTCATTTTTAGAATCAGGCGAAACAAGTGAAGAGATACAGCCAAGAGGAAGGTCTGGGTTAAAAGATTCAGTAAGGCAACAAGTGATCTATTGGAATAATGATGAAGCATTGGTGAAACTGTACACAGTATTAGAAAGCAATTCTTAAAGGGCATGGAGACTGGTGGGCAGTACGTATTAAGGCCTCATTATTATTCATTGTTGAATGTATCCAACCTGACTGAGTGGTGTTTGATATTGTTTATCATAAAACAAAGGGGAAATTAGTATCATTGGTTTAGAAAAAGACAACGTTCTAAGTTAAATTCAATAAGTGATGGTCTGTACTCAGGTCATTAGGAAGAGAGTAGGCATGTTTTTTCTGACAGCAAGGGGCATAGCAATTGAACAAAGCCTGGGAGCTATTTTTATTAATGAGGATACAATTGAAGAGTAAATATATTCAAGTTAATATTTTTGTAAGAAAAACAGAGCATTCATCTTGACACTAAATACTATATTCTCCAAAATCAATCAATGTGCAGTTAATTAGCTCCCCACCTGAGTCTTCATGTATTCCACATCAGTACTCCATTACAATGAAATGCTTTTAAAACTCAAATATATTTTGTGATGAAACAGAACAATAACAACAATAAGGAAAGTAAAACAATACCTAGCATGAATTGAGTTCTTTGTACGTGACAGGCACAATATCATGCACTGGATACATAATGTGCCATTTAATCTTCACTTATGGATTGGGCACTTCTTAATAACACCATTTTTCATAGGAGAGACTAAGACTTGGAAGTGCTAGGAAACACAACTGAGGTCTCCACCTGCAAAATGTCAGAGCCGTGAGTCAAACCTGGTCTTTTGATTACCCCCCTGTGCCTATTGCTTTCCATTATACTTTAGTGCCCCCACTCACTGACTTCTAAGGTGACAAAATAAAATCAGAGTTCCCTCTGAGAATTTCTACACAGATCAGAATGGTCCTACTCAATTTTCACCATTGTATTGGATTAACTGACATTGATTTAAATATATAGCTTATTCAAATTCTGGAGTTATTCTTATAAACTGGTATGTGTGAAAAATGGTTAGAAGATGTGTAATTTAGACAGTAAAGGATTGGAAAATTTTTAATATTTTCTTCAAATTTATACTGAATTTATAGGTTTAATTTTTTTTTTAAGATTTTATTTAATTATTTTTAGAAAGAGGGGAAGAGAGAGAGGCAGAGAGACATCAATGTATGGTTGCTTTTCACCTGCCCAGCCACAGACCTAACTGGAGACCTGTTTTGCAACCTTGTTATGTGCCCTGGCTGGGGAATCGAACCTGCGACCTTTGGCACCTTATCCACTGTGCTACCAGCCAGGGCCTAGGTTTAATTTTTAATAATAGATCATATATGGTTTCATAGAAGTAGGAATAAAGAGAAAGAAACAAATAGTAATACTGGTGATTATAGACACATGGATATAATCTTATAATTAACCTTTTGAGGACCTTTAACATCTCTCAATAGCAATATTCAGGGCTGCCAATGCCCATAAAGTCAGGTAATCTTGGGTTCCACTTTTCACTTACTGTGTGACCTTGGTCACATGACTTCTCTGAGTTTAACCCCTCCATCTACAAAATAGGGAATAATGCCTTCCCTTCAGTATTGTTTTGAAGTTTAAAAATGGTATATATGCTGTGCCTTACACAGTATCTAAATTATTCTTTTATATATTTGTGTATTTATTTATTCATTCAATATTCACTGAGCACCTGTTATAAAAGGGAAAAGAAAAAAAAACTGAATTATCTTTTAGAAGGTAGGCCTCTTGTAGTACAGGCTTCCTCCGCTAGGTGAGTGTTTTAGCAACCCATCTGTATCAGTGTGCCAGCTGGCGTTGTTGTGAGAGGCTGGGCTTGGCTTTAGAGAATTTTTTTTGAAGACTCTTTGATGATGGGTGATTTATGAATATGTCTGCCCTCACCACGCTGAGTGTTCAGCATTTTTAAATAAAAATGGCATGATCCTGGTGCCACACCCTTCCTATTCACCCAATCTCTCATTCCAAGAGATCTTTTTAAGTTTCCCCAGATGAAAACTTCTCAAAGGGAAACATTTTGCCAATGTGGAAGAGGTTAAATAAAAAAACAACAGAGCACCCTGGCTGGTGGCTTAGTGGATAGGTGCCAGCCTGTGAACCCAAAGGTTACTGGTTTGATTCCAACCAGGGCACATAACCAGGTTGCAAGCCAGGTCTCCAGCCAGATCCATAGCTGAAGGCAGGTAAAAGGCAACCATACACTGATATTTCGCTCCCTCTCTGTGTCCCTCCCTTTCCCTCTATCTAAAAATAATAAATTAAATCTTTAAAAAAAATTTAAATAATACATATTTTTCAAAAACAGCAGAGTTCTGGAAGGCATCAAAATTCACAAGTTCAAAAACTGTTTTGAGCAACAGGAAAAATATCAACAGGTGTATTGTGTCAAATGGAGAGTACTTTGAATTTTAAACATGTAAAAAGAAATACACAATTTTTTAATACACAAATTCTGGGTTTTATGTCCCCTTCATATTTCAGTCATACTTCTAAGTATTAAGGATACAGTAGTAAACAATCAAACAAAATAAGACTCAGATTCTGCTTCCACAAAATTTATAATTTCATGAAGGAAACTACATAAAATCAAAAAAATCATACAAGTATCTGTAAACTTACAGCTGAAACTGTGCTTGGAAAGAGCACCTAACAGATGAAACTCCCAGCACAGCTAGAACAAGTTTGAGAAAGAAAGTTATATTGTATTATAACTCAATATAAAAATAAGTATCCATAAATCCTTACTGTTCCAAATAAAAGATTAAATAATACATAAATAATTAATCAATGACAGGAGAAGAGACAAGTCTCCCACACAGAGGAATTCCCAATTAATTATGTAGATACTAGAACAGAAAGAAGGGAGAACATGAAGGCCCCTTTTTCAAGTGTGTGTACCGTGCATAGTAACTTCCTTCCAAAAAGTGTAATATGGTAAGAGGAAAGTAAGGAGTGACTTTACATTAGAGAAACCTTGTAAACTACTTCAGCCAGAGGATTAGAGTCAACATCAACAATCATAAAGCATATTGATCATATGCACTCTTGATATAATATGTTCAAAATAGCACATTACCTGTCATCTTCCTAAAATTCCATAACCCCCATCTAATCATGAGAAAAACATCAGATAAATCACAATTAAGGGACATTCTACAAAATACTTGTTAGTACTCCTCAAGGCTGCCCAGTTCATCAAAACATGTAAAATCTAAGAAACTATTGTAGCTAAGAGGAGTCTAGGGAGATATAATGACTAAATATAATGTGGTATCCTGGATAGGATCCTGTGATAGAGAGAGAAGACTAGGTAAAATGTAAGGAAGTCCAAAGGAAGTATGTAAATTAGTTAGGAATAATGCATTGATTTTGATTAATTGCAACCAACATACCATGCTAATATAACATATTAATAATAAGGGAAGCCTCATGCTAGATATGTGGGAACTCAATGTATTTATCTTCACAATTTTTATGTAAATTGCAAACTTCTAAAAACAATATTTTAAAAGAACATTTATTAAAAATGT
>PVIW01000846.1:235420-357371 GCA_004026585.1 Noctilio leporinus
GGCTGGTGGCATAGTGGATAAGGTGCCGGCCTGCGAACCCAAAGGTTGCTGGTTCGATTCCCAGCCAGGGCACATAATCAGGTTGCAAGCCAGGTCTCCAGCCAGCTCTGTAGCTGGAGGCAGGTGAAAGGCAACCATACATTGATGTTTCTCTCCCTCTCTGCCTCTCTTCCTTCCCCTCTCTCTAAAAATAATAAATCTTTAAAAAAAATTAAAATAAAAATAAAAATGTAAACACATATGTTGTAATTTGATAAATATGCTTTCAAAAGCTTATTTTTTTTTAATTTTATTGTTGTTGTATTACATCCATCCCCTTTTTGTCAAAAGCTTATTTTTTTTAATGCTCCTAAAGAGAAGCAAATTAAATAAGTAGAACAGGCAATTGCAAGATTTGACTGTAACTTCATATGTATGTAAATGGTTTTCTCGAGGAAGGATTAGAGGCACCAAGTTTAGACTCATGAAAGAGTAGCTAATGTTTCTATTCCGATAAACTACACTTGTAAAAATATTTTATTTATTTTTAGAGGATGGGAAGAGGGAGAAAGAGAGGGAGATAAACATCAATTGGCTGCCTCTCTCCTACCTCTAACTAGGGACCTGGCTTGCAACCTAGGCATGTGCCCTAAATGGGAATTGAACCAGCAACCTTTCAGTCTGCAGGCCAGAGTCAATCCCCTGACCCACACCAGCCAGGACAAATTGTGCTTCTTTTTTTTAGGAAAGAAAAAAAAGAGTAACTCCTTCCTTAGCCAGAAATTTATACTACTGGATTAACTAATTTGAGTTAGTCTAGCCAAGGGCCATTAGGCCCCTCAGTCTAAGAAGGACACTTCCAGGTATTAAGTGCATGTTGCTTAGCCAAGTAGCAAGCCCTTTGCACAGAGAACCCACCTCACTCTTCATAGCATGGCTGAAGTTATGAAAACTCCCATTTTGCAGATGATGAAACTGAGGTTCAGAAGTTAGGTGGCAGACCTATACCACAGCTCAGATTTAAACTGAAAGCTTTCTGACTCCCTGCTTTTTTCCACCAAACCTGGAATAACTGCTTATTTTGTATGATCGCTCTAATGAGATGAAATTACTTAGAAGGTTCGTCCTAGCCACAGTAACATGAAAAGGTATAAAGTTCACAGAATGGGGAAAATGTCAGTCTACTTCCCTGCTAAAATTCTTTTAATAAGGAAAACAACTCCTCTGGCATAAAGTCAGCAATCAGATGTTTGAACTCAAAGGAGCTCAGTAAAGTACGTCTTGCTTGAATTAAATGCATCTTTAATTGATGTTTTGGGTGAATATCCCTTTTGCAATAAACAAACCCACAATAACTTCCATAAACATGGAGCTTGTTTTCCAGTGGAGTGAACAGAATTGGGTGAGGTTGTCAAGTCTGGTAGTTTTTTTGTTTGTTTGTTTTTTTCTATTTAAAAAAAAGTTTCAGTGGTGCTCTGTTGTGTGAAGGTAATGAGTTAAAAGTAATTTGTGTGGACAGGCCTAACTTTTTCCAGCAACAAAATCCAGAAATATTTTAGTTGGCCAAAGCAAACACAACCTGGGATGCATTTTACATTGAGCTGCCTTCCTCCCCAATTCTCTCACCCCAGGATTCAGGCATCATTGTTCAAATCCTGGGTGCCAAGCACACATTTCAATTTGTGTTTTGACAAACTGAATATACTATGAGCCCTTACACTCTCTCCTTTATATTTCCATCAAATAGCATTGTAAAGGAACTCTTCTCCCTATATTAGTAAAATCTCCTGGATATGGAAGTCATCACATCATTGGAAGTCATATTTCAACAGTCTATAACTAATGTTCATTGGATACTTAGTGTATGCCAGACAATGGGCCAAGTACTTTTAAAATATTTCATTATAGAAATCTAGGAGAGGCCATATAACCAAATTTTGGTCAATGAATTGAAAACCGAAGTGCTGAGTGGAATTTGGAAAAGAGTTTTCCTAAAAAGAAGGGCACAACTTTAAACCCATCTCTGTATCATGCAGCCTGGATTGCAGGTATGATGTTGAGTTCAATCACGTTCCAAGTATACAAAGAAAAGGCTAACATCCCAGCCAAGAGCAGGAAGCAGCGGAAGTTCATGATACTGGGCTGGCCAAAAACTTCATATAGTTTTTTCTGTACCATGGCTCTAACAGCACATAGTCATCTCTAACTTCATTTGAAATAATTTTGTTAGATTGTATTGTGACAGCTGTCATATCAGTGTGTATTTTTTTAAAAACTTATCAACCCTGGCTGGTGTGGCTCAGTGGATTGAGCTGGTCTAGGAACCAAAGGGTTGCCCATTCGATTCCCAGTCAGGGCACAATGCCTGGGCTTTAGGCCAGGTTCCCAGATGAGGGCATATGAAGCAACCACACATTGATGTTTCTCTCCCTCTCTCCCCTTCTCTCTAAAAATGAATAAATAATCTTTAAAAAAAAAAACTTTAAAAAATTGGTGAATTTTTTTGTGTAGCTATTTTACTATGGGAGATGAAAGAAATATGCAACATTTTTTGGCATGTTTTATTATTCAAGAAAGGTAAAAACAAAACTGAAATGCAAAAAAAAAAAATGATTTGTACAGTAAGTAGACTTTGTGACTGATTAAATGTGTCAAAGGTGGTTTTTCAAAGTTTCTTGGTGCTATTGACATTTTGGCCAAATAATTTTTTGCCATGGGGCTGTCTTATGCATTGGAAAATGTTTAACAGCACCCTTGTCCTCTACCCACTAGAAGCCCATTGGAAGAGATGGCCAAGATATTAAAAATATCCAAGTCAATAAAGTCATTGTTGAAAATGAAAAATGTGTCTTTTATCTTTTATTTTACAGAAAAAATGCAATAGATTTTTTTGCAACCCAATAAAATGCTATAGCCTGCCAACCAGCTCTTACTGCCTCCTTTGGACATATTTTATATAAGAAAGAAATAAACTTCTATCTTGTTTAAATCACTGCTCTTTTGGATTTCATATTACATGAATGCAAATCTAATTCAGATATATATGTCCACAAAAAAACCTGGAATTGTGCATAGAATATTGCACACTCATATAAAGACATAGCTGATCTTAGTAAAAGGACTGGAAAATAATAGTAAGTAAAATAATAAGGAAAATAGAAACTGGCAGGAGCAGATATTAGTAACCAAGTAGAATGGACCTTAGAAACCATGTGGAGTATCAGTATTGATATTTATATCTGGCCCCTTCATAAAGTCAGGTCTCTTAAATGAAACTGCACCATCCAAAATGAAATGTGGACTACAAAATATCTGCCCATTTGCAAAAGTAAATGACAATAAAATTTGTCTCAATCTTAAATCTAGATGAGATAAAATTTTTTCCTGATATTTATAACAACTGACACATACTTAATAAACTAGTTCTGTCCCAAAAGTATCAAGCCAGTATCAACATAATTAAAACAGTTTCCATGGTCAATACATTTGGGACAGACCTGATATATACCTATATGATGTATGTGTATATATGTATTTATGTATGTGTGTGTGCATGTGTATATGTGCATTTATAAATGCATATGTGTGTGTACGTACAAGGTCTGTCCCGAAAGTATCGATCCAATGCGTCACTATAATTAAAACACTTTGTGCTTGACACTTTTGGGACAGGCCTTGTGTGTGTGTGTAAATAAATCCCAACATACAAAAGTAGTCTTATAAATCCCAACATACCAAATTATGTGGAATAGTGTCCAGAAAGCAACTTTAAAACCTTGGAGGAACACTCCCCAATCAGTTAGCAAACTCAGATGGTCCACGATTTCCACATATAAAAACATTAAAAATATAACCCCATAGCCAAAAATACAAAGCTTCAAGCACATAAAAAAATCTTGAGAGTTGACAAACAATGAAAAGAATTTGACTGCTAGTTATTTCATATATGGTGATTATCATACACATACTATAAAAGTTTTATTATGGTTCATGAAATAAAAGATGGAACTGAAAATGAGGAAAAATAAACAAGAATGTATGGTTCTATTTTAAAAAACATAACTTCTAAGATATACATGCACATATATATACACACACATATGTGAATGTATATGCATTTAAATATAAATTTAACAGGTGGGTTAAAATGGGTTAATCAGCAGATTGCATAGTGTTGAGAAGGGAATTAATGAACTGGAAGGTATAAAGGTACATTTGAAGAAATTACCAAGATGTATACAATCAGAGAATGGGTTCCGAGGCAACATTTAAAGAGATGATGACAAAAAATTGTATAAAACTGATGAAAGGCCTATGCCCTTAGATCCCAGGAGCAGAAACTTATTAAGGAGTCTAAATAAAAAGACAGATTTGTTAGTGGAAGAACTGGGATAGGAACCCAGTTCTTTTTACTCTGGATGGATCATGGTGTAACAACAGAAAGAGATCTGGCAATAAGACAGAAACTTACAGTGTGCTAGGCACAGTACAAACTCATAGTTCATTTAACCCTAATAAAATATAATACATTAGAGATTATCAGTCCTGTTTTACTGACAAGGAAATTGATGTTCAACGGCATTACAAAACCTTCTAACATCACTCAGAAAGTAAATGGCAACAGCCTGCATTCTTTGTTGCATCTCTGTGCCATTTCCTGCCCAAAGACCACTTGCATAAACATTTCATCTCTTATTATCTCATCTTCTCTTCAATTTGTTAATTCTACAATGACC
This sequence comes from Noctilio leporinus, assembly GCA_004026585.1. Classification (NCBI taxonomy): domain Eukaryota; kingdom Metazoa; phylum Chordata; class Mammalia; order Chiroptera; family Noctilionidae; genus Noctilio; species Noctilio leporinus. The sequence goes on from PVIW01000846.1 coordinate 240,136, forward strand.
TAGGCCTCAAAGCACAATAACATTTTTCATCCATGGCCCCCACCAATGTAAATGCATGGTGTTGTAAGGAAACCCTGCAGATGATCTTGGTTGGACCTTCTGACAGGCTACACTAATTTTCACAGCAATATATTTTAGACCACATGGAATGAGTTTTCTGTTTGCTTAGATAATGGAAGAAGGAGAATTAACCCTCAGGACTCCGTTCAAAACTGGTTAATGTAAAATTAATATAGGTAACTATTTACTAAGGTTTGGGCTAAGCCCTTTCCGTGTCTTCTCTCCTTTGAGTCACCCAGAACCCTGTGGGGTAGGTGCTATCTTATCTTCATTTTCAGATGTGCTTGGAGAGAGGTTAAACAATGTCTCTGAAGTTAGGTAGCTAGTAAGTGATTAGTTGAGATTTCAATCCAAGCAATTGAACTGCAAAACCCATGCTATTGGACATTAGACTCCACCAATTACCAATACCAATATGGTTGTTGTGAAAACCCAAAGAAGTATTTTGGAAACTGCACATTTGAAAGGTAAGTGTCCATATTGTCTGAGCCACAGTGAACTCAACATAGGAATTAGGCCCATCAAGCACCAGCCTTAGTTTTGTATAAATTAATGTTCTCTTCACAACAATCTTGTCATTAACTTTAGCTTTCTCTTTTTCATTTTAAAATGCAATTAGCATTTTATTATTCTATTTCTGTTATTCTTAACCCCCAAATTATGTTAGCATATATTAAGAAATTTTTTTAATTGTCCTTTTTAATTCATTGGCAAATAGTTTCCTACTTGAATATAGAAAGTCTAGATTTGCTAAAATAGACCCGATTTGATTTCAGGCTATTGTAATGGCCAGATCTAGCTTTATTGTGGAAAAAAAAAATTAAGATGCTGCCTAAATTGCTAAAAATTGCTAATTTCTCAGATTCTTCATTAACCTGAAAATTTTAAAACATCAGTTGGGACTTCTGGTCAAGATGGAGGCATAGGTAGACACACTTCACCTTCTCAGGCAACCACAGAAGGCATTACAACCAGATCTCAAAAACAAGTAACAACCAGAAGCATCAGAAAATTGAGCAATATGCAAGTCTGACAACCAAGGATTTAAAGACACTACATTCATCCAGATGGGGTAGGGGGACAGAGTCACAAAGTGGGGCAGAGAGGTGGTGTGACTCAAACAAGTGGTGTTGGCAGCAGAAAGGTCCCACATGCACATGTGGCAGACAAAAACCAGGAGGGGTCTTTGCCCTGGGACCCAGCCCCAGGCCAGACAACACAGGCCAGGGTTCCAGCACTGGGAAGATAAACCTCCATTACCTCTGGCTACAACAAACAGTGGGGCCCTGGGGTAACAGAAGAAACAGTATGATTGTTAAAAGAGATTGTCATAAAAATCTCAAGAAGTTATCTGAAAGTTAATGGAAATTTTTTTGTGGGGATTCTTTTCTTCACACAGTAGAGCACAGTACAGATTAAGGACCTAAAGATATATGAGTATATTTTAATATTTAGGAAGGAAAATCCTGGATTTGGTAATTGTTCTTTGACAAAAATCAATATTTGCTTTTGGGTTGGTTCAGCTAAATAATTTTGCTTTTAAAATACAAGAAGACATTTAACAATTCTGGTTTTAAGAACCTTCAGGAAGCATGGGCATGACTATGGAAAAGAAGAGGGATCGAGAAGTGGAAGCCAATCGACTCCTGTGTAAAGGGCTTCCAAGTACTCATTTAACCCTGCAAATGTGTAATCTTGAAAATGTCATTCAGGAGACCCAAATGCAATTTAATAGAGCACAAAGCAAAGGGTGACAGGGTTGGGTGGGGTGGGAACGTCTGTGCTTGTGTTTTGATCAGTTCAACACTAGATGGCTCTAGTAACAAAACCAATACCTTTATAAAGTCTAAAATCCTGGGATCGGACCATTGAAACCAGATGAATTCTAACCCATTCAATCAAATTCTGCTATCTTTCAGATTCATGTAGGCATTAAGAATAGCACCCTACTTTTAGGCTGGAAATGCTTTGAATCTCTAAAAGAGCAGGCATAAATCCTGGAAGTCCTTGTTTCATGGACTAAAACAAAACACGGGCTGAAGCACATAGATTTAATCTGCTCTGTCATTATTCCACTCTGTACTCTGATGGTACCCTATGATTTTCCAGTTACTTTCACACGTACCAATTCATTTGCCCCTCTCACTAGTCAATGAGGTAGATAAGGGAGGCAGCTGTTTTTCCTCAGGAAAGACAAAGACACAGATTCAGACGAGGGGCAGAAGCTTGCTCAAGTTTATATAGCTGGTAAGCAAGACCATGAAGACTAGATTCCTCGGGTGCCAGATTCTGAATCAAAGCTCCCACTTCACCATCAGCAAAATAATGAGAGAGAGAGAATTAGGCATTTGTCCTACATAGAGTATCTGATGTGGCCCTTCTTTAGAATACTCCCATCAAGTTAATCAAATACCACTACCAACCACCCAACATCTAAAATGAACTTTGAATTCCTAGGAAATTGAAAACAGTAAAAAAAAAATCTTTTCTTGGGGTAGGAAAGGGAAGATGATGGCTGGGAGGGCAGCTCCTTACACTTGGTAATCTCTGTCTTTGAATTATAGTTTAGATTTTTAAGTTTTATGGTTCATCTAAACCGGCAATCAACAATGACTTTTGCCTGTTGCAGTTCTACTGGATGGAAAAGTCAATCTGACATTGACAGATTAAAATCCACCAGCCAAATTCGCATGTGAATGATTTATAATAGTTATCACTTAATGAGTACCTACTATGGATCTGATTACTGTTCACTTTGCAAACCTCTTTTTTTGTCCATTTTTCTTGCTCTAATGTATATGACCACCCTAATCTTAACCACTACCACCTGCCCCTGGGCTCTCTGTTACGTGCTTTGCCCTCAAATACAAATCACTAACCCTTGTTTGAATGTACGTATAAAATAATTTTAACACAACATATTTTGATTTTAAAAAAGAGTAATATATAATGTCACATGTCCATTTTAAAGGAGATGGACAGACAATATCATCTATGACAATTTATTCCCTACTCCACACCCAGAATATACATAAGTAGATTATGTTGCTCACCTTCTTAAAGCCCTTCAGTGACTTCCCATTTCCCCAAGATAATATTGGAAACCTGTATGAGTAGGCCTCCACCACTTTCCTCCCTCTCTCCCTCTTACCCCTCAACGGGACTTCTCTACCAATTATTTGAATGAGTCAAACTAAACTCATTCAAACTCAGGATATCCACATGTGCTATTTCCACCTAGTAGAATGCCTACCCTACCACCCCATGCATTCCTCAGTTTAAATATCTGAAGTTATGGAAGGCTTTTCTCATCTTGCCCTCAGTTCCATACAAGATTAGGTTGGTTTTTTTGGGGACCTACTTCTCTTTTGTAAAATTTATTACAACAAAGTCAATCATTGGGGGGAGTATTTGGTTAATGCATATACCCTGTATCTGGTTTGTTAACCACTAAACCCCTAAAGACTAACACAGTTATTTTGCATCCTTTTTAAATTATAATCCCCAATAAAAAATTAAAATTACATCATAACCAGTACACATATAGAGGCAACTGAAATGGAAGTTTCATGAACACTTCATACCCTTTCTAGATGCAATTCACTTGATATTTCCTACTCTATCCCATAGTGAATTGATTTTTACAGCCTGCTAGCTTTGCCTTTGACTTTCATTTTAAATCATCGACCATCTAACACAATGCTTAACAGACAGATAAGTCCTCAGTAATTGTTTGTAGAATAAACAAATGAAAAAATATTTCTCAGTCACTATCTAAACCAGGTTTATTTGTTTAATCCCTCCCAGGAGAATGAGGCCCCAGGAGGGCTAAACCGAACGCAGTTTTACAAAATAAAAGCCTTCCTTGCCATTCTTGGTACAGCTGCTTCCCTTGATTAGACTAATGAGATCAAGGTCATGAATTTGATCTCATTGGGATCAGTTGTTTTCTCTGTTCCAGGACCACAGGCTGTTTCCTAAATAACCTTCAGAAACAGAGAGACTGATTCAGTATTTTCTTCTTTTCATTGCTGATCAACATATCCCTATTGTTGCAACAAAATATGGCTTAGAAAATATAAAGGTACAAAGCTTTCCAGCAATATCCTAATCATGCCACCCAATTCATTACTCTCATGGGTTTTTATGAATAGCTATGAATTTTCCTTCTTCAATTATCAGATTTCAGAACTGTTTGAACTGATTTCCAAACACTTTGGTTTAACATAATTATAGTCCTGCTCTGTTGACCACCAGTCCCCACAAAACATTGATATTTTAATAAACTAGTAAATATAATTCATTCTTCAGACCTGTTGTCACCAAACACCACTGTCTTTCCTTTTTCCATCTCTATTTCTCCCCATCCAGGTACCTACCACAAGATAATAAAGGAAACCCTTATCTTATCTTACATAAGCAATTCTTTGTAGGACCAGTGCTACTCAAGGTAAGAATTCCTTAATTATTTAGGAACAATTAGCCCAGACTGAGCTTTCACCAAAAAAACCAGTAACACTGCTTGGCGGGGGATCCACTTCCAAGGAGGTTGGAGAAGCATTTGTTCCTCCTACAGCCATCTGGCTGAGTAGGGCATAAATGTTTCCTTTAGGTCTCACTCCAGGGGTCCAACTCCTAAGGTGTTTTGTTAAACCTTGCAGCATGTTGCTTTGGGAGAGGTGGAGGTAAATCAAGGCTTCCCTTATTTGAGAACTTAAAACTGTAAACAGGACTAGAGATCCAACCATGTTGTATTGTTTTTGTTGTTTTGCTTCACCTGTCTTCTATTCCCATGAATGTTTTATTGACTTATCTTCCTATATGTCTATATTATGGGTGGACTCCTCATTCTGTGCTTTTCCAAAGACCAAGTACTTCTGTGAATAGTTGGGTCCTAGAAAATTAGACTGCTCTTACTAGCACTGAAGCCAGTGCGAGTGTCCCTGGGTCTAGTTTTGGGATCTCTGGTTTTATAATCCCTTAAAATTTACTCAAAATTGGAAGGTTTTTAGTTTGTCTGTTTATTTAAATGGGCTTTATTACCCTAGGAATTTCCTCTATAGGCTAGAGCTCTTCCCAGTGAATTTAGGATGTAGTGTTTATCATGTTAAAAATACTATTTCTCGATTCTTTAAGAAACAGTTACCACTGGGATTTCAATCAACAACAGCCTTGGCTTTCATATAACCTGGTATATAGTTCACTATTATGCTTTCACAGTGATGGCCTTCTCTTAAAATCTGAATGAGCAGCTTCTATAAAAAGCATGCTTGCCCCAACCTGATCTGACCCTCTTTACTTGCTTATAGAAATGCTTAGTGTATTTTAATTTTTTTTTGTAAGCTAGCATTTAGCCAAGTACTTAACCTAAAATTCTACAGTTGACTCCAGGTAATACGGTGATATAAAAGTGTAAACAAATATTCTCCTAAATTTGGCTTAATATCATTTTGGCATAAGTTGAAAACAGGGAGCTTATGTAAAAAAAAAAGAAAGAAAAGAAAGAAAAAAACCTGTTTTCCCAAACTGCCATAAATTCTACTTTGAAATGTATATCAATGAAACAGTTTCAAAATAATATTCACATCGATGTTTTTAATGCAAAATTTATTTTCATTTTGTACAGAAATGACAACAGTAGTTTTGTAGCTTCTGTTTGGGCTGTAGTGACCCAATTATCTGATCAAAGGCCTGCATGGATGCAAGAGACAGGGTGAGTTAAAGTTTAACTCCCAGGAATTGTAAACCAACCTAAAGCCACTGAACCTTTGGAGTTTGATATGATGATTAGCATATAACCAGAGTGACACGTTGAATTCGCCATAATCAAGGAAACCTTTTCCGGGTGGGGATCTCTGAAATCACTCAGGTATGATCCATGTGTTTTGCTTTTTTTTAATGTCCAATCTGTCAAATTGTGCAGTGCAGATCAGTGGAAATGCAGTGAAAACAATTTCTACCCTCTTCTGTTATAGAGCCTAACTCTCGGGTTTTTCTAGTTTGTTTTTATACTGTAAAGTAACCTGAAAATCAAAGAAAATATTGGGATGATCAGATCATCTCAAAATGAGATGGCAGCCATCTTTTGTTCATTGATTTAATCATTTTCTGAGGTTAAAAAAAAATGCAGATTTACCACTTTGGGCTCAAGAGCTGGACAAATGTTTCTGATATGTTTATTTAGCTATAGGTAGACAGCAGGGAAGAGTTGGGGTTGACAACCTGTCCTGGTCCTAGAACGCTGAAAAACATAAAATGTATTAACAAGAGAAACAGTATTCCCATCACTGGCAGACTTGGAGTTCCCTTTATGGGTCATAATTCCTATTATACTTAAACTTCATATATTCAATTCTCTTTTTTTCTCTTCTCTACCCTATACTATCACCAAAAATAACCTCAAAAACCACAACAACCTTGGTGAATTATTGATCTTTCCTCTGCCATTATATTAACCAAAGGAATGTCCTAAGCTATTCACTTTTTATTCTAGAAAAAATAGACAAACAAAACAAAAACAGTCATAGAAAATGGTTGCGTTCAAATGTGTTAAATCTCTTTGTGATGTCTAATTATTAGATCTTTTCTTTTCAGGATGGTTTGGGCAATTGTACTGCAATGGATATGTTTTCACATAACCTTTATGTTCATTCCAATTAGAATATGATGGCATTTTATCTAAAGAAATAAATCAGGCACTTGTCAGTAATAACCCACTCCTACCAGAAATCTCTGAAAGACTTTTGTTACCTGATTATCAAAGTGTTTCAATGAGCATGGGTTTCAAGCTAAATAAGTTTATTTACTATAGAACTTTTCAGATGTGTATCGGGTATCTCCAAGAAGATGAAGACGATATTAGTTGTGCAGGATTAGTGTTTTGCAAAATATACATTGGCAAATTCAATTCTAATTAATTATACTGTAATTTAGGACTTAAGGTGGGTTGGCTGGTCTGAAACATTCTTTATACTATGTGCTGAGATGCATACAATAGATCTGAAAAGTGAAATTACTTCTTTGTCAAAGCACCAAGGCCCTCCTCTACTAAATGCAAAGTAATAAACACATGATGTATAGGTTCACTTGTTAGAGCGATTATTTTCTGGAATCATATTGATACTGCCCATTTGAGATAATTCTCAATTTTACCATTCCAATTTATTATTTATCAAGTGTACATGCAGGGGAAAGATAATAGGCAAGAAAAAAAGTATAAATATACAAATATAAATTATAAAATTACACAATAGACATAAAAACACTGAATATTCAGTTATTTCCAACCAGATTAATACCACATTGGTTTTGTGTCATTTCACATACATTTCCTATATTGTATTCAATGTAGATTAATAACTGTTGCTCAAAAAAGTGACTTGTCAACTAAATTGAGGAAATGGTGTCTACACAGTTCTTGTTGCTGCAGAAATGTTTTATGTAGTAATAATGATAATAATAAATAGGCATGTGTTGGAAATATAAGCACTATATTGCCAAAGTACATTTCTCAGCACTTTCCATGCATTTATTTCATGTTATTTTTAGAACAGCTATGTAAGGTAGATACTGTTGTAATATTTTAGAAGTGAGAAAACAAGCGCCAATAAGTAACCTAACAGGCTCAAGATCACCCAGTTGGAAGGTGGCAGAAGCAGGTTTCTCAGCCAGGTGTCTGACCCCAGAGCCCAAGTATGTCACCGTTACACTGTAGTCACAATGACTAAGGATTTACACTGGGTATAAATATGTTCATTCGTTGTAAACATCTGGGAGAGTTTTGTTTTCTAAGGCTGACTGACAAGAGAACATCTTCTAGAAACACCTATAAACATCTCTCACAAATGGTATTCCTCCGAACACAGATTAAGAAAAACATCATTTTATAGCTGATAGCCAACATTCATAATGATTGAAATCATTGCTATTGAAATCATCACAATTAAAAAGGGGCCTTACAATCTAGCCATCTCCCTTCTCCCAGGACAGATGTATGGATGGTCATGTGTGATCTAGGACAATTATGGAATAAACACTGGACTTCTTTTCCTGACAGAGCTAGGTGGGAATGCCTGCCCTCAAAACTTCCTAGGGTTGTGACCTCGGCCATAAAATTTAACTTCTCTGAAACTGAGATTCCTCAAATACAAAACAGGGGTATAATCTTCCCCATAGGATTTAGTGAGTTTTAAATGAGATGAAGTAGCAAAAAACAGTTAAGCACGGTTCTTAGCACACAAGGAATTCAGCAAAATTGTCTTCCCTTTCCATTTTCCTATGTGTAATAACCTCCAGAAAAATTTCCTAAACTTTCTGAACCTATCCATTAGCTCCTCTTTGTCAAAACATTATCAATATAGTATTAAATTTTAAATTAGATGAAAATAATGAAGTTTTCATTAGTCACAAATAGCAACCCTATTCCATTTATTCAGAGAAAGGCACAACCTATATCCTTTTCCCAAACAACAAAAATAAAAACAGTATATTTTAGAGAATGTTGCTCAAGAAAACTTCGTTCAAAGCCCAGCTTCCTTTTCACTGAAACACAGAGAACACCCATGAGACAGTCTGTGTTCATTGTGTCACACAGTTGATGTTAAAAATGTTTCAATAACATTTGAAATATTGTCATCTCTCAGAAAGCTGAGTAGCACGTTGGGTACTATTGCACAATGGCTTTCATTACCTTATGAGTCTCTAAATGACTCAATAAGTTCAAACAAGACATTGATCGATAGCAAATAAACACCATTTTATCTTACTCACAGAAACAGTAACCAGGCTCCTGTAAAGTGCAGTTCTAGCAGCCCAACTACTCCCCCACTCCCCAGAAAAGCACCTGGAAAAGGACCAACACCACTGCATGACATTCTACATTAGAAATCTCAGTCCCATCTGCTCCTGGGCCCAGTGATTGCTGTACAGTCCAAGCCACTATTAACAAATGTTGACTGCTGATTAGACCAGGAGAGCTGACTTATCATTTTAGCCCATCAAACCTACCTCAACTAGGTTATCAGAATATTAAAACTATTTAGAATTTTTAACAAGAATTTTGTACTGAACTTTTTGGTTTATCTTTTTAATTGTTTATGCAATTATAATTATTCCCACTTTTTTCTCCCCTTCCCTACCTCCATCAGCCCCCTCACTGCTCCCTCAGTCAATCCCCATATTGTGTCTGTGTTCATGGCTGTGCATAAATGCTCTTAATTGCTCCACTCTCTTTTATCTAGTCCCCTCCAGATACTGTCAGTCTGTTTTATGTATTTATGCTTCTGTTTCTATTCTGCTTGTTTATTATGCTCATTAGATTCCACAAATAAGTAAGACCATATGTATTTGTCTTTCATTGATTAAACTATCAGCAAAACCAAGAGAACTCACTATATGGGAGAACATTTTTGCAAAGGATACATCTGATAAGGGTGTAATCTCCAAAACATACAAAGAACTAATACAAAGCAACATCAGGAAGACAACGCAATTAAGAAAGGGGCAAAGGACCTGAATAGATACTTATTTAAAGAAGAGATATAAATGGTTCATAGAAATATTTTTAAATGCTCAACATCACTAGCCATCAAAGATGCAAATTAAAACCATAATGAGATGCCACCTCGCCTGTCGAAATGACCATCATCAACAAATCAACAAACAAATGCTTGTTAGGATGTGGAAAGAAAGGAAACCTCATGCACTGTTGATGGGAATGCAGAGTGGTGCAGCCACTATGGAAAGCATTATGGAGTTTCCTCAAAACATTAAAAATGGAACTCCCTTTTGACCCAGTGATTCCACTCCTGGGAATATATACTAAAAATCCCAGAGCACCAATATAAAAAATATTTGCACCCCTGTGTTCATAGTAGCACAATTTACAATAGCCAAGATCGGGAAACAGCCTAATAGCCCATCAGCAGATTAGTGGATCAGAAAGCTGTGGTACATTTACACAATGGAATACCACACAGCAGTAAAAAATAAAAAACCACCTCTTAACTTTTGGGACCACATGGATGGACCTGAGAGTATTATGCTAAGCAAAATAAGCCAGCCAGTGCAAGACAAATACCATATGTTGAATATTTTTGACTGACCCAAGCCAAAACTTAAATGACTGCCTTGACTAAAATATACTGGTATCTTAAGCTCTCTATTTTGATTTTTTAAAGATACATAAATTGTTTTGTTTCTTCATACAGATAAGTATGTGTATTTATATATGTGTGTGTATATATACATGTAGGTATTAAGGATCATATAGGTTTTGCTAATTTTGGTAGGGTTTGGTCCCTGATAATATTAAGAGGGAACTAATAACAAGGATTAAGATAACTCCCTCTAGTTTGCAAGGTTATGTACAGTGTCAATAACATAGCTAAAGAGAATTAATACATTGTAATTTGGCCAGATGAAATGACTAAGTGAACAAATTGGTTTTCAATTCTATAAAACACAACCTTTAGTGATGTAGTAATGTCTTCTCTTCTCCTCTTCCTCTAGAACTTAAAAAATGATCACTGTTTTGGGATACCTAATTGCTTTTAAAACACCAGATTTACATAGCAGAATTAATTTCCATACTTTATTTCTATAGTCTAGTTACAAAGCATTTTATACATAAGAATTTGTGTTTTTTAATGCCAAATTTCTTCATAGCCAATTTAGCACACCTAGTTTCTTCAAGGGACTTGAGTCACTATTCAATTCGATTGTACAAATTTAGTTAAAAGATGCTCTTGCCTAGCATGTATAAGCCTAACTCTCTTTATGCAGCAAAGTCCTGATTATGTAGGGGACCTTCAACTACTATTCTAGACATAAACTGATTTGTTGATAAGAAGCTAGATAAAACTATGAAGAGAGGTCTTAAGGATCCACATGGACGGTGAGCAGAAAACTACTAGTCCCATGCAGGTCCCAGAAGAAAACAACCTAAAAAGGTTGTCTTTGCCTACCAGTATAGATGCTGTAACTAACAAAGAAGTGATGGAAGTGAAGATCCTATAGTATCTCCTAAAAGACTGGCAGAGTATTATGTATAAACGCAGTTGTTGCTCACTTCTATTACTTCACCGTAGGTATTCTACCCAGCTCTTCTATTAGAATTGTGTTTAGTCCCTATCAGTTGGGGCCCGCTCATTTGGCTACTCTGAGAACCTCCAAGCCCAGACCACAGAGGAAATATGTGTAGGCACAGCACCGGTATCATAGTAAAGGCATCTCCAAAAATGCAAAGTGAGTGTCCTGAATGACTGGGTTGTCATACACCAAAGTCCTGCTGGTGTCTGGAGAGGACACACCCCCCTCCCCAGAGGAAGATTAATTGGGCTGCTAGGTCTCTGGATGCTGAAGGAGTCCCATATTTAAACTGACCTAGTTTGTAGCGTTAAATTAAGACCCAAATGCTCTGCCAGCCTCAATAGATGTATTCATTTGGGATAATCAGAGTATGTTTTCAGAAGTTCCTTGTTAAAGTACAAATTAGTTGGCATGCAGAGCCTGAGTGATAGGGCACTCAGGAACATATAACCTCAAATCATTTAACGGAATAGCCTGGTAAAGCCTCATGAGTACTTAGGACAGAGTTTTCATGGTAGTAAAGGGAAGATGTAGAAAAGAGGTAGGCCAGGGTGGAATATAAGGTATCTGAATGGCATGTATTTGTCTGATCTTTGACAAAGAATTTATTTAGCTTAGTAAATAATTTTGACTTATTATTAAAGGCATTTGAGCACTGCACTTAGCAGACATTAACTCTTCCATTTCTCTGACACATTATATAAATTACTTAATACAGGTGCATTGATTTAAATTGGAGTCATCCAAGAAATGCCATTGTACGGCTCCTTCAGATATTTTAAGATAAGAGGAAAATTGTATACTGTCTAGAAACTTATTTTAACTGGCCTTTCAAATAAGCCCTAAGGTCAAATATTTCTAATACTACTTCCATATCTCAAGATTTCAAAGGATTTTCTAAAGCCCAGTGAACCAAAGCTGTTTCATAGTTGTTAACATGGCAAAGAGGAAGATGGTTCTAATGTGAAAGCAGGAGGCTCTGCACCCAGAATGGCTGGCTGAAATCCCAGCTCTACCACTTTCTAGCTATGGAGCCCTTATCAAATAATGTAACTTCTCTGTTCTGTTTCCTCTTCTGTAAAATCAAAGTTGTGACAATCAGATCATGAACCACACACTAAGTGCTTACAACACCACTAAGTGTGCATATACCATAGCTATTGCAGCTATAATTCTCATCTCTTTTCTGTGTTGATTATACAATGCTAACTATCAATAAAAGAAAGGTTCTTCAGTATACACTGAAAATTAATATGGAGTACGAAGTTGGGTAATTTTGATAGCTGATGAAATGAAAAGGTGACATTAATTGTTATAAAATACAGAGTCACTGAAATTCTCTTAGTAGAAAAGTAATACCAAGTGGACATTTTTAAAAATTAACCAATGTTAGCCATGGTTGGGTGGCTCAGTTGGTTGGAGTGTTGTCCCATGCACCAAAAGGTTGTGGTTTGATTCCCGGTCAAGGCACATACCTAGGTTGAAGGTGTGAGCCCAGGTCAGGGCACGTATGGGAGGCAACCTATCAATGTTTCTCTCTCACATCAGTGTTTTCCTTTCTCTCCCCTAACCTTCTCCTTTCTCAAAAAACAATGAAAACATATTCTTGAGTAATTATTTTAAAAATTAACCAGTGTTATATATATGGTATTTAGAAATAGAAAAGACTAGAAGTTGACTTAAAACAATAATCTAATATTAAATGATGGTACGCAAACCATAATTAATGGCAGTGGGAATTCAAAGAAGGGCAAAGTGTCAGACTCAGTGGCTGACTAGAAATAAGGAGCAAGAATCCAGTAAAGACAGATTATGCCAATGCATATAAATTAACATTAAATCAGAATGCCTATAATCTGATGTTTTTAAAGGAAATATAAGGCTGTCTTTCATTACAAGCATCAGATTGCCTCAGAGCAACTAATATAGAACTTTCAATAGTTGAATTTAGTAAACTTCACTCAGTAATCAATTATATTCCATTAATTAGTGATTGTCAGTCTCAGTGACAATGGAGTTTTCAACTTGACTTTTTTACATTGGTCTGTGAAAAGTAGATCCAGCCAGCAACTAAGTGCAAAAGGAAAATCTTGACAGGAAAAAAAAAAAAAAAGACATAATAACATGAAGCCAAGAATGACTAAAACACAGCTCATCAGGTCTCTGTATGTAATCTGTCACACGAAAAATTGGTCCCAGGACTATTGCATAAGCATTTGCATTTGAGCTGAAGGATATCTAAACTGCATGCTGTCATTACCACTTTACTAATTCGTAAATCAACTTGGAAACAACATATTATGCAAAGAAATTTTCCTCTCATGAGGCTGTACAAGTCTAGAATTTCTAAACTCTGCCAGTGCTCTTTCCCAGATATCTTGAAGGAAGGTAAGCATAGTGGAAAGAGTTGGGTATCATAACTGAGTGAGGATAACACAACGGTCATCTGTAGCCTGATCATGCAGCTGCTAGAACAACGAGGACACCAAAACCATGTATGATATATAATCTGTATTAGCCAGGGTGCTCTGGAGAAAGAGAACTAAGAACTCCAATTGCCTAATATGTACACATAGATTTTTTTTTACTATTGTCATTGTTCTAATAACTTTAAAATAATAGCACTATTTACTAGTATCTCTAAGGTATATATCTGTATCTATTTCTCGAAAGAGACTTATAAGAAGCTGGCTTATGTGATTATAGAGGCTGAGAAGTACCAAAATCTTCAGTCAGCAAGCTGGAGACCTAGGAGAGCCCAGGTGTAGTTCCAGACAGAAAGCAAGCAGGACTGACTCCCAAGAGGAGCCCATATTTCAGTTGAGGTCTGAAGGCCAGAAAAGAGGTGGAGTTCCCTTTTCCTCAACATTTCTGTCCTATGTGGGCCTTCAGTTGATTAAATGAGGCCTATCCACATTGGGGAGAATAATCTGCTTCATTCAGTCTATTAGTTGAAATGTTAATCTCATCCCAAGACATCCTCACAGACACATTCAGAATAACATTTGGCCAAAAATATCTGGGCACTCTGGGGCCCAGTCAAATTGACATATAAAACTACCCATCACAGTATAACCCTAGGGGAGTAGAAACCTTCTCATGTTGTCTGATTGTTAGCCTTTCCATTTCCTCTCCATCACCCTCTCCCTGCTCCAATACATGCAGTTTTCCATCTAAAATTGTCCAAAATCTTTTTTGGATTAAAAAACTATCAGTATTCATCTCTCAATCTTCAGTGTCACCAAAGGACAGGCCACTTATGAGAATCTCTGTTTCAGAGTTTCTGATATTCTTATCCAAGTTGAGAGCCGAGGCTGGAGGATTTATAAAGGAGTGGTGGTATCAGAACTAGTTACAGAGGGAAAGGGGTGTATACGGAGGTCTCTAGAGAGATGTCTGCCAACACTGGCCACCAGGGGTTTCTTCACCTCATGTATGCCTCTGCGTTCATGCATACATAACCACAAAGCACACACAGCCTGATGGAGCAAGCATGACTTTTTCTCAGCCCGGGAGATTGTGGAAAGAAGGATGGGAACTCTAGTCACAGGGCAAATAGGAAAACAACAAGGAAACAAGAAATGTAACTGGAAACCTGATGAGCTCAAGTGTAGAAGAACTCTAGACTTGCACTGAGAGAGAATCAGGAAAGGAGAGTTGAGGCCACATCAAGGTGGGCACTCAATGTCAGTAAAAGGGAGGGGACTGCAGCTTTATCCTTAGTGTTGGGGCCAGTGAAGGTATTGAGCAGGAGACTATTAGAAGGAACACCTTAGGGAGATTGATCTAGCAGTGGTACCCAAAATGGAGAGGCAGCACCCAGAGGGGAGTAAGCCGTGAAGTTTTATTCAGCACCTTGGCTGAGCTCAAATTAAGTCCAGTAATGGAAGGGAGGGGGCTGTAAGAGGAGCAACAAGTAAAAATACCTCTGTGCAGAAGCAGGAAAAAAAGTCAAGATCCAGACTTCGTGAGGAGTCTATAGAGCCTATATTGAGGTTTTGTTGGATAGAGGCACTGTAAGGACTTCAGCAGTAGGGATTCATAGATTTGCTAACGTACTTCTCTGTCCACTTGACTCAACTATGTGCTTCCTACATTTGCTCTTCTCTCTTTTAAAAGCCATCCTTACTTTCTATTGTCTGTCCTTTCTCTACCTCATAGATTTTGCTTCCTCTTCGCGTACAAAACCACAATGAGTCACAGTTTAATGCATACGGTGGTCACATGAATATCTTATTGGTTGTTCCTCAGGGAAACTGAACTGAAAGTAAATCACTTCAGCCAGGACCTAGGAAGGGTGTAAAATTTGACAGATATATTTCAAGGTTGGTATTTCTAAATATTAGCAATTAGGAAAACCTTATTCATTAGAGATGACAAAAGTCTAGACAAGACAATTATTACTGAGTCATTTTATTATTCCCCCTTTTCTCCTGCAGTCTAGTCTCTACCTTTCTTTCATAGACTTGATCTTTTTACTGAAAGTTTTTTATGTGTCCATCCTGTCCTTTTGGCAGATACAATACATTTAATTACTTTCTATTGCTTCCTTCTGTTTGACATTTAACATGTACAGACTGGAGCTTAATGCAGCCGTTCTAACCCCAGCTGCATTCTATCACCTGAGGATACCATCCTGGGCCCTACTCCAGACTAGTTGAATCAGAATCTCTCTAGGGGTGAGGAGGGTGATGCTCTAATACAGGTGATTATAATGTGAGACCAGGTAGCGAGCCTGTTCTTTCTCCATAGCTCCTGTATCTCCAATCTGCTGTCAGCTGTCTTTAACAAAGACTGCTCTTAAATCTTTTAGTGCCAGTTTGAAGCATGTTGCAACAGTATGTCCAATATTTTAAGGATAAAGCCCAGCATAGCACGGTATTGCAAGTCACAGTTAAGGAAGTCACTCAAAGTAGACATACTCTGAGAAGACCACAGTAAGTTTGTTTAATAGAGCATGATAAAAATAGAGGAAGGAGAGATTAAATAGAGTGACTATTACTTGTTAAAATTTAGGAACTCTTGCAGTTAAATTTCAAAGTCCTATTTGACAAGATATGCATAGCTTAAAGCTTCTCTTCTATCTTTTCTTGTGTGATTTGCCATTTCAAACTAAATTCAAAGGTATTAAAGGCTCCTTGCTGATATTTAAAGGGTATTTTAAGCAAATAAATGGTAAAATGTCTTCTGAGGCAGATAAAATGTACCTCCATAATGTTCACTTCATGAGAATATGCTAAACGTCTGGAAGTATTTCTACCAGACTATAAATTCTGAAATTTAAAAGACTTTTTAAATAATAAATTTTTTATTCTATTTAAAACTACTTATTCCTTAAACAAAACAAAAAGGATTTCTAGCTGTCAGGACTGTTTTTGCAAAAATAATCATCTGTGAGCCAGATTAATGTATTTAACTTTCCTCTTTTAAAATGAGGTGGTGTGTGGTTCCTGATACTAGAAACAAGTCAGTTGGGAAAACATGGCTCCCCTGCATGTTTGTAACACCCTGATTTAATCCAGGCACATGCTTTTGTGTATATACATTACAATGACAAACACCGAAACTGCAATACAATCGTTTCTGTTGTATCCATCTGTTTGTCCTTTTTCTCTGATAAATTCTAAGTCAGTAGCTCCAATAGCATTTGTTTTCTATAGAAGTTTTTACTATGGTGCAATTTCCTCAGTATCTTACATTCTGCTACTTTAAATTACTTTGTTTAGAACTTGGGATGACTCCACATAGGAGAGCATATGGACTTAAACATCAACAGTCATGGAAATATTGGCTGGCCCTATGCATCTTTGCAAAAATAGCCATTTCTTTAGGAAGCCTGTCAGCACTCCCTAAAGCACATCGCTTCTCCACAACAGTTAGTAATTTGTCTTAGAAGTGCAAGATACCTTCTAGATGGAAACAGTGACTTCTTTAGCCAGGGGTCTCACCAAAGGGGCAGGAGAGAGAAGACCGTACAGGATTAGGGAATAGAAAAGAGTAAGCAACAGGAGAAGAATTATACAGACATTTGAAGGTGGAGGTAAAGAGAGGCAGGGAAGACCCTGTTGTCACAATAGCCCTGGTTGGTGCCACAGGAAGTACTTGTGGCCTTGGTTACCCACCACTGTCCTATTCCTTCAGATATTTGGTCCAGAGTTGAATTCCTCCTCTTTGGCTATCTACAATGCAGAAGAGCTAAAGGTCAATGGGAAGAAGGAACCAATACTTTCATTTAAATATAGTAGGAGAAGTTCACATGAAATTCAAGTCATGATCCTGCCAAGTGATGCATCACTTAGTCATCTATGAAGACTCTATACTCTGCTGGGGATTAATGTTTCATCAAGTACAACCAAGTACATAACAGGTTTGTAATGACCATGTGTCTAGTTTGCACCATGTCCAAAGTGGGTGAGATCTCAAGCATATCCCAGTGAACTATCAGACAGTCTAACCACAGCAACACTCAGAAGAGTTGTCACAATAGTCTATTTTAATTCCAGCAAATAAGCTAACTTACCAGAGTGCTTTAAATGACCAAGACCAACTGTCTATGGAAGAGAACACAGACTCACAGTACCACCCTCCTGAGTTTCACTTTAAGGGAAACTAGGTAGGCATCATTTCCCTCCTCTCCCTGCCACCATTTGTCCTTTGTTTTGTTTTGGTTTAGTTTTTGTTTTTTTAAGGGGAGAACACTGAGAGGTCAAATTTAGTAACCAAGAGCACAGACTTAGGCCCCAAACAACCTAGATTCAAATCATGGGTTGTTGACCACTTACTGTCTAAATAATCTTGGGCACATTAACCTACGCTTCTTACCTAAATTACAGGAATAATACCTATCCTATTGAATTTTAATTAAATGTTTAAAGCTTAAAATATGTTTAGGTTTTAGAACATAGCATACATACCGAGTGTTCTGTAAATATTAGCTATATTTTATTTTTATTTGAAACCTTTTCAAATTTTGCCAAATAGACAAAAATCAAAGTATCTTATGTTTTTTAATTTTATTGTTGTTGTATTACATCCACCCTGTTTTTGCTCCCATCTGTCTTTTATGTTTTTAATTTGCCTTTTCTGATCACTAAAGATGGTGACCATACCTATTTAAATGATATTTACAAACTACATTGCTTTTTCTGTAAATTGATTGTCTTTTGCTCTTTTGTTTACTAATTTGAGTTACTTTATTATTGATTTGAAACTATTCTTTATATATTACAGATATTACTTCTCTGTATTTATGTAAATAGCCATCATTTTTGTCCAGTCTGTGGCTTATTTTTTATTTTTAAAATTTTACTGTTGTTGTATTACATCCATCCCCTTTTTGCTCCCCTCTGTCCCCCTCCCCACCCACCCATTCCCCCCAAAGTCAATCCCACCTGTTGTCCATGTCCATGGTTCCTTCATACTAGGTTCTTGTCTAAACTGATCCCCTTTCTTGCCTCTGCCTCCCCTCTCCCCCCAACCCCTTTCCCCCTGACCACTGAAGGCCTATTCCTTGTATTCATATACTTGGTTTGTTTTGCTTGTTGTTATGTGGCTTCTTTTTAACTTTATTTTGCCACTACAGATGTTTGTAACTTTTATGTTGTCAAATCTGGGGTTTTTTGTTGTTGTTTTTTTATGGCTCTTACTGTGCTTGATGAGGAAGACCTCCTTCACCACAAGATTATAAAAATATTCTCTTGTACTTACTTCTAGTAGTTATATAGTGTTTTTAAAGTTTATTTCTTTAATCCACTTAGAACTTTGGTACCTGTTGTGAGATGGTAGGCCATATTCCTATGACTTGAAATAATGCCTACTGGTGAATTCCAATATAATCAAAACTATGGGTCTAGACTTTTCTATCCCATTTAACTACTTGTCCATTTCTGTGCCATTTTAACTTTTTATTAGGCTGGTTTCATTAATTTTATACTTTTAATATGTTGTATAACTTATACATTTTTCCTCCCAGATGAACTTTAGCATCAACTTTACAATTTTTAAATATTTTTATTAGAATTTAAATTGGAATTATATTAGATTAATAATTTGGGAAGAACTAACATATTTATGATTAAATTTCCATTATCTAGGCTTTTAGATCCTCTAGAATTTTATCATTTTCTTCATATACATTTTGGAGAGTTTGCATCAAGTTTAGTCTTATTTATTTTATGCATTTTATGTATTAATTACAGTGTTCAAGTTTTTTCATTGAATTTCTGTTTAAGGCACATTTACTTTATAACTATTCTTTTATCATATTCTTTTATTAATTCTAATAGTTTTATATGATACTTTTTTTTTTAAGATTTTATTTATTATTTTCAGAGAGAGGGTAAGGGAGAGAGGCAAAGAGGGAGAGAAACATCAATGTATGGGTTGCCTTTCACCTGCCTCATACTTGTTTTTAATGAGATGTATGATTGCAGTATTTGACAAGCATAATATTTGCTTCATAGTTCTGACAGATGTTCTCTATCAATTTAGGAATGTTTTATCTTCTTTCTAATTTACTAAGGGTTTGGTGGTTTTTTTTTAAACTAATAGTGGATGTTGAATTTTAGGAAGGAATGCTTTTACATTTACTAGGATGATCATATTTTCTTTCATATCAATGAACAAACTAAACTAATAGAATCACTAATGTTGAATAATCTTTGTATTCTTATAATAAGCCCATTAAGTTTATTGTATATTAATTAGTATTTTACTACTTTGCTATATGCAGGTCCTATGTATGTGGTAATGGTTGATAGATTTGTCCGTGATATATTTGTCTGGTGTTACATCAGACATGATAAATAAGCCTGTAGATAATTTCATATGTTTTCCATTTATTCTATACTTCAAAAAGCTGTGCATAACAAAAGATTTGTTTCTTAAATGATTTGTACAACTTGCTTAAGAAAACCATCTGGAGCTATATTATTTGAGAGGAGAGCATTGAATTTTTCAATATAGTTTATTATTCAAATTTTTAATTTACCCTTGAGGTAATTTTGAAAATTCACATTTTTCTTAGAGACTTGTACACTGCATCTATATTTTTCAACTTATTGATAAAAAAACATTCCTGTCTTTAATAGTCTCTCAATAGGTGCTTATATCCTTTTTCCCCTTGTTTTTAAAATAGATTTTCTCCTTTGCACCTGGTTAAGCTGACAGGGGTGTACTAAGTTGCCAGTCTTCAACCACCTTACATTTATTTATGAAATCTACAAGTTTTTCTCTTTTATTAATTTTCCTTGATTTATGTTAATTGTTTTAATCTATTTTACTCTTTCCCTAGGCTTTTGAAATGTAATGCCTAGTTATATTATTTGCATCATATTTTTGTTTTCTAATCAATTTTCTCATAAAAGAATGTTAGCCACTTATCACTTTTGATATGACTTGTTTTCAGTAACATTATGTATTAATATAACAACTTATTTAATTATTAGAGTTGTATATTTTAGAAATTTGACAGTACCCAAATAAGCAAGAATGAGATATAATTTTTTAATCCATCACCCAGATATAACTAGTTAGCCTTTTATAATTAGTCTTCACAAATATAAGAATTAACCCAAATGAAATCAGACTATCCATTGTTTTGTAGCTTTCTTTTCTACTTGATTTTATTTCACAAATTATCTAAATCATTATATATTCCACTATAACATTAATTTTATTAGCTGCAATATACCATTTCTTATTCAAATATTTCTTCAGCATTGAACATTTATGTTGTGTCTCCATTATAACACTAACGTGCTCTGTGAGAGACAGACAGATAGAGACTGAAGATCTTAAAGATTTTTCTGGTCTAAAAATGAAAACATAAATAACGAGATCAATTATTAAAGCCATATGAAAGAGGTTAAGATAATGCATTCAAAACTACATTTCTCTTCATCTCAGACAATTGCTAGAAGTGAGACTAGCCATTCAGAGAACCACAGATGATGACTCAGATAAGTCAAACATAGAAACAGATAAGGAAGAAAAAAGGAATACTTATTTAGCACTTTCTGTATGCGAAGCACTCTGTTAGGTGCTCTTATATCCAATACCCATTATCTGACTTGTTAAATCCTTTGTTTACAAAAAATCAAGTTAGGTATTAGCGTTCCTATTTTTTTCTTAGAACAGGAAACAGGATCTCACAGATGTTCAGATCCTGGTGGCAGAACTAAAATTTCAATGTAAACCTGCCTTTCCTTAAAACTGGGTGACCTTCAAAAAGAAAGATAAATATATCTACTGTAAACAACTTTAATATCTTTATTTTGGGCCTTAACTAGGCCAGAACCAAACTGACCAGACCAAATTAATGCATGATGCATTACTAATACTTGAGTAACATAAAAGGGATTCGGGTTCATTTCTTTTTTGTTGATACTGATTTGGAAAAATAAGAATCCACATATTGGGACTTTGTGTGATGTTCTTATGGCTACATTTTGGAATTTTGTACATACACATATTTTATTAATTTTGCTATGGTGCACAGTCAAGTAAAAATCTATCATAATAATTCACTTCCTAAACAAGCCTAAAACCAACTTTTTTTCCAGGGAGAATAATTGAGCTAATATATATATCTATATATCTATATATATAGATATATAGATATAGATATATATAAAGATTTTATTAATTATTTTTTACAGAGGGGAAGGGAGAGAGGCAGAGAGGGAGAGAGACATCAATGTATGGTTGCCTTTTACCTGCGTCTAGCTACAGATGGGACCTGGCTGGAGACCTGGCCTGCAACCTGGTTATGTGCCCTGGCTGGGAATTGAACCAGCAACCTTTAGGTTCGCAGGCCGGCTCCTTATCCACTGTGCCACCAGCCAGGGCTAATTTATATTTCTTTATCAAGTAATGCAAAGTAATATTTATTTAGCACCATTAGGCAAGTGCATAACCTTGGTTGTAATCCTTCACAAACCATTTCAATATAATCTGGAACTCCTTTCATGTAAAATACCCAGGAGGTTCAAGAAGGCTGAAAGTGCTAATAAAACCACTTGTTGTTTTATGCATGTTGCATAAGAGTTTGCCACATCATGCAACATCAGTGCACACTAACACGTTGGGAAAGACTGGGTTTGGTTTGGAGCGGTCCCAATGGCAGGTGAAAATCACCAATTTGCAGTATATGTGGGGCGCATTGCTAATAAAAGTCCCGAAGGCTCCCCGTTCAACTACAAAAGAGCACCTCTCCTCTGCTTATGCAGTCAGAAATAGCCCTTCTCATTCAGTGACCCCGTCTATCCTGTTCAGGAGGAAAAAAACAAAAGATCAAATCAGATTAATAAGACAGAAACTATAATATTAACAAAATGACTTAATTTCCTAACTAAATGACCTGGTGCAGCGCCTGTTATATAGTGGATCTTAAATTAGTATTTGTTAACATTTTGGTTCAAGTTAAGAATAATTACTTCATTTAATTTTTAACCACTGAAACTTCTAACTTCAGCTTCTTTGTGTTCCCCTCTGTTTATCTATCATTTGCAACTAGCTTTTCTGCTTTGGCTTTTCTAACCTATTCTTTCTTCACTCTTTAAGCATACTTTTATATCATGTATTTCTCTTACCTTTCTCTCCTGTCTTGCCCAATTTGTTATGTTGAAAGATGTTTTTTTTAAAAAAAACTTGTTTTCCCACTCACTTTAATATTTCCCTAGTGGCCAACTTAGGTCTCACTAAAATATAAAAATATGCCAGTATTGTCATAACTTCAGGCAAATCTAAATAAGTAATCACTTAAAATACCTTCCTATTTCTCTTCCACAACTTGGGTCTCCACGTGGGACCAATTTTTATGGACAAAATAAATGCTTTTCCTCTTTAGAGCAAGGATCTTCATTAAAAAGCAGCACATACTGTCCTCCCTGATGAGTATAGATTTGGAAATGTCTCTTCCAGCTTCCTTCTTGTTTCCCTGGCACCTGACCTGACCCAGGACCCACTAATTCCTAAGGGCCATCGGGGTCAAAGTTCAGGAACAGCATCTCTGACCTTGCCCAACAGTGAACTCTGGAAATTTCTATTGAGTAGTCTCAGCCAAGTGGTGAGGTGAGCCCTTTACTCCACTCTACCTGTGATTTCGGGAAGGCAGAAATCCTGAACTCCCAGCAACTTCTTGGTCCTTCTTTCTTTTGACCAAAGAAGCACTGAAGTTGCAACTATAAAACCAGAAAGCCATTAAGAAGAAGAGTAAATGCAAATGTCAACTCTATTTTTCAATCTATTTGCATTCTAAAAATTTTACTCTTCTGTCTCTCACACAAATGTGATAAACATTCATAAGCACAGAGAAACCACTCAAGTCACTTTCTCACATAAAAAAAGTTCATTCCAGGATAGAACTCTCGGGAAGTGACTGAAACAAGAATACTAAGTACTTGGATGCAGATTCATTTTGCTATAATTTCTAAAATGCTGATCCAAAGTCTTCTGTATCTTCCACAAATATATTTTGAGCTCTTAAGATACATCAGACTAAGCCTTCTGAGCAAACAAAGACCAGTATAGTAAGTCCACATTTAACATTATGGGTGGGTTGCTGAAAACGGACTCTAAGCCAAATGACTTACAATGGAATCCAGTTTACCATGGGTTAATTGATATAAACAAGAGTGAAGTTCCTACAGCATAGTTCAGGTCACAAAAATATCTCCAAACTTTAAGACCCAAAACCCTTCTAAAATAAATGTAAGTTACACATACATTTAAGAAAGGGAAATACAAAGTAAGAGCTCTCCTAACCAACTATTTCAGTTCAGGGTCACAGGGCCATCCAGCAGCTTAGTGCTCAAGCACAGGATGCCCTGCTGTCACTCACACCCACCACTCAGACAGGGACAAAGCAGACACACTGAGTCATCTCACCGGCACAGCTGTAGGAGGGGGGAGGAAACTGGACTCCCCACGTAGAACCCATGCGGAGACAGAAATGCAAACTCCATACAGTAGCCCTGACTGGGAATCGAGTTTTCCTCTCATCCACATTGTAACTGAACAACATTGGAGGGAATGACGTTATTTGAGGATCTGCTGTAAAACATAGTCCCTGCCCTCAGGAAGTTCTCAGTGAGGAGGACAGCCAGGTAAACAAATAATCAAGAGTACTGTGTGCAGCAACACAAGGCTGTCCGGGCTGTGGAAGTGTTGAGGAGGGAGCCCTTCATGTTACCCACGGAGGGTATTCAAAGAAGCATCACAGGGCAGACACAGCACAATCAAGTGTAGAAGAATCAATAGGGCCAATGTAGTGAAGGGAGGGGATAGGAGAAGGGAAGGGAAGGCCATTCTAAGCAGAGAGCCCAAAAGTATCAGAAAACATGATAATTCCCAGGGTATGTGAATGGCACTGGAAGTGGATCCCAGGATCTAGTCCTAAAGAAACAATGTATCATGCTAAGCAGGGGACACACACACACACACACACACACACACACTTTATCCCCAGTGCTTATTATTTATTAGAATAATTATTCTAATTAGAATAATTAAAATAATGTAATAGCCAACACTTATTGGGCAGTTATTAACTACCAGGAACCAATTTAGGAATTTTTAACGTATTCATATTTAAGCCTTAAAACAACCCCATGAAGTAGACACTATTATCATCCTAATTTATAGGAAAGGAAACTGAGGCTCAGAGAGTTTCCCCTGGGATGGAGTTAGAGGAACAAGAAAGGGGAACATTTTTATATTATACCCTTGGTGGTGAGTGTAGATTTCAACAAAGTATTCCTTTGCTAAGGAAAAAATGGAAAACACTTTCTTGGAGGATGGAAAGACACTGGTCACAGATTAAGGAAAACTAGCAGAGCAAGAAGAGGTCCCTGGTTTTTCAAATCATTAATCCTGGCCTCACCTCATTTGCAGATGAATAAAACAAAGAAGAAGAGGAAAGAAAACTGCATAGACAAGGAAACCCCCCCAAGGCCTTTTCTAGCATCACACAGCTGTCCCCCGTTCTGTTTTTCTCCTCCAGCATGAGTTTTAGCAGTGACAGTAGCAGTCATGGTGCCACGCTTGCTGTGTATGAGCCCTGAACTAAACCCTTGTGGGTGTTTCCACCTTTGACCTTCACAACAGCATTGTTTACAGCCTGCTTGTCACCCCAACTTACAAATGAGGCAGCTGGTGCTTGTGGGGGAGTGGGAAAGTGATGCTTTCCTACAGACTGCCTATAACCTTTCCCCATCCAACTTTCATGCCTTTGCTCCTTTCCTTTCTCAGCCCCCCTCGTCTAGCTGACAGTGTTGTTTCAGCAACCTGTGGGATTTTTTACTGCAGAATCTCTGAATGGAGATGCTGAGGTGCTTGGTGATTATATTCCCTCCCTATATATGCCAGGAAATCTTTCAAAGTCCATTCAACATATTTACTCTGCAATACAATGACCCTGATAGAAAAACTATTACCTCTTCAGCTGAGGATACTTAGACACCAAGAGGTAAAGGAACCTTCCCAGAACACAGAGCAAGTGTCAGAATGAAGGTGTGAACCCAGAATGCCCAGCTCTGGGACCTGCATTCCTATTCAGGCTTCATCTTACATGACAGCAGGATTAGCACGACTGATCACTCAATTGTGCTCAACATCCTTTCTTCACTTGACTCCCAGTCCACCTTACTCCGCTGGTTCTTCTCCTGCCTTTCGGACCATCCCATCCCAGTCTCCTTTGCTAGTTTCTCCTTGTTCCCCTGACATTCAAAAGTTGGAGTGCCCAGAGATCAATTTCTGGACCTGTTTTCCACACTCAGTCCCTAGATGACCTCATCCAATTTTACAGCTTAAATAGCTCTATGTAAATAGCTTACAAATCAATATGCCCTGTCTGGAACTCTCGTAAAATTCAGACTCATATATTTAACTGTCCACGCAACCTCTCTACTATTGACTATGGCATCTCAAAATCAACCTACCTGCAGCTGACCCCTGCTCTTCCCCCACAAATCTGCTACTCCCTAATTCAGTCAATGTTAGGTCTGTTCTTCCAGTTGCCCCCTGAAAAAGCCCTGGGTGCCATTCTCAACTCCCCATTTTCCTCTCACAGCACATTCAATTCACCTGTAAAATATACCCAAGATATGACAACTTTTCATCATCCCCTCACTTTCGCCCCTCTAGCCCAAGCCACTATTATCCCTTGCCTAGACATTATCTCTTGCCTAGATGTTGCAATGGTTTTTCACGGGTCTCCCTGCTTCTCCCCTGGAATCCCTTGCCAACTTGAGTTGAGGTGAATGAGGCAACATCTTAAACATAAAATGTAAAACTCAATAATCATGATAAATGATATTTTAATGTAAGATTTTTTTAATCCATATTTTTTAAAAAAGATTTTATTTATTATTTTTAGAGAGAAAGGGAGAGAGGCAGAGAGGGAGAGAGACATCAATGTATGGTTGCCTTTCACCTGCTTCCATCTACAGACCTGGCTGGAGACCTGGCTTGCAACCTGGTTATGCCCTGGCTGGGAATTGAACCAGTGACCTTTGGATTTGCAGGCTGGTGCCTTATCCACTGTGCCACCAGCCAGGGCTAATCCATAACTTTAAATAGCAAGATTTGAAATAAAAACAGGACCCAATCCTGTCTTTGCATTACTCACCTCCATTTCCTCACCTTAGTCCCAGTCCCAATCCCACTTGGCTCCCTTTAATGTGTTCTCAGCAGTTACAGTGATTCTGTTCAAGTTTAAGGAAAATCTTGTCAATCTGCAGGCTTTACATCACAGAGCAAAAGCCAAAGTCCTTTTCATGGCCTATTAAGATCCTACATGACCTGGTTGACCATTATCTCCCTAATCCCAACTCCCACTTCTCATTCACTCAGCCCCACCTTCTGCACATGGGCCCCCTCACTATTCCATCAACAAGCTCCCACTTCAGGGCTCCTGCATTTACCATGCCCTGCCAGGACCCCTCTCTCCCAAATACATACCTTACTGCACCCAGTTCTCTGCCCAAATTCACTCTCTCTAGACCACGCTGTCTAAAATTTCATCCCCCCATGCAACTCATTTCACTTCATATTCCTCTTATTTATTCTCCTGCTGAAATTATCATAAGTACACAGTATATATTGCTAATGTAGTTTGCTTATGGTTTTACCCATTATATAACTCCATAAAATAATATAAAGCTGAGATTTTGGGAGAGAGAGAGAGGGGTTTGTTTTGTTCTCTATTATATCCCTGCATTTCAAAAAATTGTTGGAAGATAATAGGCACTCAGTAAATATTATAGTGTTTGAATGAAGATTGATAAATACTCATGAGTGCATTCCTTTAGTTCCAATAGTCTTAATGTCTCCTATGTATAGGCTTTGAATTCTATTACCTCAGTAAATTACATCAGGAACTACGCTTTCAAAATGCAGTTGCCTAAGATCTGAAATCACAAGAGAACATATTGCAAAACCTTTGTTTCAAATTGACCAATTTTTGAAACAAAAGTTTGACTTGCTTAAAAAATACTTATCTGGGATTCGAGTTCATACCTTAAATTATCAACATTGGGAGACTGAGTTGTTTCTGAGAAAGAAACATCAAAGATCAAGTTTCTCTTAGGGCAAATTCTGCATTTTATTCCAATGTTCTGATTTCTAATGACTTGACATTATATTTAGGTGTCATACAGATTTTTTTGTGCTCAAAAGATCTTTCTGATGTCAAATGTCTTTCATTCCCTTTAGTTAATTATTAACCAAAGCTAAAGATAGGTTTTGTAAATACAACTTGCTTCACCATGAACTGTTACCTTTTGATAGAAAAGATGGAGTTCAGCAAAGAACAAATTTACAGGTTGGCCAACAAACAGACTTTGCCTGTAAACATCTGTAAGACACTCAGGACTCACCCATCAGCGCCCCAGTCCACTTATGGACTCCTTGCTTATTTATGCAAGGAGTGAAACTCAGCACTGTGGGAGCTTGGGAGAGTGTCCTGATAAAAAAAACAATTTTAGTAACACTTGGGAACCGGGCAAGACTTACATTTATCTTAAAATCTAATTATCTTTGTAAATCTTCAAAATGCCTTTTGTAGTTTTATGTTTTTAAAAAGATTTGTAATTTTTGCAGATGTTTCTATGATTGTATTCACCAGTGGGTTGGGATTATAATGTGAAAATAGGTCTTGTTTTCCCCTCTATACCTGGTACTATTCAGAGAAGAGAGTATACAAATGTGTCAGAAAAGCTATAAATTCCACCTTGGATTGTGAGAGATATATCAAAGCACCACTATCAGTAAAGACACTTTCTGATTTGTCTTAGTTAAAATATGAAGTTAGGAGAGTTTTTGGTTTTTTTAGACCACCACCTTTTGCAAAGTACAGACAGAAACTGGCATTTTTAAGAACTGGGTTATCCTGCTGCCCATAAAACATGCTGCCCTGAAGCTGGACAGGGAATGGAGTTGACACACAGACAGCACTAACTCAATGCTCCTAGAGAGGTTGAATGAGTGAAAACTGATTTGACCAGGGTCAGAAGCAAGCAAGAATTACTAGAAAAGTCAAGAGCAAGATGGCCATGCTTATATGAAGGGCATAAAACTGTTCTGTCCCTGTAACAGTTAATAGGTATGATCTTTCTGGAGTCGCATTATTTCTTTCCTTTGGTTTTCTAAATTATATAGAAAATATTACTTCAACAATAATGCTGGCCTATTAGTTGGAGGACTTTTTAATTCTATTATTTTAATAATACTTTGAAGTGGCATTTTACTGAAAAATCACCTCAGCTTCTTCACTTCATTTGGTCACCCATATTTTGGTCTAGTGTCCTATATTATTAATGGTTAATTCATTCTGAATCTTTAAATGACATCCAAAATCAGTACAGGGAATCTCAATACACAGGGCAGAAAAGTTTTTAAAGGGCCTTTGTCAGATATGTTAGATTGGCATTTGATTCATAAAACGCATTTCCTCTGTCTTGGTTGGCAGGGCAGATTAAGCACAGTGAAAGCGCAGCACAGAACCTTCACTGAGTCATTCACACTTTAGCCCAGCAGGTACGCTCCTATTAGGCACATGAGAGACTCGCACCACTGTATCCCTGGGACACTCAGGAAGGCCATAGTGTTGCCCTGGGGACCTGTGAATTTGAACAACCATCACATTTGGAATGGGTTTCAGGTCATATACCCAAATAGAAAATATAGACAATAAAATGCTGAAATTGCATATTCATATCTACATATTTAAACATGAACATGTGTAAACTTTCATAATTCCCTAGATTTTTCCCAAGGGCTTCATGTCCTCTGCCCAATGGTTTGTGTGGCGTATGATCCAGATGTGAGTAGGCCCTTCCAACATGACTCAAAAGGATCCACGGTCCTTGTTTCGTTAAAACCCAGGTGACATTTTTATTACCTAAAGTAGCTTGCATGATAACTTCTGTGTATCTGCTACCAGCAACCTCGGTTCTAGAAATTTATCTTTGGAGAATAAGTAGGTAAATGTCTTAGTTAACACAGAACAGGTAATTGAAGCTAAAACTCTCAGGATTTGGCTACCTCATACTCGATTGATTCAGTGCCCTCTCCTCACATCTGCAAGGACCGTTCTGCAGTCTTTTCATTGACAAGAGCTCATTTGTGTTTAAGCATTTGGTGGCCTTCTGAGATGTCTGGGTTGAGAATTACTGATCTGCATTCTAACTGAGGAAGGGATTATTACTCATTTTTGACTTCTATATTTCAACCGAATCAAACCTTTTTAAAAACTCTTCCTTAATAAAGATATTTAACTGGCCTAGTATATGTGTGGCTGTTAGTTGCCCTAACCTTGGTAACTCATTTGCAGAGACTGTTCCTAAAGATGTCCCTCCAGAAAAGGACAAGTTTTGACTCGGCAACAGCAATTTACTTAATTTATCTTAAATTTGGTTTCAGTGAGCAACCCTAATTAACCTGATTTTTTGCTGATAATCACTCTCAATGGAATCAAATCACAAATCCGGGGATGGATTGAGCGGCACCCAGAAGGAAGCAGCCCTTCGTGCACTGGTCCAGCGCACAGGATATAGCTTGGTCCAGGTAGGAACTTCTCATGACATATGCTCTGAGACCCGCAGAATTCCATGCTGAGACACTGAATTCACAGTGAGAATATTAGTGGTCTAGGACGCAAAGTGGGAATGGTCAGTCATATGACTCTTTAGGTGGATGTTCCTTTCCAGTGGGGGAGGTATTCACATCATTTCGGGTTTGCATGTGACTCTGCAAATGATGTTCTCTCTACTCCAGGTTATCAATTCAACCTTAACTTGTCATTGGAAAACAAAATTAGTGTCCAGTCACAGAGACAATCACAGTTTTTAAAGGCAATCTTAGTATATGAAAAGGCAGCTAGAATTTGCCAATCAAAGCTCTCAGTGAAGACGAACCAAGCCCGTGTTTCAAGAACTCAGAGAAGTATCCAGGCACTAGCCATAGTTCTAAAGAGATCGTTACAGAAATAGGTGGGCTTCTAGTTGTGGGATCAGCCTAGCTATTCCGGTTATTTCCTATAACATCTACTCAATAATTTAGGATATAATAATTTTTATGCATGTTCATCTTTTTTTTTTAATTCTAAATTGTCTATTCATAGATGTTGGTTAAGAATTATCTATACTACTGTCTTTATAGTAACTTACTTTAGAAAGCTTTTCATATATTAAAAAGCTAATACTCGACTAACAAATTATCTTATTTGAAAAAAATAATGATGCTTTTTTACAATAAGACAAACTTCTGTAATTTGCAGAAATTTGATTGTTCTGCACCCACGTAAGTTTCCAATTTAACCAAATCTTTGTGTTGTTATAGATACCAACATATAATAATAAAATAGGCAGGTGTGTTCTTTTAGTACATGGTCCTTTGTCAGATTGTTGCAGAATGTACTTCATTTAGTTTTCAACTAATCTTATAAATCATGGCATATGCCTTATTAGACATAATGTTATATAATGCTCAATGTTTCCAATTCTTCATCCTAATGAGTTTTTAGGTACACTTTTTTAAGATTTCAGAAAATAAATCATTTCATAAAGTTTTCAAAGTTTCATTTATATTGTGGGTCAGGGAGATATTAATGTATTATTAGTTTAATACTTAATAAAAATTAAATTATTCTAGATGGTTTATCTCCAAGTTTAATGTACTTCAAAATTAAGGACTAATTGAAAAACTTCGTGCAGTCTTCCACCACAGCAAGTGGGATTTTATAATTCATAGAGATAATTCTAAAGAATTTACAGTCTACAAAACAGGTACTCAGAATAATAATTTTACATTTGATCAGGTACAGTTGAATAGTGGGGATTTTTTCCTTTTATAATCAACATGTCCATAGGTGATATAAAATCAAATATTGTTTTAAGTCAGCATTTTAAAAAACTTTGTGCTTGAAACATTCATGCAAAGAGAGTGGTGATGGAAATCACACTTTTTTGAAAAGTAATTTGTTAATATTCTTTATAAAAATGTTCCCCTTCTATAAAACAAAGCTCTGATGATCCAAAATATAGTGACAGAAATACCTGTTTAGTCTAACATTATTTATAACACTTCAATATATCAAACCTAAATGTATAAAAGGAAGTTAGTAAGTAAGGTATATATAATCAGTATCTTCAACAAGCCTAATTTTACAAAAATCCTAAAACTATATAAATTGTCCATTTAGTTTTATTCTGGGCTCTGGTGCTCCCTTTTCCCCCTAGATAAAACTCAGGGAAAGCCTGATAACTTTCAGATAATAAAAAAAAAAAAAAAAAAAAATCTCCACTAAAAAATTAAGTCTAGTCCAATATAATAAAAGCAAGTTCATTCAAAGTTATAACTATTTCCCTTTCCCAACTATGTCAAGGTGATGTGCAATTTCTTTTGTTTTCCTCCTTCATGCTTTCAGAAGCCTAGTTTCTAGGCCAGCTCACTGTCATTCCTGACTCATGCTGAACAGAAGACAGGAATGGGAGCAAAGGGAAAGGGACAGAAAAGTTCTTACTTGACTGACGTTGTCATTGGGCTCTCTAGGCCTGGCAGTATGTAAAGCTCATGGGATACCTAGTAGAATGCTCAGAGCCCTCTGTAATTCCATGATGGGGATCTCCACCTGGCTACACTCTCCTCTGGCCAGCCACTGTCCTGGGTCTGAGCCTCCTGCTGCAGGGCTTTTCTGAGAAAAGATGAAACATAACCCCAGATTCTGACATAGGGTCAAACTCCAGGCCTCTGGAAACATTCACACACACTCTGACTCAGCACACTTGAGAAGCATAAGTGATGCAAGGAACCAGCTCTTCTCACCAGAACCAAAGCAGCAGCCAACCCACTGTTCACCAGTAGATCTCTCAGCAGTGAGTGACACCCACCAGCCTAGAGCACTCCCACATGCAGGGAATCCCTGTGAAGCTGAGTGGTTTCCTACTACCCCTCTCCCCACCTTAGGTAAATGGTGAAGCACCTTGCAATTCCTTCCATTAAGGGGGTAACCAGGATTCGTAACACACCAGACAGTGGTCTCCAAGTACCTTTGAATAAGCTCCAAAAGCTCCTCTCAAACTCTTTAGTCTCATTCCCAAACTGCAGTATAAAAAGGAGGAGGTGTTCAGTTAAGAATGTAAAATAGTTAAACAGTTTTCTCTACCTCTCTGTCCTGCTTGGTAGTCCGGTGACTTGGCTTCCTATCCAAACCAGAGGCCAGAGGACACTCACTCTACCTTAAAATCCTGTTACAAAGGAAATTGTATTCAGTCATTAAGTGATCATATAAAACATTCTGCAGGACAGAAAACTGTAGCATTATTATGTATGAGAGCTATATAGAAAACTTGCAAATAACTATTTTTTAAAAGAAACTCAACAATGGAGACCACTTTATAAACCTTATGCTATAAGAGCATTTGCATTATAAAAGAAAAACCAATAGGGCTATGTAATTTTATAACGAAATGTTTTCAAATAAAATACTCCTAAGAATACATGGCCAATCTGTATATTACTTTGACCTTATAGTATATTCCATTACATTGAGAAAAATGTTAAGGATTTATACCACACATTAATATAATAACAAAATAGTAGTAAACACTTATTGGGCACTTATATTCTAACTGTTTTATATGTGGTAATTCATTTAACCCTTAAAACAATACTATGGGGTAATTACTATGATCATCTTCAAATTTTAGATATGGAAAACAAGGCAGAAAGAGGTTAGGTCACTTGCTCAAGATATAAAGACTAATTCCAGTGCTATTGACCAAAATTTCTGACAAGATTTAAGAAACTAAGTGCTCACTAGAATGTTATCTTTATGATGGCAACTTTAGAGCTTATCTTGTAAGAGCATTCTAAAATTATTTTCTGGAGCCTAAACTTTGAAACATAATTCACTTTGAATAATATTTGATAGCAGAAGGACTATTGGATCAGGAATTGTCCAATAATGTAGAAAGCTAAAACTCTAAAACCTAGTTATGAAGATCTAAAGCCTCTAGTCCATATTTAAATATATACATGACTCGGTTCAATCATTTTGAATTAACTGGAAACCCCCTGCTGATTTTGGTTGCAAACTACTGAAAATCATCCAAGACTTTAAATTAGGAATGTTAGACTGGTCTCTACCACACACAAGTTGGTATTGTTTTTTAAAAAGATTTTAATTATTTTCAGAGAGAGGGGAAGGGAGAACAGCAGAGAGGGAGAGAAACGTTAATGTATGGTTGTCTTTCACCTGCCTCCAGCTACAAACCTGGCTGGAGACCTGGCTTGGAACCTGGTTTGGAACCTGGTTACGTGCCCTGGCTGGGAATCAAGCCAGTGACCTTTGAATTCGCAGGCCGGCACCTTATCCACTATGCCACTAGCCAGGGCTAAGTTGTATAATTTTATATATGCCCTTTAACCACTGTAGAGTTTAAGTTTTCAAAAGATTGACTAGGACATTGCCCCACTCCATCAGCCATCATTTTGTGATTCTAGTATCTGCTCAGTCTAATTATTGGTCAGCAAATTGCACTAATTAGTTGGGAGAGAAGACCAGCACATTTTGAAATGCAGCCTTCAATTCTTTTTAATTTAGGGGACATCTTCAGCTTTTTCAATACTTCTGTCTTTCTACTCTGGATTAGAGTTAAGATTAATATTTTTGCTCAAGAGAAACAGGGCAACATTAGGTTTACTTAAAAAAAATCTCTACAAAAATGTCAATAGACATCTTAATACAATTCAGGGAGCAAAATGATCATTTCAAATTTTATGATGTTTACTAAGTTAGGGTTTGTAAGATTTACTTCCGTTGTAACTTTGGAGTCTGACAGTGAATGTTGAATACCTGCAAAACAAGAATTAAAAAAAAAAAAAAAGAGGCTAATTTGTGCTCTCTTATCACTCTTAGGACAAATATAGCTGTCAAAAATAGAATTTTGCAGGTTACTTAATAACGTGAGCCAGTCTATCATATGGTAACTGAGGCAACAATTCCTGCTTGTTTGAAAATATCCTTGTGATATATGTTTAAATAACTGGATATTTTTGGATAGTGATAACTGGAAATTTTTATTGCATTACTTCAGAGAATAAAAAACAGCAATTCCTTGCAAATAGCAGGCATTCAATAAATATTATTGATGAAAATTGTGTGATGTTGACAGGTTAAACTTTCAACTTCATAGCTACCTTATGCCACTAGAAATATTTTGGAGTAAGCATGCTGCAATGTCAACTTATAAAAAGTCTTTTGAGTCCAAGTAATGGAAATCCATGCTTTTTAACTCTTAACTGTACTTCCCAGATTTTCTAAAACTAGCCTATATTTCTTTGGGAGTAGTCAAAGGAAAAAAAAAATCACATTGTAATGATTCTTTCCTCAAGAATTTATCAATGATATGGGCCATAAACTCTGTGACATGTGATGCCTCTTCCATGTGAAATCTTCTCCTTAAAACTGGGCAAAGGGCAAGGGGAAGGCGGCTCAGTGTGGGTGCACAAAGGGGAGAAAATTTGAGACAGAAAGAGACTTCACTTGGGACAACAGGCTCACGATCCAGTATGCAGATGATGTTTTATTGAGCTGTACACTTGAAACCTGTATGGTTTTGCAAACCAATGTCACCTAAATATATTTAATTTTTAAAAAAGGCAAGTAAAAATTTTATAGGTGAGCATTTTCAGAAAACTTTCTACCCAGTGTATAGTTTACATTAACTTTAAATCTACTACAACTAAAGCTAAATATGTATTTAATAAAAAGCATCCTGAAGGAGTTTGAAAATTTTAAAAAGTAGATGCAGTATACTTATATATAATTTTAACTTATTTAAAATATGGTATACATATGGACTGTTTGTCCAATTAACCCATTGATAATCTATTTTCTAAAAATCATTACAACATAATAAATTTTTGTGAGGTATGATAGTGCCATTGTTTATTTTTAATTCAGTGGTTGTTCTTACTAAACTTAAAGGACTATTTTTGTTTCTCTGTTTTGTGTCCTTAGTCCCTACTATTGAACACAACGTGTTGAGGCTAAGACGATATTTTAGATGTATAAGATGTACAAGAGGGGACCACAAAAAATAAATTTATTTAAAAAGCATGTATTTATTCTTACATGTTTAAACTTCAGTCACCTTCAAAGTCCTCTCTATTTGATGCAATATACCTATTAAGTAAGATTGTTTTCCACTCCTCTAAACAGTTTTTGAACTCATTGATTTTGATGTCTTTTAGTGCTCTTCCATTTTTTGTTTCACCTCTTCCACATCAATAAAATATTTCCCTTTGAGGACTTTTCATCATCCAGGGAAACAAAAAATGTCACTTGGGGCAACATGGGGTAAATAGAGAAGAAGGTGCATGGAGGTCAAGCTGTTTTGGTCAAAAACAACTGAATACTCAGCCTGATGTGGGCGGCTGCATTCATAAATCATGCACCATTAAATGGGCAATCACATTGAAGGAGTCTTCCAAAAAAAAAGAAAGAAAGAAAGAAAGAAATCCATTGAAACTGAATGCAGCCTCTCAGCCCAGCTCAGCTGTTTACTAATACAGATGGGTTCCTAGAAAACTTACCTAGTGGGGAAAGCCTGTACTGCAAGGGGCCTGCCCTCCAGAAGATAATCCTGTTTTTTTAGGGTACCCCCTCGTATAGCCTGATCTAAAATGCATATAAGGGAGTTGCACTGAGAATGACTTTATTCAAAATTTTAAATGATAACATAAGACTGCATAAACAGATGTAGGTGCTATCTGTCAGAAGCTTAAAACTGACCAAAATCTTTGACCTAAGGTATAAGAATAAATATTTAGACATAAAGATGTTCATAATGATGAAATTTATATTTTAAAATTAAACATATTTTAAATGACTAACAAAATATGACTAGTTACATAAAATATGATCACCCTTATATTTCCAAATTATATAGCCATTATAATTCTGATTTCAAAAAAAGACATGGAGAAAAGTCTAAACTTTAATGTTTATTTAAAATCAGAATGTAAAATTTATATATGCTTCCAAATAATATTTTAAGAAATTATTCACACAATAAAAACTGTTGGAAAATAAAGACATAAATTTCTGATTAGGGTAAATTTTTTTATTTGATATTATTTTCCAAACTTTCTATAATAATGTGGATAATTTGTTTATAAGAAAAAACCTCATAAAGCAAACAAAATTCTAAGGAGCATGCAATTAGAAAAAGAAAATTTAGAAAAATTTTATGCAGGAAATGATTATTACAGTTGGATAATAGTTACCTGTGTTCATTAGGCTATTCTTTCTAATTCTTCATGTGTTTGAATTTAACATTAATATAGTTTAATTCTTCTATGCAATATTTCATAGTTAGAAAAGCTCCAGAATTATACAATTCAGTAGAGACGTAAGTCAGAGGTCTGCAAACTATGACCTCTGGTTCAAATGAGGCTACAGCCTGTTTTTGTATTTTTGTAGTGATTGCAGGATATGAATGGTTTTCACATTTTTAAAGGGCTATTTTATTACCCTAAAATACCAACTATTTGCTCTTCTATAGAAAAAGTTTGCTGACCCACTTCTAATTCTTAATCTATTACTCTATGTTAGAAACTAACCCACAGTTTTTAAAATGTACAACACATTTGGGCAGTGAAGACCTTGTGTCTTAATGTCAAAGATCCAGTAAGGTTATAGCAAATAAGGAAAATAAGTGGGCTTCATCCTTTTCTTTCTCTCTTAATTGGCCATCAGCCTTAATTCTCTTAAACAAGGAACAAAATATGTCTTTAATTCCCACCCCTCAAATTTTTATTTCTGTGCATATTCTCTTAAATGGAGCTTTAGTGCAACCACATTATTTTATTTCAATGTGTTTGATTCCTCTATATGACTGTGTACAAGCCATAGGTACAAACGATGGTGCCAGAGCACCATAAATTTGATGAGGATACACCCCCTTCTTCTAAGGGGGCCCCAAATTAAGTCAAATTCCCCCATCTCTCTAGTGCAGTACTTTAGTAATTTTATGTAGGCATTTCTCAAGTTGCAATGTGTTTCCTATAAGTAATGCAATAAAAATAAGGAACTTAGAAGATGTTTACCGTTGGCTTACCTAGATCAGCTCAGTAAGAGGCAAAAGGGAAAACGCTGTGGCATTGATTGACCTTCTTAGCCAACCACCACAGAAAAATCCTAAGGACAGAAATAGGAATTTGACTTCATGGCAAAATAAAGCTCCTGGGACCTCAGTTTTCTTCTATTGCCTGTTCTCACCACCTGCTCATGTCCATGTTCTCCAAGGACTTAGGTCACTCGCCAAGTGCATGAATGCTAATTCTTTAAATAGGAAGACTAAGCCTGAGAACAGGATGGGATCGGCAAGCCTTCACTTATCCCCTAGCCTCCCCCAGGCCAGCTTTATTTTAAAACTCTTAAGAAGCCTTGCTTCTACTAGCCAGAAATGCCACAGCATGGGGTGTGAGACTCTAAATGAAGGGACAGTCCTGTGAATGCTTTTGTGCAAAATGGGCATGCCTGACCCGGGAAGGAAACTGCAGCATTCCAACCGAGAGAAACACATTCTAGGAGCCCTTTTCCAACAGCAATGAATTCCTCCTCCAACAGCCTAACAGTCGGTTCTATAGGGGGCCTTCAATATGAAGTCCAAAATCTTTGCAAACTATTGGTTTCTCTAAAATCGAGGAGCACATGTGGTTTTCCATTTTATCAGCTTAAAAATCAGCGTGAACTTCATGACTCAAAACCACAGAAGCACAGACAGATCTTTTGCACTTTAGGCTTTGCTTTGTAGGCAATTTTGGGATTTTTTAAATTACCTGCTCGTTTAATATAGATCAGCACCCAAAATAAGCGGTTCCTCATTTTCGGAACCTAAAAATGCCCATTATGAAATGCAAAGAGAGCTTTCTAACCCAGACGAAGAAGAAAAAAAAGTGAAATCGCGATTAAGAATTTGCAAGGACTTCAACTCTGATCTTTTCTGACCTTGTTTCCGAGGTTCCTAGAGAAAGCTGAGATGAGGTTACATCGACACAGCACTGCATCACTTACGTTGCATACTGAGAAAAGTATTTCACTTTCAATTCTGTTTCCAATACTCAGATGAGAAAAGTTAGTGGTTGAAGGTGTGCCTTAAGCCCGTCCAGCAGGGCTGGGGCTCAACTTGTAGTAGACAAGAATGTCCCACTAGTATCGAATCTTGATTTCCCTCCTTTGTAATTGCTTTTACAATTACCTCCCACTGGTGGGAAATGACACTGCTATTCTACTTATAAGCATGATCTATATTCTTTTCTGCATAAATTTCTTTAAGAAAGTAAGTCATTACCAAGATGGTCATTAAGTAGTTAACAAAATAGAGGTTACTTGGACAAGGAATCGGAGAAACACTGATATTTAAAGTCCCTATTCACTAACTCACAAAACACTGCGTAAACTTATTCCCACATTTTAATATGGTGTCAAATTCTGCCTCCCTTTCTCAAGCATCCTAACACTCTCATGAGAACTCCTTAATCACCTAGTCAACCTTCTTTCTTTATAAATGAGTAACTTAAAGTCAGGAAAGATTTGGTGACTTAACAAGTCTCTCAGCTTCTCAGAAATTTTAATTCACGGGAGTGTGGTAAAAAGCATAAGGATGGTATAAAATTTCTCACTGCATCATATTTATGTTTCTCACATAAAAAATGAGTACCTTAGATGAAATTCTCTTTGACATATGTTGAACAAGGAAAGGATGGGAGAGCAATTTCCCAGGTAGCCTTTTCTTTGTCTGCACAAGGACAAATGTCTACCAACATGTGAACAGCTTCATATAATTTTTTAAAAGATTTTATTCATTATTTTCAGACAGAAGGGCAGGGAGGGAGGAAGAAAGGGTGCATCAGGGCAGATGCCCAGGGAGCAGGAACACAGCAAATCCTAGTGT
Organism: Noctilio leporinus; assembly: GCA_004026585.1. Taxonomy (NCBI): domain Eukaryota; kingdom Metazoa; phylum Chordata; class Mammalia; order Chiroptera; family Noctilionidae; genus Noctilio; species Noctilio leporinus. Next base: position 279,747 of record PVIW01000846.1, read on the forward strand.
CTGAAAACTAAACTTGTTCTTAGCAATCCATCATTATGTGAACTTTGTTGCAAAATGTGAACAGAGGCTCTTAGAAGCAAGTTGGATTTTACTTGATCTTTTCTGTAGATGTACACATACATGAACTAAAGTTTTCTGATTTTTGATTTTGTGTAAGGATATTCTTGAATTTAAGAGCTCCATGAAAAGGCCAAAAACTTATATAACAAGCTTTACAAAATAGAATTTATTTTTTAAACCCTGTTTTCCTATAAAATATTGATACTGAATTTCTAAAGTATGCTTTGCCTCACATAATCCTTAAAGGTAAAGGCAAAATATTAACTATACTATTAAACACTTCATTTGATAACAAATTAGTTCTGCCTTAATAAGACAACTGATAATCTGAAATTAATCTACAACTATTTTTCTAGGCAATAGACCTTTGTCAGCCTTCCAAAATGATAGAGGAATATGATTCATAATTTGCTAAGTCGTTTTCATGGATAAAACACATCATACATCTTAAAAGATCAAGTGCAAGGGCTTTCGGGAAACTAAAACTAATCGATACATTTCCAATGACCAAAAGGCATTTACATTTTTCTTTGTGCATTTCTCCATAAATAATATCACTTGGGTCCCTATTTCTATTCAAGTTCATTTTAAAAGTAACATTTTTCTCACGTAAATGGAAAAGCCACAGATTTAATGTGATAATTATAATTTTCTAATTTACAATAAAATAAATGAATAACTACTAAAACATTGGCCCATAATCATCCTAATGTCATCTCACATACCACAGTTTGAGAAATGATAAGCTATGACAAAGCTAAACTTGTGTTGGTGTATTACACTGATGCCCTAGCTTTTCCTCTTTGCTTCTAACTTGATTTCAGCCTTCTACAAATTGCAACGTCCCATTTTATCACCATTGCTTTGGTCCTTCTATTTAAAAACAGTATCTGGAATCCATACTGCAAATACCTTGCAAATACTGTAAAAATAACAAAGCTAAAACAATAGTGCCAACTTCCAAATTATATAAAATGAAGTCTGCTTTCCACAATTTTCCAGTCCAAAATATTTACCAACATGAAGTCACTGATCTTAACAGGATGTGGAGGTAAACAAACTAAATACACAAAACACAATTATCTTTTATAGGGAATTAACAAAGTGAATATTCCCCAGAGCCCTGCCTGTTGTACTCAGAAATGATCAAAAGCAGAGCCAAGATAAAAATCACATCTAAGCATCCTTTTGGGATATCTTATTTAAGGTCCTTTAGATTCACCTTGAACTCTATCACCTAATAGGATAAGTAGATGATATGCAGGTGGAAAGTCATAAAAAATAATGTCTCAAAAGATTTTTATTCACCCTTACAAATCAACAACTGGGAAAACACATGAACTGCAATAGACACAGTCCAGATGCATCAGCATCAACTGTGACGAGAGTTCACAGGAGATGGCCACAGATCCACCGTTCTGGGTATGACCCTGGTGACTGGCATGCTTATGAAGACTAGAAATGCCACCTACTCTGGGTATATTATACAGCACCAGAGAGAACCAAAGAAAACAACAATGATTACAGAGTTAGAATACAAAATTTCCAAAGAACCAGTAAAGGAATTGAAATAACTAATCATGAAAAAATATATAAAACAGGCTGACTATCCTTCCAGCTTATGAATGGGCCATCTATGGGAGGTAACACACCATCAGGCCTTCATGCTCAGTGCAGGTGAACAAGAAAATAGGTGTAACTTAACATGCAGAATTACAAGGCTGGTAAGTGTGAAAAGTCATCATGACTTTTGAACAGTATGTATGGCACGCAGTTTACCACATCAAGAATCAAAAGACCTTTGTTCTAGCATTGTCTGAAATAAATTAAACCAGTATGACTTCAGACAACTCACATAATTTCTCTGGACTCAGTTTCCTCATCCGTACAATAAGCATATTGGGTTAATACATTGGGTTGGCTCAAAAGTCCATTGCATTTTTTTTTCTGTAAAATAAAAGATACATTTTTCATTGACACCAATGATTTTATTAATTTGGATATTTTGAGTATGTCAGCTATCTCCTGCTATTAACTCCTAATGGGTAGAGGTCAGGGGTGCTGCTAAATATCTTTCAATGCATAAGACAGCCCCACAGCAAAGAATTATTAGCCAAGATGTCAACAGTGCCAAGAAACTTCACAATCCACTTTTGACACATCCAATCATTCACAGCACCTTTTCCATACACTGCACAAATCTTTTTTTGCATTTCAGTTACATTTTTACCTTTCTTGAGATAGTAAAGCATAATATGCCAAAAAATGTTACATATTTTCATCCATCTTCAATATTAAAATGGCTGCACAAAACTACCAATTTTGATCATTTTTAAAAGATTCATGCTGTTACGACAGTTGACACAATCAAACAAAATTGTTTTGAATGAAGTTAAAAACAACTAAGCAGTACTAGAACCATCATAGGGGAAAAAAAAACTAAATGAACTTTTTGGGTGACTCAATAAAAAGAGAAAAATAATGTCATGAATACAAGCATGGACTTAAGATTCAAAAAACTGTCTTTGTCACTTACTACTTGTTTAAATCTGGACACATTCTATGCCTTGGCGTTTATCTGTCAATTGAAAGTAAGAATCATCCCGGCAGTTTAAATGAGTTGATACACGTAAGCAGTTAGCATGGTGCCCAACTTAATTAGAGTTAGCTATTGTTTTTAGCAGATTGGTTTTTTGTTTTTGTTTTTGTTTTTTTTTTTGCTGCTACTATTATGTGCATGTAGTAAAAGCTAATTTTTGCTGATTAAACAGGAAAGGAGTTTATTAAAAGAATGCTGGCCCTGGCTGGTAGCACAGTGGTTAAGACGCCAGCCTGCGAACCCAAAGGTCGCAGGTTCGATTTCCCAGCCAGGGCACATAACCAGGTTGCAAACCAGGTCTCCAGTCAGGTCTGTGGCTGGAGGCAGGTGAAACGCAACCATCCATTGATGTCTCTCTCCCTCTCTGCCTCTCCCTCTCTGCCTCTCTCCCTTCCCCTTTCTAAAAATAATGAAATAAAATCTTTAAAAAAAAAAAAAAAAAAGAATATTGGTTTACAGATACTTTTGATTTGGCGGACCAGACTCAAGGGTATGCTTTTAGGAATGAACCCCAAAACCAAAGCAGAAATCTGGAATGATATGAAAATGCATCCTCCACCACAGTGTGCTCAAAACTAAAGCTTTCACCGTTACAATTCTGCAGCAGAACTCAATTTTTCTTTATTATGATTGTCCCAGCTGCAAGGGAAGCTGGAATAGCAAATGTCTGGCCTTTTAAAATCTTGTAGGAGAAAGCTATTTTGTCCAGATTCCCCAGATATATAGAAAGTTCAGATGCCAGGTAGCCAAAATGAACTCAATCTGTTTGACTTTCAAGCTAAGACTTATTGTTTAGAATCATTTGTTAAGAGCTGTGTGGTTTTATTCAAGGTCAAGAAGTTAGTATACATAATCCCTTAAAGACTATATGTTTCCATCATGAAAGGTTTAAAATATCCATGAGAGAAGGAACTTCCAAGTACTTTTTATATAGAAACAGTTACTGAATAGGCTTGGCATCCAATATTTAAGTTAAAATTACTGGATTTATAGTTAGAATTAGATCTTCACATTTTAATTTATATAGTTGAAAGTTTTTCACCTCTTTATATGTGACTGGAGAGAGCAAATGGTTTCCAAGTCTTAGATTCGGAAAATAAAAATTCCCAGAGTTGAATGAACATTCTTTCATGGAAAAACATTCTATATTCTCTCTGTCTGAACTATTAATATATTTGTGCTACTGCGGAGAGTGCATTCCATGAGAAGGACATCAGCCAGGAAGGGAAAGAACAGTTATAACTGGGCTTTATTTTAAACTCAACTATAAAAATAGTGCCTAAAATATCAGCATTTGAGCTCCCAACTGTCCTTTCTGAGTAATGGACGCTATTCTGACCCCGTGACTCATGCCAGTCCTGTCTTAAACTGGCCTGGTTCTCCACCACTGGTGCATTCCAGGCCCCGTGGGTGGTTGACGAAGCAAAGTCCCCCCACTGGATGAACCCTGCGGCATCTCTGAACCAGTCAGACCCTTTGTGATCCCAACACGTTCTTGGGGAATTCATTTTCAGCACTGACAGGAACCACGGAAAGCCCATTAATAGACTTTCCTGACTAATCATCATGGCTCATAAGCAGATGAATTCTCCTACACACATGATTTGCACAAAATACTTTGGTGACCTTTTTAGCAATTGTATCAAAAAGAAAGTTGAAGGCAAAAAATTTAAAAGGTCAATATGCTCATTGCCTACATATTTTCAATCAGACAAAGCTTGTCTAATCAGAAATTCTATTATAGGACGAAAATTTGCTCTCTTCAACCTGAAGAGTAAAAATGCTACCAAATTCATACTTAGTTTATTTCCCCAATAATCCACTCAATAGCATGTGTCTAGACATTTAAAATACACACAAATGGCCTCAGGGATCACCATCAACCAAATGGTTCCAGTTGACCCAAGGAGGCAGACCACAGTTTGGCAATAGAAATAAGGTTCTCTGTCAGCAGCAGATATGAGATGTTCTCCTCCTCCCCACAAATTGTGTGATGCAATGATTGGAAATTGAAAAAGGACTTTAAATGCAACAGAGAGTTTGCGATCTAATGGCATGGTAGACTTCTTTCATAAATAAGTATTTAAAGGTGTAGATCTGTTATTAGTGATATAACACTTCCATATAACAAGGCAACAAAATGTAGCTGAGAGACTCGGACACCAGACTGCCTGAGTTCAAAGTCTAACTTGAGTTCCCAACCAGGTGACTCGGCAAATTATGCACTTAAATCTCTCTGGGCTTCTGTTTTTAGTAAAATGGGGATGGTAGCAATCTATAGTATAACCCATGATGATTTCTGAGGATTAGACAATGTGGGGCAGGAAGGGCTTCATAGGCAATTGTTAGAAGGTAAGTAAATAAAACATTTACTGTGACTATAAAAGTATGGAACTTACACGTTTCACGGAATTCTTAGTTGAGCTGTAGCTCACTGGGTTCTGAACTTTCTAAAGTAAAAATATGAAACATTTTATTTCTTAGATTCCTCAGTACTAACAAATTTTTGCTACTAGATAATCCTTCAAGAATACAGGGGAAGAAAAAAAATTAAAAATATCTTGAGACAAATATTTAAATATTCAGTAAAATGAAAAACATCCAGTCACCTAAAGCAAAAAGCAATCAAGGCAAGGTAGAAGATCTGACTTTTTTTAACATAAAGCAACATAACATAAACCATTAGGATTAAAAAAGTGGTCACACACAGACATCATTTAAATAAATAAATAAAAGCCTTTGTGCTCACACATCAAATAATTGAGAAAGGCTTGAATTGGTATATATAAAGATTTGTCAATGCAACTAGAAGCTGCTTTACTTTTATTTCAAACAACTATTATACAAAACAATGTTTTAAACAACATAACTTTTTAAATACTCATAAAAAGTATTTGAAAAGGCAGTGACATTTTTAACAGTAGCTTCTAAGGATGGGTAGGGTGATATATTTGGGGATTTTTCTTTTTATCTTATACATTATGTTTTTTCCAGTATGTATTGTTTTATAGTTAAGAAATTTTGAAAGTGTTAATTGTCATAGTTAGCAATGCATACTGGTATTTGGTTCTTTATAGTTTCCTTCCTTCAAAAATTACAAAAGTACAAAGACAAAGAGCCCTGGCTATGCCTAAGTGGAAAGTCAATTTATATTTCCCTGGTGGATCAACAGTGGTGGAGTCGAGGCCTACATTTCACTTTGGGGCCCATGAGTTACTTTAAGGTCTTTAACATCTATAAAAATATAGTTGGCACCGTAGAGAAGCACCAATCCTCAAATTCTTCCTCAATAATGAAGAATTTATTAGGACAAAAGAAAAAATAGAACCTAATTTTCCTTCGACATAGAACAGCATCATTACCTACAAAGACACCCAACATTAGTAAACACCTCTCACGACTTTGTCAGCTTTGAAAATCGATTTAAGCCCTTCACTAGCTACCCCCCAAATTAGCCAGCCACTCCTTCCAACAGGAAATCTTCACAATGTTTCTATTTAGGGTCTTGTGTTGCCTTAGTTGGCATATGAAACAACCCAAATTCAGGGAGACAAGAAGAGAATTAATGCCAATAAATCTATATCACATGCCAAGATTTGTGCCATTCATATCTGATGCATTATCTCCTTCAATCAAAAGCTGATATCCTCACTTTGCATGAGAAAATTGAGGTTCTGAGAAGTCATTTGTCCAAGGTCCCACAGCTAGAGTCACAGAGCTAAGTGGCCCAGCTCCAGAACACTAACCATCACACTACACAGCCCTCAGTCTGGATCCAAATTATAGTCAGATCCTTTGATAATCAGGCTTCAATGATTTTGAACAACAGAAAAAAATAACCTCTTAGATATTTTCAGTACTTTCTAAGTTTTCACATGCTCATCTCAAGCAAGTCACTGAAGCATAGAACATGGTACTAAAATCCACACACAAGAGACTTTTATGTTTTTTATCCTCTGACCAGTCAACTGTTATTTGTCAATGATAAATATGTTTCTGACTGAAATAATTCTGAAAAGTAATCGAGAAATGTGAGCTAAAGATCTCTTATTTTCTTCTCCCCTTCATGCTTACCCTGGATTTACAGGAAAATGGACAAAGAAAGTATGGTGGCCCTCCACCTGGCTGGGATGCTGCACCCCCAGAAAGGGGCTGTGAAATTTTTATTGGAAAACTTCCCCGGGACCTTTTTGAGGATGAACTTATACCATTATGTGAAAAAGTGAGTCCAAATTTAAGTTTTCTAATCTATCGAGGCTAAAGCATTGCTCTCTTCACTTTGCTTTCCTGCTCATTTTTCCGGGTTGCTGATGTTTCTCTTCCAATTGCTATTCCTTTAGCAGTTAAACCCTTCTCACCTGTTAGTGATGGTCTCAGCTCTTTAATTGCTGACAGCTTGCCATCAGCTGTTACTGAAGTCATTGCTGATAACTTTCAAATCTTATCTCAAAGTCATTGCTGATGAATTTCAAATCTCAACTCAAAGCCCAATCTCCATTGGCATACCATCTCACTACAAACTGAATGTGTCTCAATTTGCAATAACATGACAACAGCCTATCTAAAAAGATATATTGTTCCAACTTGCCATTTTAATGTGTGCAACATTTTTATCTTTAAAAATATGTATACTTGTCATAGTTCAAATATATGTTCATACATATTCATCCAGAATGAATGTTTTTCTGTAAGTTTGAATTTCTTGTCTGCCCTAATGTATCAACTAAATTCATTATATAAATATGAAGGTTCTCAAAGTAATTATATATTAAGTTATACACTTCTTCAGTTTTAATTCCAAGTGGTATTTTGTTACTAAACCACACATTAAAGGCAGAACATTAGCAGTTATTTTCAATAATTTACCAAGTGGTGTTTAAACAACTACATTCTTCAAAAATTTAGCAAAATTCAGAGTTTAGCTATTTTTTTTTTCTAAATGCCAAAATCATTTTGGGGGGCTGTGTGTGTGTGTGTGTGTGTCCCAACCTTGGACTCAGAACTGCTCCTAGTTTTATACATATGATCCCGCTTGGCATGCAAGTCAATCATGAGGACTTACTCCCCTGAGAATTTTATAGTGAATCTGAAAATGAGCACCAAGAAACATCTGAAACACAGAGGTATAATGTGCTTGAAGTACTTCCTAATGAGCCCAGAAAAAACTGGTCTCCCTCACTGAATACCTTTGGGGGTGGGATATGAGACCAAGATGAGGGGTAACCACCCAATGTGGTAATAGCATATGCCCTTCCTATCTATTTGGGTCACTTTTGTTACAGCAGCCAGCAATGAGTTGCTGAGTCTATATTTCTAGAGAACATTTGGAATCTCAAGAGGGAGTAGCATACAGCTAATGCAGAGTAGCTATAGCCAGGGGTTAGTGAATAGTACCCTTCTATGGTGGAGGTCCTGGCCCTGGGTCAGTTGTATTGAGATCAGCATTTACCTTCAGCCCACAGACTGAAAATAAGAGGGCTGCCCAGCTCATCCCCTGAAACACATCTTCTGTATTCATGTTGATGTTATGGTGGGGAAAAAGACAGCTAAGAAGGTTTAGCAATGTTCCAAATTAGTGATCCTGGTTTTTCTTTTAAATATCAGTAGTAGAGTATTACCAAGTAAAGATAAAACTAAGGAGACTTCAGAGGCCCCTGGAAAGAGAAAGAACAAATCTATCAAGGAATTGTACTTCTGATGACAAGTGTGTTTTCAGGTTTCTAAGGCATTATATAAATCCCCAGATAGTAGTGTGGTGAAAGGTCATTTGCCTTGCTCTGTCAAAAACATATTCTGTTAACTCAGGCTGAAGTGCATTTTGTACGCATTTTTTTAACTTGACTTTGCCCATGAGCCAGATAATGGGTCTGACCCCAGCACGAAAATATGCAAACCATTCCACCTGGGATGCAAATACCAAATATGGCAGTGACAGACTTCAGCAAACATTGTGTGTGTATGTATGTGTGCATGTGCATACGTGTTCACTTGTAAACACAAATGCAGACATATGAATTTCTCTTTTTCTATGACTTCTAGATTGGTAAAATTTATGAAATGAGAATGATGATGGATTTTAATGGCAACAATAGAGGATATGCCTTTGTAACATTCTCAAATAAACAGGAAGCCAAGAACGCAATCAAGCAACTTAACAATTATGAAATTAGGTAAGATCCATCTCTTCTTGATAAAAGGTGAATCCGACAATGTACCTATATCTGTTCTTCTATCCAGTTTATCTAATATAGTATATGCAAAGATAGCAGAACCAGAAATAAAAAAAGTTAGTTTTTCCCTTGGGCAAAATCAGTTTAATGTATATTAGGTGCCAAACTAAGTTCTGTGAAATGTTTAAAGAAACAAAATTTATTAATTTATTCATTCATAAATATGTGCCGGGCATAGCTTAGAATATTATATCAAGGTATACTTCCCTATCCTCACAAGTGAGGAAATAGATGTGTAAGATTGTTTATGAATATGAAAAAATAATACCAGGAAATGGGGTAAAGTTGTGGGAGGGGTGGATACTCTTAACTCGGTGTATGTAAGAAAATATTCTCTGGGAAAGGAAAATTCCCCCGAGACTTGAATGAAATGAATCGGTCATGACAGGCATATGTGGAGAAAGATTAGCCTAGAGAGAGAGCAGCAAGTGCCAAGATTCCAAAATGAGAACGAAACTGGTGTGTTAGAGAGACAGAAGGCAAGCCCACGTGGTAGAACACAGCAAAGAAAGCAGGGATGATGTCGATACAGTTGGAGAGCCTTTTACTCCATGTTTAGGAATTTGGACTTTCTTCTAATGAAAACAGCAAGTCACAGAAGGGTTTTAAGGAGGTTTATGCTTTTAAAAACATTACTCTGGCTGTTGGTGAAGGATGGGGTTCAACAGGGAAGGGTCACAAAGAGGGAAGCCACTAAGGGTGCTGCAGCAGTACTGATCTAAACAAGAGATGACAGTGGCCGCACGGAGCAGCTAGTAAGAAAGGTAGTGAAAAGGGTCAGATTGGGATACATGTTAGAGTTTGAATAGGTTAGACTGGCGCACTATTGGGTTTAGAGTGTAATTTAGAATTCAGAGAGGAAACCTAGGATCCAAGTGTCTGTGGGCGTGACAATGTCACGGAGATAGAAGAAGCTAGGAGAATAGCAGGAAACTTGAAGAGCTCCTGTTTGGAGTAATTTATACTTGAGATGCACATTCCCCAGCCTAGGCGAGATGTTGAACAGGTGACTGCATGCTGTCAGAAGCGGAGGAGAGGTCAGGGTCATAACACGAATTTGGAGGTCAGCCAAATAGAGAAAACATTTCAAACCATGGGACTAACAGAGGGTTCCAGGCCAATACTGACCCTGTACAATCAGTAACTGTTTTTTATGAACTCATCACATGGCTAACTTCATGAACTGTTTGAGTTCTAAAACCTTCACTTGGAAAGGGAACTGACTTAAATGCTTTCTCAAACGAAGCCCTGGGCTAGCTGGAAGAAAGTTGTGTGGGGCAGTTAAAAGGCTACATAGCTTTGGCATCAGGCTACACTGGAATGACAAGTAACTTAACATCTCTGAGCCTCAAGTTCCTCACCTGTATAAAGTGCAGATAATAACACTTATCTCATAAGTTTTATTGTGGGGATACCAGAGAGATTCTTTTAAATATTTAGCCCAGTGTTTGAAACACAGTAATAGGTCAATAAATTAGCAATAGCACTATTATCTATTAGTATGTATCATCAATTCTGTGGTGTAGTTTTTCACATATACGTACTTCCTTTCTGAAATAGACAGCTACCTTATATTGATGGAATCTTAAAATCAATGAATACAGAGAAAGTGGATTTTCTATCATTGTTTTTCTCTCACCTTCTAGAAGCCCAAAATAAGTCATGCATCATCCTTAGAGGTCAATCAGCTACTGGGCCATTTTTCTTAAACCCCTTGGCAACCAAAAGATTGACTGAATTTGGCATCTACTCGTAGCCTAGCCATTCAGTCTCAAGGCTAGATTCTGGAACAGAGTCTTGGACAAAGTATCAAAGAGGCTCTTCTCCAATACATGCCTCCAGAGAGAGCTCTGTCTGGTATGTGGAGGGTGGTCTGGAGTAGGAATCAGCAGCACTGCAGTCCAGAGCAAATTCCTGTGCACAGAGCCTTTGACCTCTTTCAGCATCAGTTTTATCATGAGCACCTATGCTTTCTGAGCATCCATCGTATGAAATCTGCAGGTGCACTTCTATTTACAATGGGGTTATGTCCCAATAGAGCCATCGTAATTTGTTGGGAAATTTAATCTGCTCAACACCACAGTCTAGCCCAGGGAGTTGGTACTGAATGAATGTGGCTTGCCCACCATTGTAAAAGCCAAATATTGGATGTTGAACCATCATAAGTTGGGGACCATTTGGATAGTGAAGTGTTTTGGAAAGGTTACAGAAATTTAATACTATAGTCATATGATTTCAGGGGTTGGAAATTACTCCAATTGTTAGCACCTCATGGAACTTAGGCATCCTAACAGAAAGGGTTATTTCCCAAATGCCTTTTAAGTTGAGTGGATGTAGGATTGGAATGAGCACGATATGTTGTATCAACTTGACACACAGTTACCTCCTGAGGTCTGTCAGTAGACTGGGGCATAAATAATGAATACAATAACCTATCCTTCCACTTATTTGTTGAGGATACATTCCAAGGACCCCAGTGGATGCCTGAAATCGTGGGCAGCATCAAACCCTGTACACACTATTTTTTCCTATACATATATAACTATTACAAATTAGACCCAATAAGAGAGTAACGACAATAACTAATAAAATTGAACAATTATAACAATATACTATAACCAAAGTTATGGGAATGGCTTTGGGTTCATTAAATAAAATGCAGAACATACACCCTGCCCCATCAGACTGCTATTAACTGACTGATGGGCAAGGCGCATATACGGTGTGGGTATGCTAAGGGATGATTCACATTCAGGCAGGATGGAGAGACACAGCATGAGATTTCATCACTCTGTTACAAATGGCATGCAATCTAAAATTCATGAATTGCTGATTTCTAGAGTTTTCCATTTAATATTTTCAGAATGCGGTTAACGGTGGGTAACTGGAACCATGCAAAGTAAAACCACCGATAAGGGTAGACTACTCTATGATCAATCCACTATGGTGACTGCAAAAAAAGTTTTTTAATAAAAACAGTATTCTCTGTGAATTTGCGTGTCTTTATGAAATAGAAATAAAAACATATCTACATCATGGAGGTGTTAGGAAAAATAAATGAGACAATGCATGTAAAGTTGGCAAGTATCAGATGTTCTATAAATGCTTGCTGCTTATGATGGTGGTAGTGATGATTAAAGAGGAAAAGGAGGAAGTGGAGAAATAGGACAAAGCATTTAGACAAAAGTTGGTGGCAAAAAGTCAGGTTGGATGCTAGTTGCAAGGTGAAGGAATAGGATAAATGGAACATGAAATAGCAGAATAGAAACCCCAGCGCCAACCTCACTTACTTCTACTCTGCCTTATGTCAGTGGAACATGCCCAAGGGAAAATCTTTCTTGTAGAGAAGATGAGAACTTTGATTTGCTTTTCCCAGGGGAGAGAGAACATTCTTATCCAGGACGCAATTGTCAGAGCATCCTCCTCATCATAAAATATTCACTGAGCACCATCTAAATGCCTGCCTTCTGGAGACATTAAAGCTGTGTCCTCAGCCTCTGAGAGAGATGGCTTTTCTTCTCCAAGCACTTCTGGGAAAGCTGCCTAACAAACCACAGGGATTTAAAAACAGGCTACAGGGCCTTGAGGCTCCCCCTGCTGGTCACTGATACCTGACCATCCCCTAACAAAAACAATCATTTCTCAATAAACGTCTGGAATCAGAGTATTTATCAAGTGGAATTTTAATGAAAAATTACTGTATCAACCCTTCCCCAACAATCCCCCCACCATAAAAATACCACATAGAGCAGAAGAGATAGACCTATCATCACAGATCTGATGTGTGATCCTTGGTTCTTCAGAAAAGCAAAGAAGACAACTAGGACAGTGGCCCAACCCAGGTTAGCATCCCTGCCACACTAAAAACTCAGCAGCCTTTCACTCACCTGGATAAGTGTGTTAAGATTTTATTTATTATTTTTAGAGAGGAGGGGAGGGAGAGAGACATCAATGTATGGTTACCTTTCACCTGCCTCCAGCTACAGACCTGGCTGGAAACCTGGCTTGCAACCTGGTTACACTGCCCTGGCTGGGAATAGAACCAGCAACCTTTGGGTTCGCAAGCTGGCACCTTGTCCACTGTGCCACCGGCCAGGGCCTTTGGCTAAGCATTTTAAATCATGACAAGTGCTTTCCGTTAAGGGTACTTGACCCATTTTTAATAACACACACACACACACCAATAACTAAAAAGTAATAAAAGTTAAACCATTTCTCCATAGCCCGCCCAAAGATAATCACTATGTTAATTTTTATGTTCTTTCTAGAATTTCTATACAGCTTTCATTAAATGGCCCTGTCACATACTTATTTTGTAGCCTTAAAAAAAAAAAAACCTACCCTGGCTGGTAGCACAGTGGATAAGGTGCCGGCCTGTGAACCCAAAGGTTGCTGGTTACATTCCCAGCCAGGGCAACATAATCAGGTTGCAAGCCAGGTCTCCAGCCAGGTCTGTAACTGGACGCAGGTGAAAGGCAACTGTACGTTGCTATCTCTGTCTCTGCCTCTCTCCCTTCCCCTCTCTCTGAAAAATAATAAATAAAATCTAAAAAAAAAACAACAACAAAAAACTAGCAGTGTATTGTGAACTTTTTTTTTTTTAACCAGCGAATATGCTTCTCCATTACTATGTTCAATGACTATGGCACACTCTATACTACGAAGCCTTTTGTTAACTAGTGATTCTCAGCCAGTAGCCAATTGTCTACCATGGGGAACATTTAGGAGAGTAAGGAGTCATTTTTCAATGACCTAATAGTAGCTACTGATTTTAGTGGGCAAGAACCAGGGTGACAAATATACTATATGTACTACACAGTGAGGAAATGTTCAGCCCTAAAGTTTGTAACATCTCAACTGAGATACATTAACTAGCCCCACATGTTGGGATATTTTGCTCATTTCCCATTTGGAGGCAGGCTATTTTAAATGATAACAATGAATATCCTTATCCGTAATACTTGGTGCTCATCTGTTTCCTAAGGTCACTTTCAGAAGGGGCATTATTTGGTCAAAGGTTCTGCACCCTGGAGAGTTTTGATACATTTAGCCAAATGTTTCCCAGAAAAAATGAATCAATCTACACTCTGCCCAGGAAGCTGTACTTTGACTTGCTATAAAGCAATACTGTTCAGTGGAAGAAACTGAAACTGAACTGAGAATCCAGCAAGTCACTTAAGTTCCTGGAGTCTCAAGTTCTTCATCTGTAAAATGGAAATAACACCTCTGCTTACCAACAAGCACCCTGTAAGATAATATGTAAAAATCTGTTCAAGCAACAGGGGCTCTTTTTAATAGCAATCCTGCCTGAATAGCTTCCCAATTTGGATGGAAAAGAAAGGGACACAGTCACAGGACAGGTACAAAGGGGACTGGTAAAAGGCTTTAGCATTGAGGATATTTTAGGGAGGGGTAAGAATCAACAACTGGAGAATCCACATCTACTCTAAAGACAGCAGGTGCTACTCAGTTTCAAATACCTTTTATCCTTTAAAAAATGTAGAGCAAATATTGACAAATTTTCCAATGTCTCCAAAGCAGCCACTGCTTTCCAAAAAGTTTAATCACTATCAAGACCAAACATCCCACGTCCCTAGGCCACTTCTGGTGCAGGGCCACACTACACTTCAGCTCCTGTTTTAAACCTCTGTCACACATGGATTTTGACCCTTAACACTCTGCTCTTTTTGCAGAAACGGCCGTCTCTTAGGGGTGTGCGCCAGCGTGGATAACTGCCGCTTGTTCGTTGGGGGAATTCCGAAAACCAAAAAGAGAGAAGAAATCTTATCAGAGATGAAGAAGGTCACCGAAGGCGTGGTCGACGTCATTGTCTACCCGAGTGCGGCAGATAAAACCAAAAACCGAGGTTTTGCCTTCGTGGAATACCAGACCCACCGGGCTGCGGCCATGGCGCGGAGGAAACTTCTCCCAGGTTAGCAACTCGCAGTCAAGCCTCAGTCTCCGGCTCTCCCTGCGGCTTGTCTGACGCTGCCGCCTTTTCTCAGAGGCAACGAATACTTGCTATTGTCCTGTTGGGGGTTTTGTTTCTTACCCCCCCCTCCCCCGCCAGCCCCGCACCATCTTTGCTTACATTAGGTTTTAAACTCTTTATCCTGCTTAGCCATCTCAGAATAAATTAAGTTTTCTAAAGTTTTCACCAACAAGACTGCGAGATAATTCCTTTTACGCATTCAGTGTGATTTACATGCACTAGAGAAACTTAGCACTTTAAGCTCCAGCAATCCTACCATGAATACCTAAAGAATTTTCCTAAAGTTAAATATATGGAGTCATTTTTATATAGAGACTTTGTTGTCAGGTTTATTAGAAATAGGGTATGTTATCCATTATGAAGTAGAAATAATAAATCCTCAAAAGATATATTATTCCAAAGACAATTAAGTGATTTACCATGACTCCTAAGTATCCAGTAATTTTTGCATAACTTGGGGGAACAGAAATAAAAGTTCCCTGTAGAAAAGGTACCTTTTTAAGGTGCTACAGCCACAGAGAAGGTCCCATTTGGGCAATAACTATTAATTCCTAAATTTAAAGAATTCCATGCCAAGATGGCCTCCGTCAGATCAACTTAAGGATAATTGTTAAAAGGCTCCATTCCAAAGTATTTGCTAAAACTTACACAAAGGTAGTAAAATGAATTAATATTAAAATAAGAGGATTTCCATTAATAGACTGGACACGTCGGAATCCACTCTTCTGATGAACGTTATGGGAACACCACCACAACTGAAAACAAAACACCAAAAACATCTAAAACCCCTGCATTTATGTTGCTCTTGTACGCACTCTTAAAGACAAAACAAATCAATAGTAGGATTAACCCACTAGATATTTTCAAAATTGGAAGTTGGCTTCTGAGCTTGGAAAAGATTTTTAATATTTTTTTTCATAAAGGCAGCTTAATAATAATACATATATAATATATATATTAGCCCCTAAATGGCTGAATCTGTTGGAAAGGTACATACTTGTAAATTTAATGTTGAAGCTTCCATTTACTGTTTGGTCAAGTCACCTGACTCACAGCCACATAGAATAACTAACCCTGCTCGTGGCATAGCAACCTTTCCGTAACCTGAACTTAATCTTTTGCTATCTTCTTCAATCCTTCTCTCTTCATCAACATTAACAATTCTGCCATTGCAAGTCCCTCATATCCATCCTGTTCTCAGGATAATTTTATAATTTAACATGGCTACTCCCCCCATCTTAATTTTTTCAGGGTCACCTAATTATTCTCCCAGTTCTGCTCCCATCCTCAACATTACTATGAGATTAGTGTTCCCAAAAGATCATGTTATCTTTTCAACAAGTTCCTGCAACTAGTAGGAATTTGTCTCTATCTGTTGGTAGGTCCAATGGTGTTACTCACTTGTTTATTCAAAAATATTCACTGCATTTTTGCATATGAGGTAAGGAGTAAACCTCTGAGCCCACCATTCAAGACCTTCCATGCACCACCCTAGTCCTTGACAAGCATACTTCCTACCTTCTCTTCCCCAATAAAAACTATCAGGACAAACCTCTCAATGGCCTACACAGCACCATGCTATTTTTTGGTCTCCTTTATTCCTAAGGCTGTATACCCTGTCCTCTGCTGACCTAAGATGCCCAAAGCCCCAGCTCTGCCACCACTTCCTTGAGAAACCAGCTGCCACTATTCCAGCCGCCATTCATCATCACTCTCTTCCCTTATTGTCTGTGAGGGGAGCTATGTACAATGATTCTGGAGTTGGGGGATGAAGAGAGTGAAAGAGAGTCCAGAAGGGTAGAAAGTTTTCAGGGAACAGACAACTAGTTCCTAGAAAATGAGAACTTCTCATCAGCTTCCCCTCTCTTAAAAATAAAAACAAAAAACCAACAACAACAACAAAAACCCAACATTTTGACCCCCAGAAAGGGCTTCTGTCTGTACCTGAGCTGAGCAGAGGAGGCTGGGCAGGGCTGAGCAGCGGGCTCCAGAAATTCTCAAGCACTTTGCCATGCTTGCACTCAAGGTCCTGACTTTTCCCTCTGCAGACTCTGTCCGGAACCCAGGGAAATGGACGCTGCCTCACCCTCCCCATCCACTAGCCATCTTTATCATGATCCAGGCAGCACCCTTTGCCTGCCCTTGGCCCTTTAAATTGATCTCAGCTGAGCTGATTTCGGGTCAGCTGGATTTTAGTCAGACTGCCTTATGAGCACATAAACAAAAGGAGGCCCCATGGTGAATAGGTCAGCCTCAGCAAACAGTTTCATTTCCACTGAGTCCTGAAAGTAACATCTAGTATCCATTTGGACACTCTGCCTACAACCCCACCCAACATTCAACAGCAACAAAAGATTTCTGGACAGCCTAGTTTTAAATTATAAAGAGATTCTTCAGAAACAAGATAAGCAAGGCCTACACAAAGCTTTTTCTTAGGAATTGATCCAGACATGGAGACAGAGGAAATAGTGGTCTAAAGTGATGGATCGGCTCCCCAACCACCTACCACTGGTTAACAGCAGCAGTTCTTGCTTGACAAGATGCATCTTTGCTGGGATATGTATGGAGCAAAGTTGTTGCATTCTACTGAGAGATTATTGAAGAATCCTAACAGTGCTCATGAGAAGGTTCCCAGAGTGGTCAGCCCGCATCAGAATCACCTGCAGGGCTTGCTCTAGCAGTTGGCTGAGCCATTACCAGCATTCCTGATTCAGTAGTTCTCATGTGGGGTCTGATCATTTGCATTGGAACAAGTTGTCCCAGGATTCTACTGCTCCTGAGACCAGAAGTCTAAAGTTGTGATTGTCCATCATGGGCTGCAAATGTGAAACACTGAGGATGTTTTTAAATGCTACCAATACCCAAATCAACCTTAAATCAATTGAACCTGCTTCTCTGGGTTACAAAGTCAGGGCACTGGTATTTTGACTTTTCCAGGTGATTCTATTGTGCGGTCAAATTTGTTGATCCACTGCTAAATCTATCAACTAATACTGGACATTCACCTGCATAGGAGGTAAATGGGACCATTTTAGGACCACTCAGTATGGAAACATTTATTAAGCACCTATGACATTGCTCTGTTCTAAATAATATGGGAGAT
The DNA here is from genome assembly GCA_004026585.1 of Noctilio leporinus. NCBI lineage: Eukaryota > Metazoa > Chordata > Mammalia > Chiroptera > Noctilionidae > Noctilio > Noctilio leporinus. The sequence goes on from PVIW01000846.1 coordinate 297,731, forward strand.
TCTAAAAAATTGTACCCAACTATTGCACTCAGAGTACACATTCTGAGGAAACTATACATTCATTTAAGTGATAAATCAAGTCCCTTATATGCATTATTTTCTTCCCTAATAAGTACTTTTATTATCCCAGTTTTAAGATAAGGAAATGGATGCTTACTTAGAAAGGTCATGTTCCCTAGCCAGGATCACTCATCTGATGTTTAAACTTGTCTGATTTCAAAGCCTATGTTCCCAAATCACTCTGTAGCACTGACTTCCACAGGGATGTTAGTGGAAACCTCTGCTTCCCATACTTCTCTCCCTTCTGCCCATTTTAGCCTTTTGCAAATCTTTAGGCTCATGGATGAGACTTAACCATGGTCCCAGCCTAGAAAAGCAAATGCCAGTACGCAGAACAGCGGTTCTCAACATTGGCTTCAAGTCAGAATGAACTGAGAAGCTTCTAAGAGTCCTGAGGCCCAGACCACTTATATCAGAAGTGGGCAGGAAGAGTCCAAGGGTCGGTGATGAGCCCATAAATCTTTAACAGCTGGCTCCAAGAAAAATATCAAAAAGCTTGAATTGCCAATTCTCATGGTATTCACACTCCCACTGTGTCTGATTTCAAACTACCAAGGTGATATCAACTGGCTCACACAATTCTGAAAATTTAACAATTTATTCTTGCAAGTCAATAGGAATCGGATCCAGCACACCACTGAGTGGAACCCAGGTTTCAGTATTTTTTAAAGCTCTTCCAGTGTGGCGCCAAGGCTGATAACCACCAGGCTACAGAAATCAGAATCATCTGGGAGCCCTAGGGAATTGGGATAATATAAGCAGCAAAGTCTATGTAAAGCATAGAGCAGGAAGAGAAGGAAAGCACAAGGAAAGGAAAGGAAGGAAAAGGGTAGAGGGAATAGGAGGGAAGTGAAGGAAGAAGGTAATTTAAAAACAAAAACAAAAAAACTATTCTATGGGAAGCAATGCAGAACAAGGTACCAACTAGGACAGCAAGGGCCAGGGTCTCTAGGATCAGCCAATTTATTAAGATGAGTCTATTTTGGGGGTTGTATAATGTCAATGCCATGCCTGCTTCCATTGACTACTTTTCAAGGAATAAAAAGAGGCATTTTGATTGAAAATAACTGTCTCCCATATGTAATAGTTATACAACTAAACCTTTACCAATACTGAGAATTTCTGATTTTGTTCCCTTAAGCTTTTGTTTCCAGAATATAACTTGCTTCGTATCAACTAATATAAAGCAAACACAATTTGTGATCAGATTTGAAATTGAGCTGATCCTGACTCTCTTCATTTCAACGTGGATCTGTGCTGGGGTGGGAGGTGCAGGGCAGAGGCTGAGTGGTGAGAGTAGCACTGGAGAAGTGCACCAGGCCTGGGCAAGCTATCTTCTTAAAAGTTCATTTCCTCTTCTATAAAATTGAGAAAGTCATTTCCCTCCCCACAGAGTGGCTGTGAGAAGGGACTGAGATAGCATATGGGAACCACGCGGTATAGTGCAAGACACCAGTAAACTGCAGTTCATAGGGATACAAAAATATATGTAGTCATGATTAACAACTAGCCTTTTAAGAAGAGTTCAGTTTCTCATTATAGACTCTTCCGATTGCCCTTCAGCTTCTTCGTTTGGATTAAAAATTTGTTTTTCTCCAGATTTTCAAGTTGTGCATGTTCTGAAAGAGAACTAGGAGAGAAGACAATGGACCAGAGCCCTGGCCAAGTGGAATAGAGAACAGATTAGGGGAGCCTAAGCTTGACCCACCCATGTCCATGCACCGTTTTTTTGACAGCTCAGGAGTGGCTCCGGCCACACAGATTCCAACAGCAGCAAAAGTACTTCCTAGTGACCCTTCTAATGTTTTGTGAAGTCAGACTTTATGTGTGAGCCCTACATCCATTATTTTCCTCTCTCTACTTTTGCCCTCTACTTCCAATGACTACCTTCACCCTGTCAGAGCTGTTCTAAGACCTGAACATGCCCATTACTGCCTCCTTTCTGTTCAATTTCAAGCCACATCCTAGTACCCTTTAATACTCAGTCATTATAATAAGCTACACACCATACAGAACTCCCTTCTAGCCAGCTCTAGCATTTATTTGGAATGCTTCTTAAAGTCAATAATCATCTTTTACTATTGCGCTTCTTGTTCAATCAAGCCCTCAAAGCTCAGTTTAATTTAAAAGGCCATTAGTCAGAACTGAGGCAATGTCCTGATTTCTATTTCATTAATCATAATGTGACTTTTTACCACAGGAAGAATTCAATTATGGGGACACCCTATTGCAGTAGACTGGGCAGAACCAGAAGTAGAAGTTGATGAAGACACAATGTCTTCAGTGAAAATCCTATATGTAAGAAACCTAATGCTGTCTACCTCTGAAGAAACAATTGAAAAAGAATTCAACAATATCAAACCAGGTGAGACATACCCTAGAAGATTACTTTTTCAAAATGTACTTTTAAAACACATACTTATGATGACTTTCATACCTTCAAATAGGATAGCTTTCATTTATCATCCTTATAATTGCATGCAAACTGCAAAAGCTATATTCCTACCTTTTGATTAGAAAATAGGGACATATGGACCTACATTTATTAATATTGTAATTTTTACATTTATCTGTGTGATTACTTAAAGAATACGTATTTTCTTCATTAAACTATACATTCCATGAATTCTTTTTGAGCTTATTGTGTCTTCAGTCTCTGTCTCTGTTCCTGGGACATAGTAGGTGCTCAATAAATATTTATTTGTGTTAAGGAATATGTGGCCATATCTACAGAGTAATGCATAATTTCTCAATCTAAGTATTCTTGACATTGGGGACTAGATAATTTTTAGTTGTGGAAGTCTATCCTATGCATTATAGCAGGGGTGTCAAACTCATTTTCACCAGGGCCACACATCAACCTCGCTGTTGCTTTTAAAGGGCCAAATGGCATTTTATGAGTGTATAAATGTAACTAGTCCTTAACAGTTAAGCGAGCCAGGTAGAAACAAGGTGATGGGCCAAAGGTGCTGGACTGATAAAACAAGGTGGAGGGTGGGATTCAGCCCGCAGGCCTTGTGTTTGCCACCTGTGCATTATAGATATTAAACAGCATCCAGGCCTTTTTCCCACTAGATGTCAGTAGCAACACCCAAGATGATATCACCAAAGCAGTCTCCAGGCATTGCCTAGAGACTATAGGGGCAAAGGTGCCCCCATTTGGGAACCACTGGTCTCATAGAATATGATTGTGACTTTAGGTGCATAAGAAACTAGGTGACAATTAATTCTAAGAACCTCATTGGGCTGAAGAGGAAGGGACAGGAAAAGAGGGAAGGTAGAGTGAGATAATTAGTTACTGCTCATTGTACCCATACCTTTTAATATCAATCTGAAGTCATGATATTGACTCCCCATTTCTTTTCTCTCATATAGGAACTATACTATGAAAACAGGTAAAACATTTCACAATACAATGTCCAAACAAGTGTTTCCCAAAGCCAGTTCTGTAGAACATTATTTCTACAATCTCTTAGCAGATATTACTGATTAAAGGTTCCATAGTCGAGTAAGTTTGAAAACACTAGATTTAACAAAATTAAACTTATAACAGTCCTTACCATTCTAATAAGACTTTGAAAGTCTCCAAAATAAGTGAAGGATGCTTAATTTCCCCAATATTTAGACCATGGATCCCATTTCTTGGTAGACTATCATATGGGATTGGTGAGTCTTAAAACACAGTCTAGCCTAAGTTTATTACTGTGGTAACACCATTCCATCAATGAGAATTTTTCTGTCTCCAGGCAGTAACCCTCTAGGTGGTTGATAAACGTAGGCCATGGTGCTATCATGTTAAAACTGCCTGAGAATATTCACTTCACATGGCCATGTTGCATATTTCCAACTCTGGGTGCTGTGTCAGGTCTAACAGAATAAGCTAATTTGTTCTAAATATAATTCATAAGAATGTCATTTCTCCATTTTTAAAGATTCACCAGAGATGTGTCTATTTTCAGCCTTTAGAAATTCTGTCTTCCCTGCCATGTTAGTACATGGTGTGGTTCCATGCCACTAGCTATAAATCCATAACTAATACAAAGGCTGCAAAAGATTGACTGCCTCACTCTGTGCCAGGTCTTACTGGGGGGCACTTTCACAGCACATGTCATTTATTCATCACAACAATCCTATGATGTTGGTTACTTTACTACTTAAATTATTTTCTAAGTTAGAAAACTAGGGCCCAGAGCAATTAAGTAACTTTCCCAGGATCATACAGCCAATAAGTGGCAAATCCAAATTTGAATCCAGGTCTAGTTAAGAGCTTGTTCTTAACAACTCTTTGTCCCCCATTCCCCATCCTTACTCCGTTCACTCATTCATTTAACTGTCCTTACTTTAGTAGCTCCTATATGCCAGGTACTGTGGGAGATGATGTGTGTGGAAGGAGTTTAAGATGCTCCAGAAGAATAATAGGAATGACAGTCTACCCTTAGTGTGCAGAGAAGACTCATGGTTAGGAGACTTGGCTTGCAAGCTGAGATCTGAAAGTTGGGTTGTAGGCACAGGAACTGACGTATGTGTATTAATGCTTTCTCACCACCCCTACCCGACTTTGTGTTGCCTTTCAACCTTCCTACAGTGAATACTGCTTCTTATTGTTATTTACTTAAAACATTACCTTTTTAAAGGAAGGGCTGGAGTGAGAATGTACTAAAAAGCTGCTTCCTTTCATAGTTCACTGGTTATCAGCTTTCCCATCTGCATGTTGAAGAGAAACACATGCCTAGGCCTTATGAAATATATGAAAATAATAAATGAATTACAGAGAGTGGATGAATAGTAGAACTCTGCTATATTGGAAAGAAAAAGAACCAGCTAGTTTCTTTTCCAGTGAAAAAGGTATGTTTAGATCCCTCAGAGGAATCAAAGAATTCCTGGCAAATATTTGACCATACATTATTGTAACCGTGATGAACCTGAAAATAGTACATTGCCACTCAGAAACATAAATGACAATCCGAACAGAAACTAGGGCAAAAAACTGTACCTTCTTCCCCATTGTAGCCTAAGGCTATCTGCTGAAATTCTAATTATAGTCCTTCTACAAAATCTGATTTTCCTAAAACAGTTTAACAGCAGATTCACCTGGAGGGCTTGTGAAAACAGATTACTAGCCCTGCACCCAGAGTTTTCCATTCAGTGGGTCTGGGGGCAGGCCCAAGGATTTGCATTTCTGTGACTGTGACATTACAGGCTGAAGTTGACAGTGCTGGTCTGAGGACCTCACTTTGGTCCTCTGACAACCTTCCCTTTAGACTGCAGGTACCTTTTCTCTTCAGGTAACTGAGGTCTGCTGACAAATTGATCCTGAACTAAGTACTGTTTTTCAAGTTACACTTTCAGGGAGTCTTTTTCATCACTGCTGATGGATTACCCCTGATATTTGAGCGCCTCACTTCCTGCCAAATAATAACCAAGCAGTAAACAAATGTGTATACGCCAGAGAAGGAACACATTAAAATAAGCCATGTGGTGAATAGTATTGTAGAGAAAAAACAGCTTTTATGATACAAACTCACTTTCCCCCTTGCCTGTTGGATGAGGCTAAATTTTCATAGATCAAAATTTTCAAAATCTGGTGTGGTGGACATAACTGCACAAAAATGCAAGCCAATTTCAGCATCTGCAGGGTGAATGTTAGAACATCTAAATCATTATCATCCGAAATGCTACGCAACTAATGTGGGTGGTAAAAGCTTGAGTGTGAGTTGACTGATGATATCTGCTCATCCTATGCACACTTGCTGAGCAGCCCCCGTGCACCAGGCACTAGTTAGGAACTGGGTGAAGACTTGACCAAGGTGCCTCCAAACAGATCCTGTTCACAGGGTGCTAACAGCCCAGTAGAACCTAGACAGAGAATGGCACCGAAGAATAAAAGCAACCAAGACAAGAAGGGTAAATGTCCTCATGGCCCACCTCTTACTTCTCAATTACCAAGACAAGCCATGGGGTAGAATCACAAGAATTAGCACACCTGACACTGAAGGAATAAAGAGACCTCGTTGGAATTCAGATGATTACATGTCCCTGCTTCATGGTTTTGGATACCTTTATTTTCTCAGCTTGGCAAAACCATTAAGCTCTGTACAAACATTGTCATAAGAAATCAAGGGTTGAATGCCAAAGGGAGAGAGGACTGAAATGTTTTAAAATTATCTTTACATTACAGCACTATCATTATTCCAAAGGAAGACAGTTTATAACTATTGAACCATGCAGTAGAGTAAAAACTAATTGCTCTGGCCTCAGATCTAAGATGATAACTTTGATGAGGAAGGGAGAAAGGAGAACCTGTCTTCTTCTGATTGTCCCTAGCATAGGGTCCCAATGTCTCTAGAAACTAAGCATAGGGAAAAAAACAACCTCGTCTCTCAAGATACTCTCAAGTGAATAAAACTTACAGGAGAGAAGTAATGGGCATACTACACTGCTAAGTTCGTGTTAAGTTTCTATCTTAACTGCACTCCAAGAAAAGTTTATTTTTAAAATTTAGCAACAATAGCCCTGGCTGGTGGCATAGTGGATAAGGTGTCAGCGAACCCAAAAGTTGCTGGTTCGATTCCCCAGCCAGGGCACATAATAGGTTGCAAGCCAAGTCTCCAGCCAGGTCTGTGGCTGGGGCAGGTGAAAGGCAACCATACATTGATGTCTCTCTCCCTCTCTGCTTCTCTCCCTTCCCTTCTCTTTAAAAATAATAAAATAAAATCTTTTAAAAAAGAAACATTAAAAAATAAAATAAAATAAAATAGAGCAACAATATACTTTAACATTTTAATTAATAATGCTTCCACTCTATTGACAGGTGCTGTGGAGAGGGTGAAGAAAATCCGAGACTATGCTTTTGTGCACTTCAGTAACCGGGAAGATGCAATTGAAGCTATGAAAGCTTTAAATGGGAAGGTAATGTAGGACAAGAAAATATATATGTACAGGTTGCATCAGCTTCAGTGGGAACTTTATCCAAAAAAACAGTCCTGCAAGTCTACCTCATTCAGGCTTTCTCCATCACTGACAAGGCTGCCTTAATCCATTTAAGATGAACCAAAGAAAAGTGATAGATAGAAAGCAACGATAAACATGTTGCTCCTTTGTCCAACCTAGGACTTGTGGCATTCCCGAGTCAAAGGGACAAGGGACTGGAGACGTAACAGGAAACCTAAAGGAAAGAGGACTGTATAGAGCAGGTCTCTTTGAGAGAAGTAGTGATCTTTGGTCAAGAAATACATCCAGGCCAAGGTAAGTTCTCAGAGAGGAAGGAGAAATGGCCAGAACTTACTGTTCTCTCTCCTGCCAGGACTCCCCATGGGCCATATCCACCATAATCCAGAAGGTGCAGGAGCCCTGGAGACAACTCCATGTAGGGCACCCCAGCCTGGGGCAGAGAGGCTGAAGCCCAGTGGGGAGCAGATCTGGAGTGCAAGCGGAGGATCTCCCAGAATAGGCCCTTAGTGACAGGGAGGCCTGGGCATGAGAGCTTCTCCAGCACCTAGAGAAATATTTGAGTCCTGAAGGAAAAAGTACTAACTTCAAAAAGCAAAAATAAAACTGCAAAGCAAAAATTATTGCGTATTTCATAATGTCTATGGAGCAACACATTATTTCATCGTTATTCATTTGGTACTATCATTAAAATGTTATTCTTTGAAATCAATGTGCAGGTTAGACCTTTTCAATTTGAAAACATTTCTAAGTATGCATCATGATTGCTGAAAAGGGATAATCTTAATTAAATGCTAATTCATATTTATGATTATTAAATTAACTGCTAATTTATGATTAATTTATAAATAACAGAAAATAATGAAATAATTACCATGAAAAACTATTCAAGTTTATTCCAATTTTTAAAGCTCTATGTACATTTATAGCTAGATATTGTATAACAGTGGATACATGTATTATGCAGTTAAACAAATATTCAGTATTATTAAGTATAAACTAAATATTATAATTATATGTCACTATAATGTGGTATGGAGAATCAAAAGTAAGTTTACCTAGGAACTATGAAGGCTTTTGAGTATGCATATGAATATTTAGATTTATTTTGTCAAACAATGTGAGACTGAAGTTTTTGTGTAGAATAATGAAAGTATTTACAATTTGGGGAAATGAACTTACTAAGAGGTGAAATTTTATAGAGTAGGAAGAGAGGTGTAATTGGAACCAGTTAAAAAGTTACTACACCCAAATAGAAGCCATATAGGACTTGAAATAGGGTGGAAATGGAATGCAGAAAAGAGCTCTACATAGGACCATGGGGCAGGATGGGGTGAATTCAAAAACCTAGGAGCTGATTAGATATAGGGATGAGAAAGAAGGATGAGTCATTATAATGGTTTTCAATGTGGGAAACTAGGGTAACACTGTTATAGAAGCCAAGAAAGCAAACCTATTTGAAGAGAAAAGTGAAGAATCAAGCCTTGGATGTAATTATCCATTTATTCTATAAATATTTGTGGATGTGTATAATATGCAAGAAATTTTTCTGGGCTTGGGTTACACAGATAAATGATATCCTGTCTTAGCTCTTGAAATGTCTATACCAGCTACCTAAAATACAATGCTGAGTTTAAAACACTATTGGGGTAGCAGGGGAATGTAAAACCAAACCTATTACAATAAGAAATCTGAATTTGTAGTATGTAATCATTTTATTACAAATGTCTCTTAATATGAAAGTGCCTAAAAGCAGAGACCTATTTGGGTTTCTCAACTTTAAATCATGTTTAAAAAGATTTTATTCATTATTTTTAGAGAGAGAAGGGCAGGGAAGGAGGAAGAAAGGGTGAGAAACATCAATGTATGGTTGGTTTTCACCTGCCTCCAGCTGGGGACCTGGCTGGGGACCTGGCTTGCAACCTGGTTATGTGCCCTGGCTGGGGAATTGGACCAGCAACCTTTGGGTTCTCAGGTCGGTGCCTATCCACTGGGCCACCAGCCAGGGCTTGGGTTTCTCATCTTTAAGAAAGAAAGGACACTGATGATATCAACTATCATATATCCAAGTTTACTTCATTCAGTTCTCCATTTCTTCTAATTACATCAATGGTAATATAATGGAGCAAAATACCAGCTGGATTCTCTCTCTCTCAGGCTGTTTCATCTAACATATTTGACACTGGCTCCTATGACTAAAAAGCAGGGTAGACCTATAGAACCAAGGATGGGTTGTCCCAGAGGCTGAACGAAATGCTTAGGATCACCAAGAAGCACAAGCTTTGTCCAGCAGACTTCAATGGCAGCTGCCATGGAACTGCTCACGGCAGCAGAAAATAAGGTTGCACACTCAGCTACTATGAAAGGGAATTTTTGTATAAACACTATCAGTTCTTTTCTTTATATAAAACAGTATCCCATCATATTCTCATGAGAAAGAAGTCACAAAAGCTTTCTCCCAACACCTTGTCCCTTTGATAAGAAATACATTAATCTATCAAGTATTTGTTGAGAGCCATCTCTGCCTGTTGTGTATGCCTGTGGTAGTACAGAGGAGTGAGTCAGACATGTAGATTTACACACAGCTTTTTTTTTTTTTTAACTTTCTTTTTATTTTTTTTAAAGATTTTATTTATTATTTTCAGAGATAGGGGAAGAAAGAGAGGCAGAGAGGAAGAGAACCATTAATGTATAGTTGCCTTTCACCTGCCTCCAGCTATGGACCTGGCTGGAGGCCTGGCTTACAACCTGGTCATGTGCCCTGGCTGGGAATCAAACCAGCAACCTTTGGGTTCTCAGGCTGGTGCCTATCCACTGAGCCATATTATTTTTAACTATTATCTTCAACTATTGTCTGGAGCTACTAGCAAGGTCACAAATCTGCGTCAGAATAGAACCACTTCGATCATTCTTGAGAACAAGTTTTAAGGAGTGCCTGACTTGAGAAACCTCAATACAGTCCTACCATCTGTTTGTTAGTTCCCAGCTGTTCAGCAGACCACATGGTTGCTTCCCAAGGAAGTACACATGGAAGACAATGCAATAGCCTCATAGGTTTCCCTTGAGTCGGGCCCCACTTTTAAGCCTCTCCTCCTACCTAGTAAAAATTTACTTATTGTGTAGCTACTCTAAGGAGCAAGACATTTAGCTGTCTGGCAGCCGGAAAGGCCTAACTGGGCTGTCCATACCAAAATGTTAATAACGGACAAGATCTCTTTATTGGTTTCCTTTTCCATTCATTGTACTCTTCTAGGTAGTGGAGATTATGTTCCACCCATTAGCCAAAAATGTCTTAGAATTATATAATTATGTAAATGGGTAATGTAAAACATATCACATTAAAAATATTACATAGTTCTCTGTCTCAGTGACCGTATTCAGATCATTATAACCAAATTGGCAGTGGTCAATTTGTCACTCTGAAAACCTGTTGGCAGCTTATAAGCAACTTATTTACAAAACTATTTAGGGAAAATTTAACTTACAAACACCAACCTATAAAGAGACAAGATATGTGTGATTGAAACAGTGAGTACACATAGTTGCAAATAGGCTAACACAGAAGCAGAAGCATTAGGATGGCTCAACCACACTCCTTTGTCTTCATTTCTTCTCATGTTGCTTTTTCCTTGCTCTGTACAACAGGTGCTGGATGGTTCCCCTATTGAAGTGACGCTAGCCAAACCCGTGGACAAGGACAGTTATGTTAGGTATACCCGAGGCACAGGTGGAAGGGGCACCATGCTGCAAGGAGAGTACGCCTACTCTTTAGGCCATGTTTATGATCCCACCACAGCTTACCTTGGAGCTCCTGTCTTCTATGCCCCCCAGGCCTATACAATCCCTAGCCTTCATTTCCCTGCCACCAAAGGACATCTTGGCAACAGGGCCATTATCCGAGCCCCTTCTGTTAGAGGTAATACTAATCACCTCTTGCCTTAGAATGATTCCATAATTTCAAATGATTTGTACTGCAAAGCTTTAGACAAGCTGGATGGATCTGCTGGGAAAAAAAGAACTTGAAAATTGTTTGTTAAAAATCAAATATATCAATAGTTTTCCTCCCATAGGAATCTTTTTTTCACATTACAACTGGTTCTTGAGAAAACTCGGTCACAACGAAGTACAAATGAGTCTATGCACACATTTGATCTTTGCATGGACCCATAAAATTTGTCCAAACTAAATCTCAGGTCCACAATTGTTTGCTTCTCTCTTATGATTGAGTCACCACGTTGTAGTCATATGTGATTTGTTACAAAATTTCCAGGTGAGAGCACATAGCCCAATGGAAACCAATTATCTTAAAGAACAAAAACATGTCAAGGTACTTGTTTACTTGATAGTGACTTGGTGGCATCATCTTTATATGTAAACCACAAATGACCATAAATATATTCTAACATATGTAAGATGCTCTCACTACCTCCCCAAGAAATGTGTGTTATGCCTTCTAAACAGGCACACTATTCAGGAAATCAACTTATGTTTTTATAATGTGGGTAACTATATAGTAAAGCACAAATAGAAGAGAAAAAAGCAAAAATCAATGTGAATGCTAAACCATAAATCTTTCCTTTTGAATCCTAATTCCAAATGTTCAAGCAATATTGAAACTAAGGGCAAGCAATTGTCTTTATTTCCAAGAAACTAGTTTGTCTCTGCTTAATGGGATCCTTCAAAGTAGTTGTGCAAGATACTTGGGTGGCAAACACAAGGCCCTTGGGCCAAATCCAGCCCTCCACCTTGTTTTACTCACCCAGCACCTTTGGCCTGGCACCTTGTTTCTACCTGGCTCACTTAACTGTTAAGGAGTAGTGACATTTATACAGTCCTAAATTTATATTTGGCCCTTTGAAGGCAACCGTGAGGCTGATGTGGCCTCCCATGAAAATGACTTTAACACTCCTGTGCTAGAATGTGGCTAATGCCCACAGAATCTTAGTTCCACCTTCTGAAGGTAACACCCAACTAGGCATTCAACAATAAACTATTTATCTAAATCTACTCTTAGGTTTGCCTTAGAAGCAAACAGGCATGTCCAGATTACTGTGGAAACATTTGCTTTACTATGTTTTACTATTTTTCAGGAAAACTGAGTATCATCCAAGAACTCTAGTTTTCAATAGTCTTAAATAGACTCCTAATAAAGTCACTTTCCTAACAGTTGTCATGCAAAAGAAGTCATTAGGATTTCTTTCAGAATAATCAATCTACATGATGACAAATTATGTTATGAAAACATTATGTATTTATAATCCAAAATCATATAACAATACATGTATTAAATATAAGTTGCCAACCAGTTGTAATGTAAGGTAAAAATAAGCTCTACTCAAAGGGGGGCGTGGGGGGAAATACTTATAATAAGAAAAAGGAATCAATGAATGACATTCGTGGATGAAAGGTAATCAGTTTAACATTTTTATCTTTATGCCACCAATAGGAAATCAAAGTAGCAATGGGGGGAAAAATCAAAAGGACTCTATTAATGAAACTCAATGGAAATTTAAGCCTCACATTGACAGAATGTAAAGTAGAAAATGGTGAATTTAAAATGATTTCTAAATGTTGGTTTTCCAATATATCATTGGGAACAGAATTATTAGAAAAGCTAGAATTCAGTTCTGATTTCCTGATCAATGACAAAATGCAAGACTAATTTTAATGCATTTGGTCATTTCGTGTCCGGACGTTTCTAAACAAACACCATCCCGACATTTATTATTCTACAGAAAAATGTTAACAGAACAATAACTGAGGGCAGAAACTGCAAGATTTTTCTGTGTACCAAAGTTTTTAAATTGCTCATGTACCTATCAATAACTTTGGTAGTATTACTTTCTTCCATAGATACTAAACAAACAAACAAAAAAGATACCTTTGGTGAACCCTGTGTTGAGTTTCATTGAATTAGAATCCTAGAGTTTTCTACCCATTTTCAAGGCAATAATCAATGTGACTTGGGCTAACTTTTCCATTACAGTAAGATTCAGGGTGATTTTCTGGTGGTTTGATTCAGTTTAATGCCTTCTTACATTCCTAGAAATTTACATGAATGTACCTGTAGGGGCTGCGGGAGTGAGAGGACTAGGCGGCCGTGGCTATTTGTCATACACCGGCCTGGGACGCGGATATCAGGTGAAAGGAGACAAGAAAGAAGACAAACTCTATGATCTCTTACCTGGGATGGAACTCACCCCCATGAACCCTGTTACCTTAAAACCCCAAGGAATTAAACTCGCTCCCCAGGTAGGTGAAGTTATTCCAGAGAGAGTTTCTTTAAATTGAGCCAAAGTCTAAGTTCACTGTTCACCTTCATCAAATGCTTTGGCTTCATCCCTACTTGGGTTATGGTGTTGTTTTGTCTTTTACATAGATGAAGTGACCCCTCAACATAATGTGCCGTCAGAGAATGCTGCATGCTGAGGGCTATTGTTCTATTACAGACTGTCTTCTTTTTATTTTTTATTTTTTCATTATGCAGTGTGGTACCTGCAATAATCTTTGTACTGAAATGCAAAGATCCTGAGAGCTATTGAGAATTATCAACCAATACCTTAAATAAGATCATATGAAACAAAGACCTTAGTTCAGAATAAATGCCAGTTGTGTATGAGCCAGGTCAGTTAGCAAATGAAGGGCATTCGTGATAGTGAACAAATAGACCATTTAGGGCATGTTTTCTTGGAAACGTTATGCTTAAGAGAAAACACCATGCTCTCTATGATGCTATTATTCCCTTATTAACTATAAGGTGCCATCAGTCATGTCAAATTAAATTTTCGGCTGTGATTATATTTGCAGCAGCATTTTATTGCTTTCATTTCCTGGTTCTAAGTTACCAGGTTTCTGCATGAGGCTGTGGTTTTATTATGGGAAAATTAAAAGTGATACAAGTTGTTTTAGGGTGGAAATTGGATAAACATGGTTAAAAATAACACAAAACTGGTTCTATGTTAACCCTTAGACTCTTCCCTGTGTGGTAACTGCTGATCTCTCTGCAGAGACACTCTTGCTGACTAACCACTATATAATTATGATTACCATTTGTAGGTTCTAAAGGAAATGTCCCTTCTCTCACCCCAAAAGCATAAGCCCCAAATTTATGGAAGTAACCTATATTGCAATCAAGTGGAAAACTTGGTTCACTCAAGGCTCATCTTGAGTATTTCGTGTGTGTGTGTGGGGGGGGGGGGGTTACTAGCTTTCTTACACACACAAATTAGTACATCTAAAGTTTCTGTTAACCTTACCCAGACAATTAAAAAAAACAAACAAACCAATGCCTATCAGAATGGTAAACAGTAATCATCTGTTTGTAGAAACCATTTATTAGGCATTCTTTCAACACCAAGTTTTTTTGCTAGGCTCTGGAGATAGAAAATTGAATATAACACAATCCTTGCCATCAGAAATTGTATGGCACAGAAAAAGTTATTCAATTAAAGAAGGAACAAAAGACCTGAATAGACATTTTTCCAAAGGAAATATATAAATGGTCAACAAATTTTTAAAAATGAAGAAATCCTTCCAGCGTAGATGGACTCAGAGTATGCAGAGCCAGTCAGAAAAATAAAGAACATATTGTTTGATCTCACACATGAAATCTTAAAAAATAAACTCTCCAAACTCAAAAAAAAAAAAAAAAAAAAAAAAAAATGGAAAGAAAGAAAGAAGAGAGATCTGGTTTGTGGTTACCAGATATGGATAGGTGATAGGGGTGGGGGAATTGGGGGAAGGTGGTCAAAAGATACAAACTTTTCATTATAAGTGAGTCCTAGGGATGTAATAATGCACAACGTAATGATTATAATTAATACCGCTCTATGATATTATGCAAGTTGTTGAGAGTAACTCCTAAGAGTTCTTATTACAAGGAAAAAATTTTTTTCTTCTTTTCTTGTTATTATATCTAAATGAGATGATGGATGCTAACTACACTTATTATGGTAATCACTTATAATGCATGTAAGTCAAATTATTATGCTGTACACCTGAAACTCAAACAGTGATGTATGTCAATTAAAATGCAATAAAACTAGGAAAAATTATATTACAATTCAGTGAGAGGATACTGACAAGTGCACAGGTAATTATAAGAAAATATAGAAAGTGCCATGAGTTTGGACTCAGAGTTTTGCTCAGAAAACACAAAGCTAGTTGTTCAATCTCCCTTGGCTTAAAACCAAAAATAAGGAGCCTAATTAAGATACTGGGTAAACTAGAAATCTAAGAAAATACATACTAATGATTATCATAAATTTGTATAACAGTTCTAAGAGATGCCATAGCATGAATAATGACCTCTGCTTTCTATATCAAATCCAGGTTAAACATTGGTCAAGTTTTTTATTAAGATATGAGTAACCATCCCTATCAGCAAATGAAAATACTTTAATTTATTCATCCCTACATTTCTGCAACTATGGCTTAGAAACTGAAGATCATGTTACTCCCCTCCCCACAACCAACATGGATGGAGTCAACAACTCCATAGTGAAGTTGTGAACTTCCAACAAGAAGAGCAAAGGGTCAAGTACTGCCCAGCAGCGTCAGTAGCAGAGCTACTACTCCATTAACACAAATTTATCCAATGGGCATAAACAAAATATCTACCAGTTACAACAACTTACTATCACCCAAGAACCTTAGAGAATACTTAGTAGATGACAAGAGTTGCTACAAAACTGAAAATGTTAGGAGAAAAAGATAAGAAGACACAAGCAATCTATAAATTTAATAAACCAGAAAAGGTCATGCTATTGCAGCTGTATTGGTGTTAGAGCAAATGAGATAAGCTCCGTAGAGTCCTCCTGGGACGTTGTTCTGTTGCAAACAGGTGTTTTCTTGTTCACATGTATGTCCGATTTTGCACACTTTACTGAGTCTGCTGACCAATAGGAGCATTGGGGCTTGTGGGCCACCAAAAACGGCTTCAGGATGAAGAAAATATGAGCCTTGAGACATGATTTGGTTTGGAGGAAAAACCAGAACGATGCTATGAATCAGATTACTGTAAAAATAACCAGAGGTGTTTTGCCAAAAATCATGACAACTGTGAACACCAATAATGCTCATCAATAAATGCTAATTTGTGAAGCTTTAAAACTCAATTTTTATGAAAAGTGAAGTTAAATCCTATGATAAATAACATGAAATAAGAATATGTTTAGGATTTCACTAAACCATCACAAAAAGAATTAAGGATAATTATGAGTAAATCCAGCCACACAGTGCTAGAATATCAATTTTTTAGTAGTGATAAATATATCAAACAAATCATAAAATTAAACTACTGGTAAAAGTTACAGTTAGTGGACTAACTAAAAGTATATTAGAATAAATGGCATGAAGATGGTTTTTATAAATTAAACTAACATTTTAAATGGAGTTCAAATTGAGCTCACCTTAAATTTTAAGGGTCATTAAAACTGTGTGGCATTTCATATCCTTATATTTGAAGCTTCAACTCTGAAGGGCAGAGTTTAAAACCCTGAAAGCTGGTAAATAATGCAAATGTGGCATTTGAAAAGGAAATCATTTATTTTTTCACTCTTGTAGATATTAGAAGAAATTTGTCAGAAAAATAACTGGGGACAGCCAGTATATCAGCTGCACTCTGCCATTGGACAAGATCAAAGACAACTCTTCTTATACAAAATAACCATTCCTGCTCTGGCCAGCCAAAATCCTGCAATGTGGGTAACTTCTCCAAATTCCTAATCATGTAAATTCTAGAGTAAGAGACTCATAAATTAAGTGTATTTTATCACTACTTAATAAGATAAATATTCAAGTTTCCTACCCACTCATTTTTCATTAAGTGCCAACACTGAGATGTAGAGTTGGGATGCATGTTCCCAATATGAGACTGAATCCCCAAGCCTCCTGCTTCTGTATAGACAATGAAGACCTGGTAGTATCATCAACCAATGGAAAACTACAGATGTAACATTTAATAGAAATGAAAATTATAATCCATTCTTTTATTTGTGTAGTATTTAGATTGAACCATAGGAAGTAGCCCTTTTATACGAAATAGCATCACACTCTGTCATTTAAGTTTTGGGTCAAAGATACCTCTCTGTTTGTAGATATTACCATCTGAATTTGACCTTGAGTCTGCATTTCCACATGAACTTGGAATCCATAGTGCTTCACATGCACTTCAGAGAATCCATGTAAGGAGTTGCAAGTATCCTCTAGGAATGACATCAGCCACCAATGTCCTAGGCCCATTCACAGATATCTCTACATGCATATATATTTACAAGTTTTAATAGCAAAAAGAAGAGAAATAGGCACAACAAATTCTATCAGCCTATCATCTTCAAAAGCTTACAGCACCTTATGTTTTTGTTTTTGTTTTTGTTTTTTAAGACTTTATTATTTCCAGAGAGAGAGGAAGGCAAAGAGGCAGAGAGGTAGAGAGACACCAATGTATGGTTGCCTTTCACCTGCCTCCAGCTAGGGAACTGGCTTGCAACCTGGCTATGTGCCCTGGCTGGGAATGGAACCAGTGACCTTCAGGTTAGCAGGCAGGTGCCTTCTCCACTGTGCTAGCAGCCAAGGCCCTAGCACGTTAGATTTTTACGTCAGTAGCACTAGTTTAAAATGCCTGCCCTGACTATGCTTTCCAGCCACCCCTTCACACCTCCGAAGCTAAGTGCCTACGTGGATGAAGCCAAAACATACGCAGCCGAGTACACCCTGCAGACCCTGGGCATTCCGATGGATGGGGCTGCCACTCCAGCTGCCATGGTGACTGCCACTTCTGCTACTGCTTTTCCAGGTATGAAAATATCAGGCCAGGTTGGAAGAGGTAAATGGAAGTAAAGCCACCATTGGGTCACCCCCAGCCCAGCTCTGGTGCCACCATCATGGGTGTGACCGCCATGGCCGGTGGTGTTGCTGTGCCTTCGCCCCTGCTAGGGGGAGAAGAACCATGATCCAAAGGAGCTAGAGCAGTTGGGAAAACTATTCATTGGTGGTTTGAGCTTTGAAACTACAGATGATAGTTTAAGAGGACATTTTAAGAAATGGGGTATACTCACAGATTGTGTGGTGATGAGAGACCCCAAAATAAAACGTTCTGGGGCTTTGGTTTTGTGACTTCCTCTTGCATTGGAGAGGTGGGTGCTCACCGCACAAGGGTAATGGGCATGGAGTGGAACCAAAGGCAGCTGTTTCCAATAAGGATTCTGTAAAGCCTGGGGCCCATCGTGCAGTGAAGAAAACTATTGGTGGTGGTATTCAAGAAGACACAGAAGAGAATCATTTGAGGGACTACTTTGAAAAGTACTTTGAAACCATAGAAGTTACAGAAGATAGGCAGAGTGAAGGGGGTAAAAAAAAAAGAGGATTTGCTTTTATAACTTTTGTTGAACATAGTATAGTTGATAAAATTGTTGTTCAGAAATGCCACCCTATTCATGGGCATAATTGTGAAGTGAAAAAGGCCCTTTCTAAACAACATATGCAGTCTGCTGGATCGCAAAGAGGTGGTGGAGGGAGATCTGGCAACTTGATGGGTCATGGAGAAACTTTGGAACTTTCCAGAAGGAACGATGATCCATAGTCAGAAAAGTTAGTGCAGCTTAAACAGGAAACCCTCCTTGCTCAGGACTGCCATAGCCACGGTTTGCAAGAGGCAAGTGATCAATGAGTGCAATGTAGTGTTAATTAGACATACATTCCTGAGGCTTTTCATCTGTGGTAGCTTTGTCTTTTCTTTTTCTCTTCATTACATCAGGTTTATTGTTGCCCTGTAAATTGTGGTAGTGGTACCAACCATCAAAAAAATTAAAAATTTTTGAACTTTTCAATATTCATGTAGTTCAGCTTTTCTACATTTTAGTACAGAAACATTAACAAAATGCAGTTTTGGTATTTCCTTGTGAGTTAACAAGTAAAGAAGATCGTTGTTCATCACCATTTTGCATGAATTTTGCTAAAGTTAACTGTAAAGAAATACCTGCTCACTTGCAGTTTAAGGGGAATCTATTCTCCCCATTTCCAAACCATGAAATGAAACGGGCTCTGACATGTGGAAAGAATAGATAATTGTATGTTTGCATTGTGTGTTTTAGGTAAGTAGAATTGGGTATTCAATTTAGCATATTTGTGACTTTAATAGCATTAAAGATTTACCTTCAAAATTCGAAAGAAAGAAAGATCAGGCTAGAAATGGCACCCTGCTGAGAGTATATTTGGGAAGCCCTTCTTAGTACCATGGACTAATAGAAGTGTTTGTAAGCGCCACCTATGTCATGTGTGGCCAAAAAGAATTTACCAGCCAAGTGAACCATTCAAGTATGAAGAAAGAGAATGGGGCTGAGCAGCCAAAGAAGAATTGGGTCTCAGCTCAGCTTCAACACCTGTGTGATGATCTTGAATTGAGTCAGTTTCTCTGCAGTTGGTTTCCTTTGGTTTGGTTTTTACTTTTAGTAAGAGTTTGAAACTACCTGTTACCAGCTGATGCTTATTTGAGCACTTACTATGTGCCCAGCCATGCATCTAAATCTCCAGCATGCTTTCTGTTATCTTTGTAATGCTCATGGTACCTCAAGAGATTAGTTCAATCACAAGGACCATTGTGCAGATGAAGAAACCAAAGTCTGGAAAGATTAAGTCATTTAGCCCCGGTCAGTCAGCTTTTAAGAAATCCTTGCACTTTCTTCCCAGATCCAATCTTCAATTTTACTTCTATTGCTTTGAGATTTTACAAAGATGTGTAGGTCACACTTTTCTTAAATTATTTTAAGTCAAAAGCTGTGTGTGTGTGTGTGTGTTTGTGAGAGAGAGAGAGATTATTTCAGTATATGCACAGTCAGGCCTCATTGTATCTGTTCTATAATTTTAGTCCAGGACATACTATGATTACTTAGAATAAAATCTAGCTCTAGATCGACAAGTCTTCAGGATCACACTTAAAAGAGTTTTCCCTATTTATTATGCCCCCATAACAAATGCTGATAATTTAAATAAATAAATTCTCCAGAGAGGGGACCTATTGGAAATTTTCTCTCACCATTCAGTTTCAGTATCTCCATTTCTTTCTTGGTAATAAACGTTTATCTCTTTCAAAGAAATTTGTCATTCTGACTTGTCATTATGTTCAGCCATCCCAATAAACCCAAATCAGAGAGTTCTGACTAGACCTAAAGATATGGCATCCCTCTTGGTTGGCATTCATACATTGGTTATATAAAGGTGTGAGCACTCTATAAATCCCCCATTCATACAACTAGGGTTCACTCTTCTCGTTTTATTTCTCAGAGTGTGTGACTCTATTCCCCACTCTGGCAGGTGAGGATGAAACTAATGTTTCATGCACAAGTATGACCTCAATTCCGGCTTTGTTCTGTAGAAAGAGAAGATGTGTGGAGTACCCCTGAGAGGTTACCAAGGCAACAGGTGCCACTGCAGAGGGCAAGTGTCCCCTGGGCTGTACTGGGGCCATCAACCCCACCCTTGCATTCCATGAAATAGGGTGCTGACATGTCTGTCCCCTGGGGACATGTGCCAGCACTTCTCAGTCCTTGCAGAAAGTTGGACCCTGGTCTTGCAGGAGGCTGTACCCCAAGGACCCCTAAACAAATGTACTTTAAAAATAAATGACTTGCTGTCAGGAGAATTTTAAAGTTTGCTTTCACATTGGAAAGAATTTGCTTTTTCCCAGGAATGTTGTATCTCACTCTCACTTCTATTCAACCTTACAAGAAGTAATGCCTAAGAATTTAAGAACCTCTCATAATTGGATTGTGGGATCAAGCAGAGAATAAGCATCAAGGAAGAATCTGTTTGAAACACAAAAGCTCTAGGACCTAAGAAATTGGATTGCAAAAGAAAATTCAAAATCCCCAAAGATAAAATCTATGCTACACACACATTACTTACTTTTCAACTTATTTTTGATATACTGTTCCCAAAATCATGAAAGTAATTGTTACCATATTTCTCATCTCCTTGGGAAACATACCAAACTTCACTAGTGCATTACTCGGTGTTAACTGCCCCGAGTACATCAGCCAAGAAGTGGATTCAATTTTTTAAAGAATAGTCCAGCCAGCTTCCTGCCACCACCTCCTGAGAAGCCACCAGGAAGAAATCAATGTGTCTGGGGTTGGGCAGACGTCCACAGCACGTAAACCAAATGGTTTTGTTTTTTTTTTAGTCTGATTCCCTTTCATGGCTTAAGTATACTTTTCCCTTTTTCTTGTCATCTTTTACAATTTTTGGATCATCTCAGCAATACTCAGGAGTTGGTCTAAAACATTAACCAGATAATATGGCTTTTAGATAAGAGTTGCTATGCTCTCTTCTTCAAAAGTGAATATTAACCAACAAAGCATAATACTAAGGTGAGAACACCTGGTGATTCCTTACCCATCAAATCCCTTGGTTACCTGAGGGTGAGGATGCATCCAATACACCAAAGACGGATGTTATTTGCCCTTCCAGGTTAGGTCTAAATGTAGCTAGGCTGGGCATTTGCTCTCATGGTGCTTTACTATAAAAACATGCTGAAACATCAAATATTTCTTCTACTGGTCTGCCCAGTCCCTACACACATTCCTCAGGTAAAGGCAGTATCTTTTAACATTGCACTTAGGTTGGGGAGGACGCAGCAGAAGCAGACCCGTGGCACCCCATCCCCATTCCCTGCCTCCTCTATCAATCCTGAGAACCCATGACAAAGCTCTGAACCGCATGCTTTAGTCCCCTCAGCATCGTGTTAAGTAAGCTTCAGTCTCGTAGAATCTTCCCGCAGTGTTTCTCATTCTCTAAGAGTGAAGTGATTCTACCACAAGCCTTTGCCCTGCACCTCGCCCCCAGGAATGCTGCCCTTAAAGCAGCAAGTGCCCTTGGAGCACCTTTTAAAATGTACAGATAAGAATCCATACCTATTCCCCAAAGGAGACAATAAGCCATAAGGAAGCAAATCGGAGCCCCTTTCATGACGTTTTCTCTGCCTCCTCCTCCTCCAGGATATGCAGTCCCTAACGCAGCCGCACCTGTATCCACAGCCCAGCTCAAGCAAGCAGTGACCCTCGGACAGGACTTGGCAGCATATGCAACGTATGAGGTCTACCCCACTTTTGCAGTGACGGCCCGAGGGGATGGATATGGAACCTTCTGAAGATACCTTTATTTTTTTCATTAAAAAAAAAAAAAAAAAAAGACACAAAACTCTATATAGAAAAAATAAACCTCTCAGTCCCCTGATGATCACACATAATACTTTTCCTCTTATGGTGCTTTCCTGAGACCATATGGCTTATACTAACTGTAGACTTGTGTTAGGAGAACATTATTCCCAATGCAATCAAATGGTAAGGAGCCTTTTCTCTAACAGAAAAGAGCCACTGCCCCCAGAAGTTGTTCTTCCAAGGTTGCTGAGTATCTTGGGAGTATGTTTTTAAACCCTGACAGAGTGGAGGGCGCTTTTCTAGTCAGCACGAGTTCAAGGGCTGAGCAGATGTCAGCAGTCAGTTGCAACCAAGAGAGCCAAGTACAGTTCTGAGCGTTAACCCTGGCTTGCAGCTGCTCTGTGATACCCAAGGTCACAAAAGGCAGAGGAAGGTGAAGGTGCTTTTCAAAACCTGTTTCCCATTACACATGAAGTGGGACATGTTTGCAGGCTGGAGCTGGGGGAAGAATGTCAGAGGTTTGATAAGTCAGCCGCACTATGGTCTGAAAATTCCGTCCAGTGAATTTGTCATAGGTCAGGCTCTTCCTGTCCCCTGCAATCCCAGGGGGCTTCCTGGAAATTGATGTGGCATCTTGCAGAGCTGGTTAAAGCAATCCAGGCCTACTGTTTATCAAACTCATTAGCCCACCTCTTGTTTCCTAGTCGTCCTGCCCTTCAGAAGGATCCCCGCAACACACTCATCATTCCAAACTGAAACAATTTTTTTCTCACTTTAAGCATTTGGCGTGTCAATATAGATTTATTTTCATTTCAGTCTCCTTTTGCTCTTCTCTAATATCCTAAAAAAGTAAATCACATCTACAGACTAACAGCTACAATTTGTTTGGCTATTCAGCAAATTGGCTGAAATGTCATTTCACATACAGAGAGCAGTGAAGATTTACTGTTACTTCTTTATCTTTTTGCAATACCCAGACCACCATCCAGCTTTCAGAGAAAGTCATATTAATTTGGTTCAGCCTTGGACTATCTAAGCTGCTTGTATTAAATCTGCCAAGAAATCCTCTACCTTCCCTTCATTTTACTTTCAGTGAGGTCCCAGAGGGCTTCAGCATAGCTGAGTGCTTCGGGTCTAGGAGCTGTCATAGTAAAACCTTACCATGGTCCTTGCAAATGAGAAGCTGATTCTTCAGACATTCAGCAAGGGTGTTATTTACCACAGCTCCTAGAGTTGGGGTCCTCTTCTTCAGGAATGTGTCTGATAGGGGTAAGTGCTACAAAAAGTGGAATGGAGGGGAGTAGAAGGCACTACTTACTTGCCATATTTGTACATGATTCTTTGTTGTTCAAAACAGAAATAATTGACTTCCAACAACCAAATACCTATTACTACTGCTCAAGTCTCATTACTGGTTTAAGACATAGCAATACTATAATTTCCATTTTTTAACAAAACTGCTTGGCTGTTGTAAAATTCTACAGGACTCAAGGGAAAACTTAAGTACAAAGGCATTAGAAACTGTCAACTCTTCCAAGTAATTCCATGAACCAAAATCAAGCCAAATTCCAATCAAAATCAGATAAATTCTGATAACAAAGTCCTTGTCACCTTTTGGTTTTATTAACTCCAACCAGCTGCGAAAGACCTCAATACTATAGTTGAAACTGGGAAAGGCCTTGTGTTTTCAGCTTTACATTTTCCTTCTCAGACTCCCTGGGGCCTTGTTTCCCAAACTTGACTGCACATTAGAAACACCTGTAGGGCTTTTCAATCCCAGGGTCACCCCCTTATACCAATTGCATCAGAATGTCTCTGGGTCAGCATTTTGGGCAGAAGTATTGTTTAAAGACCCTTTCGTGCAGCTAACTCTTGGAAATGCTATATTCTTTTGATTTCCACTCTATCCCTTATTTTTTCCTTTTTGTTTTGTTTTGTTTTTTAATATTTTTTAAATGTATTATGTCTGAGAGAGAGGAAAGGAGGGAGGCAGAGAGAGAGAGAAACATCAATAGATGGTTGCCTTTCACCTGCCTCCAGCGACAGACCTGGCTGGAGACCTGGCTTGCAACCTAGTTAAGTGCCATGGCTGTGAATCGAACCAGCGACCTTTGGATTCACAGGCTGGTGCCTTTCCACTGAACCACCAGCCAGGGCTGTTTGACTTTTTTTAAATAAAAGAATGCAAAAAATTTTTGTCTAAGTTAAAACAAATAGCCAAATCACATGTTTTTACATATATTCATTCACCTTATAAAAGTATGAGTTTGAATATAATTCATATTGGCCACAAACTAACTCTTGGGCTAGATTGTCTAAAAATGAAAAAGTGAAAAATTCCTTCTTAAGCAATTCATAGGTCCAAATTTACACTTCCCCACAGACCAGCTTTTATGCTCAGTGAGAGAATTACGTTGAGGGGCCCATAAATTCCTACTCAGTCCCAAAAAGCATTCCAAATTTCAAGAGCAAGAGTTTTAATGTTCCTTAAAATTTTTTAAAGTATATGGAAAAGGTACCCTGTATGCCTAACCAACTCAAAATAGATGGTTTCATCCTGATGAACAAATAGTAAATACAGGAATCTTTTTATGCTAAAAAAAAAATCATTATTGTAAATTAAATCATAATTTAAGAGCAAAGACTTAATTAAGCATACAGTAATACAAAAATATCAAGAAAATTACCATTGGAACACCATCTCATTATTTGCTTGAGGAAAAATACAAGTATTCATGACATTTATATCCTGAGGACTGATTTTATTCAAGTGAGTAGATGTGGTTTTACTTTTTTGCTGAAATGTTACTTCACTATAGTAAAATTTAGAAAAAACTTCTAACTCTATTAGAACATAGTCATAGAAAGTGTCAATGTGTCTACCATGTCATATGTTTGCATTACTTTGCCCTAGGTAATTAATGTAGAACAAGTCTTGCTATCATAAGTTGGAAACTTTAAAAATTGGGATTTTGGAAGTCAGATGTAGAACCAAAGTTTGCTGTGCATGATGGTTATATTTTTTTCAGACTTTAGAAATTATCACCTGCTTAACACCTATCAAATCTTGTGTATCACTATCCATTTTTTAGTTCTTTCTTTATTGCTTCCTGGAAAAAAAATCAGCATAGAAAAAAGTTAAAATGAGTCAACTGGCCACTCAATAATAACAAAATATTTAACCAATAATTTAGAAGCAGCTAGTAAATGGGAAATGGGTTTCTAAGTTTTGGTAATGAACAGTTTCCTGAGGATTGAAATCAGGCAATGTCACTTAGGAGGACATGGAACAGCAGTGAGGGCAGATACCTGTTTTCCTACCAGTAAGAATGCTGCCTCTTCCCAAACCGCTGTACTTCTCCACTCCCCCATTAGTCCACTAGGAGACCGCCTTTAACTGCAACAAATATAATTCCCCTAGATGACTAGTTTTGCCCTCCTGCCCCTGCCCAAAACTCACATCATGCCAAACCATACTATGCTCAGGTGACAGCACCTAAAATACTACTAAAGAGCTACCTCGTGTTGATAGTATAGATTCAAAAATATTTAACAAAGGAGGACTTACTTCCAAATCACAGTTCCTGAACTTTCTAATAATGGATGAAGATAAATTATAGTTATGTATTGATAACTTCTGGGCAGGAAATTAGTTTTAGATTGACTTACAAGTTTTTTTTTTAATGCATTCTATCAATTACATAGGTTAGCTTTTTATTGATATTATCTCAATATAATTTCCAATTTATGTTCATTTTCTTTATATTTTCAAATGACTATTTTATAGTTCTGTCTTGGACAACTGGTCATGATTTAAATCCATGGAGACAAGGAGAGTCTGCCTTTTGTAGAATAAGGGTCCATAAAGGAACTTAGTATTTTCTGTTTTATTTATATTCAAAGATCCAAAGTTGGATAGTTTGTTACTGTTGTACAACTCCAGTTCTATCTGAGATTTTCCAACAGTAACTTACAACTAAACGTGAAAATATGTCTCAGTATTCACATAAAGTCATGGCCATTTATCCACTCCCTGGACTCTTGCAGACATTCCCAGTAGGTGAAAATGTACCTACAACTTAACCCAGAGACTTGGTAATTTTTATATTTTGTAAATACACTTGTTAAAGACAAAACTAAGTTTCAAATACAATACTATAAGTAAAGTTTATGGTAAATACTTTTAAAAGAACATATTAATAGTATAATTTAGGAATTTTAATTTACTATAGGAAGACAGAGAAAAATTAGGCCAACAAAAACTACCACCTGACATGCAAGTTAACCATTGGGCTTTATTCAACTGATTTTCAAATTTGATGGTGACATTTTACTTTACCCTAGTGACATCTTGAAAGTGCTCTGAGTTTTATGAGAACATATTCACAAAAATTATAATGTATCCACCAGGTTATAAGTCTGTATTTATCAATGTTAGAACAAAGCGCAGCAAGTCCTACTATAATAACTATTAGGAAAATCATGTTTTGTTTTTTTTTGAACCCATAGCCTATCTCCTTACTTTTGGAGTTAAACATTTTTATATGTATTATGCAATTTTTAAAAATAAGTGTAAAATATTCTACTGTTCCCAAAATCTCCCACATTTTGTTTTTTTAATTATATTTTTTCTATTACCATTGAATCCGTTTATACCCTCCTCCCCTGACAATCCACACTGTTGTCCATGTCCATGAATCCTTTTTCCTTTTTGCTAAATTCCTCTTCCCCCTAGCTGCCTTTATAGTCAATTAATATTTGATAGAGGAAGCAAGCACATACAATGGGCTGAAGATAGTTTATTCAGATAGTTTATTCCCAGTGTTGGGAAATATGCAGAAAAATGAAAGACCACCTTCTTATACCACACACAAGAATAAATTCAAAATGGATTAAAGACTTAAATCTTAGACCAGAAACCATAAACATCCTAGAAGAAAACATAGGCAGCGAAATCTCAGACATTGCTTATAGAAATATCCCACATTTTAAAAGCTAGCTTTTTCCAACAATATTTTTATGAAATGTCACAAGCGGAGGTTAGATAGAGACAGCATCAACTCATTTATGAGAAACTGCAAACTTCATGCATTCCTAGTTCTCTGCAGTTTTTCAGGAAAGATAAAAGAAAACCTTATACTTTAGCTATTTATAACCAATCTAGAAATGAAAATAATTTGGAAACTAGAGCATTCATTCATTCAAAAGTGCCCGGAATAAAATATAGAGCGTTCTCTCCACCTAACTCTTCCTTGCAAACTTTTCACTTTCTCACTTCACATATATTACTTTGTCTAAGGAAAGGGGAGATATCAAGAAATAGCACTTTAAAGAAAGGTAGCTGCCAACAGGAGCTTCTTAGAAACTGAAGAATGTCAACTCCCCTCTGGATGTTGCTGGCCTACATCTGTAGTCCCATTTTATAAATATTTTTTATAAATATAAATAGCTCCTCTTACTCTCAAATACATCCCAGTTTAGACAAAAAAAAAAAAAAAAAAAATTATGCAGTGACCCCTTCTTTATGGCCCTTCATTAATTTTCTTTGTAGAATTGGCTTTACTCTCCCCAGAGCAGATACAGCTTCAATCAAAGGGCCTAGTTACTTCTTTCTGGCTGGAGCAGGTGTATAGTGAAGAGAAAAAAATGTTTCCTCTTCTCCTTCATGGTTACCCTAATCCACTCCCCACCTAGCATCCCTCTTCCCAGCCCTTTGCTGGCACAACTTTTCCTCCCTCTGTCCCTGGGCTGTGGGTCCTGAGTTCTGCTTTGGGTGACAGAGCTAGCAGTCACTAAACCAGATTAGGCAGAAGATAAGGTGAAAGACAGCTCTCAGGGAAATGTTCTGGGCCTGTCAAGATCCATAAGGATTAGTAAATTCATAAAGCATTTGCTGGTTCTTTTCTTCCTTGAACCAAGACATACTCCAAACCAGAAAGGCCTGCCTATGAAAACATTCACCTTAGAAAGAAATATAAAAGACTATGCAAAAATAAAAAGAAACAAATTTAAAGATCCAGAAAAGCTTTAAAAATGGACTTGTCATATTCACATACTAATTTATGAGCAGGTACCCATGTTTTCTCTTTACTTGAAAACATTTTGGTCATTAGCTATTTCTGTGTTCTAAATATACTTGTGTTTATAAAAGTCAAAAATCTATTTCATAAGCCTTATCTATACCTATATATTTGGCAGTAAATGATTTGCAATGAAGTATACATACTTATTTCAAATGTAATTTTATAATGAAACTTGACATTTGCTGTTGTAATTCCTAAGAGATCTTTGGGCTCACAAGCTACAGATAAGCCTATTTAAATCAGCCCATCATTATCAAGGCTTAAACATTTATTGTAATTACTGGTATTTTTACTATTCCTTTATGAGTTTTCTACTTTTCTGACTGCAATATAGCCATATATTCTTACCCTCTATCTTTTAACAAAAAGCAAACTGTCAACAAAATGCCTTTCTCATTTCTAGGTATTAATGTATTCCTTGTTTTCCTTTTTATTATTATTGACTTTATTTATGTGAAGTTAGTTAGCTGAAGTACCAAAAGAGACAAAAACAGTATTAAAGAGTGTGCATCAAGCACTTATTTTTGTACTTTGAGTACAATGTTTTATAGAACTCTGTGCTCTGTCTAAATATACTAAGTAAAATGACAAGATTCATTCATTGGGAAAGTAGTAAGTAGCTTGAAAAATATAAACATAATGGGTGCCATGGAATCATAAATCACATGAAATGGGAAATAATGCAATATTGTAATGACTGGTATAATTTGAGGAGGGCAAAATTATTTTAATTAAATTTTCAAGTACCATTATAAAGTTGTGTTTAGTTATTTATTTTTAAAGATTGTATTTATTATTTTCAGAGAGAGGATAAGGGAGAAAGGCAGAAAGGGAGAGAAACATCAATGTATGGTTGCCTTTCACCTGCCTCCAGCTACGGATCTGGCTGGAGACCTGGCTTGCAACCTGATTACGTTGCCCTGGCTGGGAATCGATCCAGCGACCTTTGGGTTCTCAGGCTGGCGCCTTATCCACTGTGCTAGGGCCATTATAAGGTTTTAAAAACTAACAACAAAAGTTGCTGATTTATTTTTTCATTCCTAAAATCTAAAATTTTACTTTTTGAATAAATACTACATATTAATAATCCATCATTGTGAAGTCCTTTTGGTGATTTCTTTACATTTGCATCTTTTATAAAAGTCCACTCTGCATGTACCTCCTGAGAGTAAATGTAATGATAATTAGCTGCATTTTTTCCTAATCAATAAAGACAAGAAAAGAAATACTCAGAAATGAAAAATAAGGAGAAAACATGACTCAGGAAGGTAAGTGGGCTCTGAGGTCAACATCTGCCCTGGGGGAAGGGGACCAGGGGTCATCTTCTGGCCCCTGATGGACTAAGCAGAGATCAGCTAACTAACACTCAAGCACTAAATCAGCTATGTGTGTTCTGTTGGCCCTGGAACTAAAAATGGTTGCTATATTTTTTGAAGGACTGAGCTAAGATTATTTTACATTTTTAAAAGTTGTTAAAGAAATAATAAAGGGAAAATTTTGTGGCAAAGACCATAGGTGTCCCTAAAGCCTAAACATTTGCCATCTGACGCCTTACAAAAACTTTGCAAACCCCGCTCTAAGTCAACACCACATATTTTGACTTGTTACAGGTAGCACCCCACTCCTAAGTGCCAAATTCTGAACTTGCTAAGAGTAGGTTTAGCTGCCAGGACGGTACCCAAAATAGCAGTGGTTTAAATAGCTAGCCTTATACTGTCCCAAAAATTGCCCACTAGTCCCAAAAGGCAGAGCAGTGGCAACATTGTGCTTCCCGGTGTCCTGAACAGATCTTTCTTCCTGACACTACTTGCATGATCTCAATCATGGAATAAGATGATGGCATTTACATTCCAAATGGAAGAACAGAGGAAGGACAAAGATGGAAAGAGGAGGAAACCAACTAGCTGTCCCTTAAGGAGACTTGTTGGATGCTGCCATACAATACAATTCTTTGCATCCCATTGATCAGAACGTAGGTATATGACCACGCCCAGAGGCAAGAGAGGGTGGAAGATGTGGTCTTTATGTGGGCAACCATAAAATACCATTTTACTATGAAAAGCTGGAAGAAGAACTGGTGAGGAAAACTAGTGGACTCTGGCACAAATAACTACATCACAGGGAGGATGTGAACGTTAAATGAAGTAAGGCACATGAGCTCAGCTAGTGCAGGGCCTGATCCATGCTAGATGCCTATGAGTACTGGCTCCCCTATACCAACTAAAAGGAAACTGTCAATTTACCTTAGAATTTCTCGAAGTACTTCCAATGTCACCGATTGAAAGTACGGGGGTGATAGGGTCTGCTCCATTGATCCCACTTCCTGGTATTCATACCACTGGTTGTATTGGGTAATTCCCTCCCCTAGGGTGCAGGCTGGACCGAAGGGGCTCACTTCTAATGAATAAAATACAGGATATCACATCTGAGGTTAAGTTATAAGATGTTGTCATTTCTATCATGTTGGGTCTTCTTACTTGCTCACCCTGACAAAGCCAGCTGACACATTGTGACCTGTGCTATGGAAAGGGCTATATGGCAAGTAACTGAAGGTGGCTGCCAGCCAATGGCTGTGAGGCCAACAACGGAGGCCCCCAGCCCTGCCAACAACGGAGGCAGGACCCTCCTCTGTAGCACTACAGCCGGGATAACACATGATGGCAGATTGCAGGACATTCTGAAGCAGAAGACCCAGTGAAACTGTGCCTGGGTTCCTGCCCCATCAAAATTGGGAGATAGTTAGTATGATTTTCACTTGCTACATTATAGAATAATCTGTCAGAAAACAATAGATAACGCATGCAATGGTGAGAAGTTATAAAGTTACGGTGAAAGCAAATGTGTTTATGACCTCAGAGGGACTGAAGCTGTTAGACGAAATCAGAAAACCAATTCAACTTTTGAGTTTATAAATAACTTGCTGTTGTCAGTATGTAAGATCACATGCCCAATACTAGGGAGGATAAAAGGTAAGGAAGTTGGATATCCTTGTGGAAATTGTTTAAAAATGCTGATTGAGTGGAAAGAAAGGAAGGGAGGGACAGGTGAAGGGAGGGAGTGAAGGATGAAGGGAGGCAAAAGAAGAATGAGAAAGGCTGGAGTAGAAAAGGAAAGGAAAGAGGAGGGAGCAGAAGGGAAAATATTAACTGAATTATTCTATTTTTCAGCAGGTCTATATCATTGCTTCAAAAAAGATATCTGCCCAAACATCAAAAAGAGATTTCATGCCAGCCTGTCTGCTTTCCAAAAGCTTTAGCCACTTAATTGTAGAGGCTCTGGCTGGGTAGCACAGTTGGTAAGAGCACCCTAACGTACCAAGGTTGTGGGTTTGATTGGTGGTCAGGGCACGTACAAGAATCAACCAGTGGGGGGAGGGGGGGACAGAGGGGAGCAAAAAGGGGATGGATGTAATACAACAACAATAAATTTTTTTAAAAAAATTCATCCTTTGATAAATGCCCTAATTAAAAAAAAAAAGATTCAACCAAATGAATGCATCAATAAGTGAAACAACAAATCTGTTTCTCTCTCTCTTTCTCTCTCTCTCCCTCTCCCCTTCTCTAAGAAATCAATAAATCAATTTTTAATTTATAGAGTTTGTGGAGGAAGTGTAAGAGTAGGAGAAAGTGACCCAATAGTATAGAACTGCATGAAAACACAGGAAGCCAAATTCTTTTTAGCCAGAGGAACTAGAAAAAGAAGTCCCTGGAGCCAGAACGTAAGAAAAATCCCAGAACGAGAGCTGGGGAGGGGAAACTCCCACATCTGTGTAATAATGGACATAAATTTCAGGATCATCCCAGGCTATGCATAATCAGATAAAAGTCAAAGAATTATTATCATAGATAAGAAAGTCTATTTCATAATCATAAAGAAATTAATTTGAAGATGGCGTAACAATTCTAAATGTTTATGTACCTAACAACAGAACTGCAACATACATGAATGAAGCACAAACTAATGAAACTGAAACGAGAAAGAAATGCATAATTATGGTTGGAGACTGAAATAGCACTCAATATTTTATAGAACAAAAAGAGCAAATCAGTGAAAGTATGAAAGATTTGAAAAGTGTTATCAACTAATATGAATGAATCAACATTTAAAGACTACACCAGCCAACCACAGCAAAATATATAATCTTTTCAAGTGCAAATATATTTACTAACAAAGACCATATTCTAGCACATTAAAAATCTCAATAAATTTAACAGAATTAAAGTCACACAGAGCATATTCTCTGACCAAAGTGGAATAGCATTGAAAATCAGAAACAGAAAGGTAGGTATGAAATAATATGCTTCAAAAAATAATGAGTTGAAGAAAATTAAAACATAATTTTAAGAAAAACTCAATATATCAAAATATATAAGATATCACAAAAAATACTAGGGAAAACTTTGTAACACTAAAAATATATATTAAAAACAAGGTCTCACTTTATTTTTTTAAATATAGAAAAAATGTTGTCCTGGCTGGTGGCTCAGCTGATAGGTGGCAACCTTCAAACCCAAAGGTCAATGGTTCAATTCCCAGCCAGGGCACACAAGTAGGTTGCAAACCAGGTCTCCAGCCAGGTCCGTAGCTGGAGGCAGGTGAAAGATAACCATACATTGATAGTCCTCTTTCTTTCTTCCTCTCTCCCTGCCCCTTTCTCTAAAAATAATGAACAAAATCCTTTAAAAATCAAAAATAAAGTATAGAAAAAAAGCAAACTAAAACATGCAGAATAAAAAATGAGAATAAAAATAAAATGAAAAATGAGAAAACAATAAAGAAAATCAATGAGATCAGTATCAGTAAGCCTCTAGGCAACTGATTAGAAAAAAATGAGAAAAGCCAAAAGAATTACTATTACAACACAGATTCTACAAATACTAAAAATATAAGAGAATATTATGAAAAAATTTATGATGATAACTTCAGCAATATAGCTAAAATGAGCAAATTCCTTGAAAGACAAGAACTACCAAAGCTTCATCAAGAAGAAATCGATAACCTGAATAGTCAATAGCTATTAAAGAAATTGAAGGTGTAGATAAAATCTTCCTCACAATAAAAAACTCCATATCTAGAGTTTTGACAGCAGTTAAAAGTCAATTCAGTGGAGAAAGGATAGTCTTTTTAAACAAATGGTGGTGGAAAAATTGGATTTTGATATGTAAAACAGTAAACTTTAATCCATATCTCACACCTTAGATAACACTAACTCAAAATGGATAATAAATTAAAATTTCAAATCTAAAACTTTCAGAAGAAAAAATAAGAGAAAAGTTTTATGACCCTAGGATAGGCAAAGGTTTCTTAGATACAACACCAAAATAATCTATAAAAGAACAAACTGATAAACTAACCTGCATAAAAACTAAAAAACTCTTGAAGAATATCTTTGCAAAGTATATACTTCATGAAAACATAGAGTCATAATATGTAAAGGCTCAACACTTAACACTAAGAAAATAACTTGATAAAAAAATAGTCAAAAATTTGTATACTTCACTAAATTTGATACACAAATGGCAAATAAGCACATTAAAAATGCTCAACATCATTAATTATTATGAAAATGCAGATTAAAACCACAATGAGCTAGCTCTGTACATGTATTACCTAAAATGAAATAGACAGACCAACACAACTGTTGGAAAGGATATGGAGGAACTGGAACTCTTATACACCACAGCTGGGAACATAAAATGAGACAGTCACTTTGGAAAACAGTTTGGTAGTATCTTAGAAAGGTAACTACACTCACTACATGACTCATCCATTTCATTCCTACACACTTACCAAAGATAAATGCAAGCATATTTCCATATGAAACTTATACATAAATGTTTCTACCAGCTTCATCTGCAATAACCAAAAATCTATCCATAAAACAGAATTACACTGCAAGAAAAAGGAATAAACTTATGAGTACACTACACCATAGATGAATTTTAAAATATTTATGCTCAGTGAAAGAAGACAAACATAAAATAGCACACACTGCAAAACAGATTATACTGCATTGTTCCAGAAAACACAAAACCTATAGATACAGAAAACAGATCAGAACTTGCCTGAGTCTGGGGTTGGAAGGAGCAGGTGGATTACAAAGAAATACCAGGAAATATCTCTGTGCGATTGATACTTTCACTATCTTTAATGTGGTGATGCATTCATAAGTAAATATGTCCAAACTAGTCAAACTGTATAATTTAAATAAAGTGAATTATATATCAAAAATATATAAAGCTCAACAAGCTATTTTTTAAAAAGTTAAACATATATCTATTAAATGATCTAGACATCCTATTTCTAGGTATTGACCCAAGAGAAACAAAAGCATCCAGTACATGAATGTTCATAGCAGCTTTGTTTGTAATAGATAACAACTGGAAAAAGTCCAATCACCCATCAACGGATGAGTGAATGGATCAACAAACTGTTCATACAAGGAATGTTGTTTTGCAAAATGAAGTATTGATGTATGCTACAACATGGATAAATCTCAAAATAAGCACCTTAAGTGAAAGAAGCCAGACAGAAGAGAGTACATGCTATATGATTTCATTCATATAAAATTACACAGTGTGCAAACTCATCTAGAGTGAAAGAAAGTAAATTGGTGGGTGCCTGGGGGAGGAGCAGGAAGGATGGATTACCAAGCAGCAATAGGAAACCATCTTGACTGAAATGGCATTTTTATGAGTATAAACATACA
Organism: Noctilio leporinus; assembly: GCA_004026585.1. Lineage (NCBI taxonomy): Eukaryota > Metazoa > Chordata > Mammalia > Chiroptera > Noctilionidae > Noctilio > Noctilio leporinus. The sequence goes on from PVIW01000846.1 coordinate 332,686, forward strand.
TCAGAACTTATCAAATTGTATAATTTTATTATGTGTGTGATTTATTCTATGTCAGCAGGACCTCAATATAAAAGCAAAAATAAAAATAGGTGTAAAATAGTAAAAGCAGCAGAGTAATTAGAGAAATCAAGGCATGAAATTCTGCTGGTCTAGATATAAAAAAGTATTGGCAAAACAAAACAAAACAAAGTATTGGCTCATGATTAGGTACCTGTTGGCAAGTTCTCTATGTGAAGCCCCATTTCTGGTTCTGAGATTGCAAGTGGATGGACTTAATACTCTTTAATATTTGTTCCACTTCTAACAGGCTATGCTACAATTATTTAATTGTTGTCATCAGGGTTCTTCGAAATAGACTTTAAAGAAATAAAACCTTACCCTTTGCAACAATATGAATAGACCTAGAAGGTATCATGCTAAGTGAAAAAAAAAAAAAAATCAGACAAAGAAAGACAAACATCATATGATGTCGCTTATATGTAAACTCTAAAAAACAAAATATATGAACAAACAAAACGAAAACAAACTCACAGGTACAGAGAGCATTTTAATGGTTGCCAGGAGGGTGGACAGTTGGGGGACTAGGAAAAGAAAGTATAGGGATTAATAAATATAACTTGGCAGTTACAAAATAGTCATGGGGATGTAAAGTACAGCATATGGACTAAGTCAATAATATTGTAATAACTATGTGTAGTGTCAAGGGGTACTAGACTTACCAGGGTGATCACTTTATATGTAATAGAAATGTCTAACCTGAAACTAATATTGAATGTCAACTGTAACTGAAATTTTTAGAAGAGTTTAAATAGACTTTCAAGAGACTTCCAGTAAGCTTTCTTAAGAAGCCTCAAAATTTATATCAACGAAAGGGATAAGCACAGCTGACCCTCCACGTTTCCGGTCCCCTAGGAAGGGGCTACATCCTCTCCAAAATGTGCAGGATCTCAGAACAAGTGCCCTAGGTAATAAAACATTTTCAAGGGAAACCTGATTTACTCTTATCTTGGTAAGTCCTACAGGCCTGCAAATCTGCCAACATAATCCCAGAAAAATAACCTTCTGCTGTTCTAATAAGAACATAACCAGGGAAATCTAAATTTGAGAGCTAATTACCCTCTTTGACCTGTTCTTTCCAAAGGCAGTGTGTAAAGTATAAGCAATAATAGCCTACATCCTCCATCTGGCAGCTCGGAAAGTTTGAATTTGTGTGTGTGTGTGTGTGTGTGTTTACATTATAACTTATTAGTACTCATACTCAGAGTGAGCTCTGCTGCCTTGCTTCTTCTGGTAAGAGCTGAGATAAATCACAGCCCTGGGCTTATCTCACTGATTTCCTGCTCAAGGTTGTGGACTTCATCATTAGTCTAACATGTCTCTGCTAAGTGCCTTGGGAAATGTGTTCTAGTGTTCAACCATAGTCTCATCCCCTCAACCAAATTCATGTGATAAGACATAGAAGAGATTAAACACCCAATCTAGTGTTGATATGAAAGTCAAAACGACCTGAGGCTATTCATTGGACAGAACTCCTGAGTCAGAGATGATCCTTCTCCTCTGTTCCTGCATAGTAGAAATTTCCTAAAGGTGCATAATCTTCATGTAACTCTGAAGTGCATGGCTTAATGCAGGGACACACCTGGGGTCAAGTGACTTGAGTTCTAGTCCCAGATTTACTACCAACTTAACCTGTGTCCTTGGTGAAACCATTTAAAGAGTGTGGGTGGTCAGCCTTCTCCTCTGCATGTGAAGTCAGGTGCTTCACATTCTGTGGCCTACCACGTGAGAAACCCAACAGGTGAAAGGCCAAAGTAGGGCTCTACAGAGTAGGACACAGTGTAATGTCCCCTCTGCCTACATGCACTCAAATTCCATTCTAAATGAAAATCTTTGAAATTGTAATAATAAAAACAAAACATGCCAAACAAATTTGACTAGGGCCAAACTCTGGTTCAAACTCTGATTCAAAGATCACTAAGGTCCAGTCCAGCTCTGAACACCAGGACTGTTCAAGCCAAGTGCACTGGACAATGAAATGTGTGGTAGTTTAGATCAAGTGTGACATCCAGTGGCCTATTTAGTTAATGGCACATAGAAACTTTCAAATAGCCGGCGGATATCTGACCTCAGGCACTGAATCCTGCTGAAAATATTTCTATTGAAGAAAGAGCTGGAACTAACAAGCATTCTCCACTGGGTTTCAGGCACTGTGAGAGGAACTTGCTCCACATTTCCTACCCACACTCCGCAGTGACTGTCAGACCAACATTATTATCAAACAAAATGGATAAGAAAACAGAGAGGCATCGAGGTTAACAAACTAACCCAGCTAACTTGCCAAGCTTGTAAGAAACTAAATACAGTCTGACTCCTGAACCCAATCTGGGATTTCAGAGACTGTATTTCTTTTTTTTTCCCAAATGCAGAAATTGGTCTGAGCAAGGTTAAGTGCTGCCAAAAAATGAACTAGCTATTTAGAGAAAGAGCTGAGGCTGGAATTCAAGTCTTGAAGAAGACCCACCAATTAATTTTCCCATAATTAACTTTCCAAAATATAAATATCCTTTGCCTTCACCAAGGCCTCTGAACCACAAACTCTGATAACAACAACTCTTTGCTTTACCTCAAAGAAAAACTCTACTCTGACAATTGGGAGACTAGAAATGAGTTTCCAACTGCTTTACTCAAGAACTGACAGCAGAAATGAGACAAAGAAAATAATAATAATGCAGATGTGTAGGTAGTACCATTAGTGCAAGGGGAAAAAGCCTGGAACACTTTAAGTTCCAAAGATTTCACTCTATACAACCTAACATAATAATTAATGTCCATAATGATGGACCTCATTCATTAGGACAATTGAATTATTATTAGCAGCCTATGTTTAATTAAGTAAAGAAATATATATTCTAATGTAGAAAGAGTTAACATCATAAATAATATGAATGAAACTTTTCTGGGCAGTTAAATAGCTAATCCCAAAGACTGGCTTCGGTCTGTCATATTTTAAACCTTTGAGCACCAGGTCTAGTTAGGTGGCATCTCCTACCTGGCCAGAAATTCTTCAATTCTTCTACCATTGATCTTTGGTTTATGCTACAAACATGAGGGCACTGCTCTCTGATGAGAACTACTTCCGGCCTTTTGCCTGTTTTGTACCTTTCAAAACAGAGTCACATTTAAGAAAACAATGTATAAGGAATCCCATTCTTTATATTTCTCAAATGACTTTTTAAGAGAGCTCAAATATAAAGTCCCCAGTGACTTTGGTAAAAGATATCACCTATCCTTTCTATTTTCCTCACATACTACACCTCCCTGGGACTTACCTCTTTGAAAACCTAAAAAACAACAACAAAAACAAAAACTTTCTTCACTTCTCTATTAAGCATGCCTTGTCTTTCTGCATCAAATTTCTTTCCCACATCAATCTTCTTTCCTATCTCCTTTATTTTCTTTGCCATTCCCACTTGTCAAATTTCTGCTTTAGGGTTCAACTCAAATGGAATAAAAGCTCCCCTTCAAAGAACTTCTTGATCTTCACACTGAAAATAAGTTCTTTCTTCTACTGCAGGACAATCGTATCTTTAGTTCACACTTCACTGGTGTTCTCACGTTGCTTTCTTCTCTCAATAATGCCTCACATTTCAATTTTTCTTCCCACAGTTCAATCTCCTATTAGAATTTGAATTCCTTGAGAGAAGGTACTATATCTCTTGTTCTGTTTTGCACATAGTAGTTAAACAAGAAATGCTGAATTGTTGAATATTAGTAAATTTTTAAATTAAATCCAGCATTTCAGAGAAATGCTCTATAAAATGAGTTTTTTTGCTTTGCTGATTATAATATCATTGAACTCCTAAAAATGCTCTGAGGATTCCTGGGTCCTATTCATTCAACAATTGTTTACTAAGCACTTACTATGCACCAGATTGTTCTAAGTGCTGGAGATTCCAGGGTAAACTAATTTTCTTGTCATCACATAAGTTTAGAGTGTATAAAATTGGGCTTCAAGTTTATGAACTAATATTAACACTATATACCAGCTTTTCTTCTATGAAACATAGAAAAGATTATCATTGAGTTTCTGGAAAGTTAGATTCCAGTTAACCAAAAATTTTCCATGTTTGTTATCAAGTGGAATGGGGCTAGCATTGCTGGAGCATTTGTTTTACTTAGAGTGTTTTATATACTACAATTGCCCTATGAGGCACTTGCTATGTTCATTTGGTAGATATTAAACTGATCTTTTGAAGAAAACTATTCAAAGACACACATCAGATAAGTTCCAGAGGAGAGCTGGACCACAGTTAATATAAAAGTGGTTCTTTCTTGAAGATTGTCCCTCAAATTAAAAACCCTGAACAAGAAACCTATGGAAGTAAACATTTTCTCTGTTAAATTAAACAAGGAGGCCATTAGACTGAGGTGGCTCCAATGACCTAATGGCTTATGTTAAGGAAACCAAACTCTAAGTCTGTAAATGCCTTAAGGTTGCAAAATTAAAACCTAATGACAGCCAATCACAAACTGCCAACTAAGCTTTAAGCTCTAGCCAATTAAATAATTGTCTTTCATTCTTTTCCCACTTTTCTATCCATCTTTTCCCAGGCTTCTGTAAGTGGAATGCTCCTAACCAATTCTAATCTATTTTTGCTCAAATAAACTCTTAAAATGTTTCATATACCTCAGTTTATCTTTTAAGATCTATAATGTAAATCAGGAAAAACCTGGTCATCTAGAAAAATAAAAATAATCCATGTGAATCCAGGAAGTTTGTTCAGAGTCCACCTATATGTACCTTTTTCCTGAGGCATACATATCTGGAATTTCCTCCTATGGGAAGAAATGCCAACCAGGCCCCTTTACCTTGTTTAATTGGAAGATGACACTGTTGGGCCACTTAAGAAAAGCAAAGAGTCTGTTCATTTCTAGTACAAAACTCAGTGACTTCCAGGGAGTTTACTATTAATCCAATGAAGTGTCAATTTCACAAGTATACTCCTTGCAGCTTTGGATGTAAGACTGCTCGTATTCATGTCATGCTAATTCCAACAAGGACTTCTCTTCTCCACTTCTGCCTAAGTGACAGCGGTTGTCCAGTTAATAATTTAGAGCCAAAACTGTGTTCAAGGAACCACTCATAGATGTCACCAACACACAGAAAGCACGCATTACTATTATTAAATTACATTACATACACATATATGAGGAGGAGCCAAAAAAACAGCATTTATTAAAAATTGTGTACTTACTCCTACATGCTTAAACTTCAGTCACTTTCAGACATACTCTCCTTTTGATAGAGCTTCTTCCATTTTTTGTTTCATCTTTTCTACATTGGCAAAATGTTCCCTTTGAGGACTTTTCTTCATTCAGGGAAACAAACAAAAGTCTTTCAGGTAAGATTGGGTGAAGGAGTTGGGGCTTGGTCAAAAACTGCTGAATATTCAGGTACACTCATAAACCACACATCATGAAATGGGCAAACACACTGAGTCTTCAAAAAAAGTCACTGAAGATGAACGCAGCCTCTCACAACAACACCAGCAGGCACACTGATAAAGATGGGTTCCTAGAACACTCACCCAGGGAAGGAAGCCTGTACTACAAGGGGCCCACATTTCAAAAGATAATTCCAGTTTGGGGGGCCTCTTCCTACATATGACCCTGAACTATTATAGGGGTCATTTCGCGTACTCTCTGCAAGTTACAGCATCTCCAGTGCTGTTGCCAAGGCACTATTTGCAAAGGATGGAGAAAAATGAAGAGAAATTTACTATTTCTGCAAAGGCTTCTGAGATGCCTTGAGCATAGAGGCAGGCAGAATCACTTGACATTTCCTAAATGTGATTTCAGATTTGGCCCTGCCCCCATTTTGTCCTTGAATCCTCCTGTGAGACTCTTCACAACCTCCTCCTGGCTTTGCTGCAGATTGTTCCTAACTGTAACTTGGCTTTGTGCAGTGTACTGTGAGCACCCCCCATACCCTTCTTCCCCCTGGAGGCTCCAAGTTCCTGAGTGTTTTTGATCATTTCACCAATATTTTTATCCTCAGTGTTTCATTTGCTGCCTGACCAGTAACTAGGAGCTCAATGAATATTTTGGGAAATGAAAATAAAATTGACATGTATTAATTTGGCTTCAGATGGTAATAGGAGGTAGGAATAGCTTTAAATTTCAAACTCCTAGAAAGAACAACTTTAGGGGTTGAGGTCAACAAGTGATATTTTTCTCTGCTTTTTGAAGACAACAGAAAGAAATAATGTAGGAAAGAACTAGGAAGTGCTCTGACTACGATGTAGACTTCAAATAGCTCACAATTTTACATGTCAGTTATACTTCAGTACAGCTGAATTTTTAAAAAATCCAATGAAAGGAACCTTGATGGTAGCCACACATTTCAAGTTTACGAGATTGTCAAGAGGATTCACAGAAACTCCTGAGCTATATGACTTCTAAGGCAGCACTACAAGAGTCAGCACAGTTATGTGCTAGGAGAGGAGACTCAATAGATATTTGTGAAATCAAGGGGAATAGGGTTTACATCCTATAGTATTTTCCAGAGCAATAGCAGACTTCAAAAATAAAATGAAAACAGATTCTAGAGCCAACAATTTTGTTCCATTTATCTTGTCTGACCACCATTACTATGGCTTTTCCGTGTGCCACCCTGCATTGTATGCATTCTCTGTGTAAATTCATTTAAGCCCCACAGCTTGCCTATGAGATGGTTACTCTGAACCTCTTGATTTAAAGTGGTAACTAAGGCTTAAAGAAATCACCTTGCCAATGATCACACAATTGAGTAAGTGGCACCACCTAGTTTAAGAGCCTGGCTCCTTGGCTCCAGAGCTGAGGCTAATCCACTTAGACCTTCTTTAAGCGAGCCTACCCCAGAGTAAGCATTGCTGAGTCTACGAAGTTGTTCATAACAAGGCCACACTCTCCCTGGCCTGTTTTCAGCCGACGACTGTAATCAGTGGAGGTTAGAATGGGCTATTAAGTGCCCAACATGGGACTCCTCCATCAAGCAACCTTTGCCAAGAGACTCCCCATTAGCCTAAGAATGGCTTTCTCATGACTGTGCTGTGGTGGGAAGATCTTCCTGTCCAATTATTGCTTCCCTCCCTCTCTCCTTTCATAGACGATGCACTTCAGTCTGAAGATTCTCCACCTTGTTTCTGCTCCCTATCCCTAATCCTAAACAGGCATTTCCCCCAATAAATCTCTTCCATATGTAACCTCATCTTGGCATCTGCTTCTTGGAACATGCAGGTGATACCAGAAGTGGTCCAAGAAAGGAGACAGTGTTATGAGGTTTCAGGACTAGCTCACTCACAATCCAACTAGCAAGGACGACTCCATCGTAAATGGAATTTAGGGCGTAAATAGTCCCTGGCACAGACAGCAGCCCAGTTGCTTAAGATTTCACTAGTGCTGACCTGGGGACATGCCTTGGTGGAAAGTGAGGCCCTTATCAAAACAATGACTCAGGCATTTGAAAGATGTTGGGGGAAAAAATCCCACAAAAAGAGCTGGTTGTTTTTTGCCCAGTTGTATCCCTGCTCCCTAGAGAAACAACGTGACCCTGAGGGTGGTGAGAAACAGCTACAGGCTAAGTGAGAGAGCCAGAGAGCCCCTATGGTAGCTTATCTCTTGCAGTGGAAAAGCAAACACAGCTGTGGACCACATTAGGAATTTGATAAGAGTTGCAGAACTCCAAAGACATTTCAATAATAAACAACACAGGATCGGTGGCTCTAAACCCTGCCCTCAGTTTTTTCTTGAGTCTGCCTATTGCTCTTAGTGCACGTAATTTGGCCAGCTCTTGCAATACTATCCTTGAATTCATCCTCCCATTTAAATAGTCCAAATAAGTCAGTTGAGCTAAGCCAAGGTTAGCCAGCTGGGAAAGTATGAGACTCTAGAATATGAGACAGGGACATCTGGGTAGATGTCCCAAGGGTTTTTGCTCTGCAGGGCCCGCATGGCCCCAAAAGCTTTCAGAGCTGGCCCGCTCTCCACAGTGAGAACTAGCCTTTTCCCCATGCGGGAAGAGGCTGCAGAAGCTTCCCTGCAAGGCAAAACGGAGGTTTCCCTAACATGGTGCTCCCACCTCCTCCCCTGGCTACCTGGCCAAGCTGCATAACTCAGCTTGGCAAGTGCAGGACCTGATGTAAGAGGAAACAGACGATACCCCTGGAAGAAATGGCAAGAGTTACCTAGCAGTAACAAGCAAGAGCTGAAGAGCCCTGGGATGGATCGTAAGTACGTTTGATCGAAGGGCCACAGCGTAAGGCTGGGGAGGAAGGATTCGCTGACTGGTGTCACTTTTGAGACACAGGATTTAACATGCTGGGCAAGGTCCCTGAGGAAGGAGCAAAACTCGCAGTTTGGGTCGTATACTGCAGTATTTCCCTGTTGCTGCTGTAACAACTAACCGCAAACTTCAGTGGCTTAAAATAACACACATTTCACAGCATACAGTTAGGGAGATGAAAAACCCAAAATGGGCACTTTTGCTAAAATAAAGGCATTAGCAAGGCTTGTTCCTTCCGGAGACTGGGGGGAATCTGCTCCCTTACCCTCCCCAGCTTCTACAAGCCACCTGCGTTCTTCTGAGCGCAGTTCAAACGCTTGTTTTTCTCTGCCTCTCTCTGGCACTAACAAAGACCTTTGTGATCACATGGAGATGCACGTGGATGATGAAGGATAATCTCTCCATGCTTAATCTTAATTAAATGAACCTAATCACACCTGTCAAGTTCCTTTTGCCATGAAAGGTAACACATTCCCGGGTTCCAGGGAATAGGACATCTTGGAAGAGGTGATATTAATACAGATGACTCTGTTTTACTGACATATAACATTCATTAGTTTAAGGTATAAAATATAATGATTTAATCTATGTATATATTGCAAAATGATTACCATGTAAGTATAGTTAACCTTTATCATTACACATAATTTTTTTCTTATAGTAAGAACTTTAAAGATATAATCTTGTAGCAACTTTCAAATATAAGATGCAGCACTATTAACCATGGTCACTGTGCTATATATTACATCCCCAGAACTTACTCATAATTGAAAATTTGTATCTTTGGATCACCTTCACCCATTTCTCCCACCCCTGCCTCAGACAACCACCTATCTATTCTTTGTATCTAGGAGTTTGGTTTTTAGATTCCATATATAAGTGAGTCATACAGTATTTATTGACCATTCTCTGCCAGACTTATTTCACTTAGCCTAAAGCCCTCAACGTCCATCCATGTTATTGTAAATGGCAGCATTTTGTTCTTTATATAGCTGAATAATATTCTATTGTCTATAAGAGATGACTTAAGGGTTGGGGAAAAAATGCCTAAGTTTTCCTAGAAGGCAGTAAAGGAAGTAAAATGATTCAGAGGGCTGGCATACTGGATGGAGAGATGATGAGTCCAAACGCCTCACCAGTGAAGGCTCCAGAACACACATCATAAGGAATGTACTGGTGAGAGGGACTCCAGCATCGCTAAGAAGCTCAGTAGAGGCTCCTCCTTAGCAGACCAGGGCTGATGATAGAGCTGCACCTGTTAGAATACATGAGGACTACAGGTCCCAAAGCAATAGAGGCAAATAATGCTTAAATGCCAGAATCCAGGAAGCTACATTACCTTAAGAAAATAAGGTGATAACTAGGAAAGTCAGAGGCACAACCAAAGGACCTGCACCCATATTAAGTTGTGGGGATTGCTAATAACAATTCTATAATTTCTATATTCTAGTTGAATATTCTATTCTATTGCTTGTGTCCCTACAAGCAAAATAGACAGGCAGCCAGTGAGGGTGCTTCTGAACAAGTATACAGGGTAAAAAAGCAAGATAGAAAAGCAAGAGGCTGAAAGTAGTCACCCCAGTAAGAAGTCAAGGTCCTCTGCTAAGTCTGCTGACCTGAACACATTTTCATATCCAAGACCGCTGACTCAAAAGGTGGCCTAATTCCCAAGAGAAAGGACTCTGAAAAACTGTGGTAATAATATAGTATAATGGTTCCTTCCCCAAAAAAGGGACCTACAACTATTTATTCAGGTGACTATACACTGCAAAAAGGAGAACCAAGAGACTTTGAAGACTATTGGACATAGGACCTGAGTTGACATTGATACCCAAGACCCGAAGCCTCATCATTGCCTTCTGTTAAAGAGGAGCCTATCAAGTGTCAGGTAATAAACAGAGACCAAATGAAGTCTGGCTTATAGGAGCTGTACTAGTTTCACAAACACACTGCCATCACCTAAGCCAGTGGTGCTGAACAACTGACTTCTTGAGGAAACAAATCTTAAAATCCATAGTGCCTGGTAGGCCTCTTTGAGTTCTGGAAACAGTACATCCCACACTTAGAAATATGGCTGTAGGTTCTGGTCAAGACAGCAGCATAGGTGAATGCAGTACTCGAATCTTCCCACAACCACAGCAAAATTATAGCTAAACTACAGAATAACCATCATTCAGTCCCTGGCTGGTGTGGCTCAGTGGATTGGCACTGGCCTGTGAACCCAAAGATCACTGGTTCAATTCCCCAGTCAGGGCACATAAAACTAGGTTGCAAGCTAGGTCTCTAGCCAGGGCCATAGCTGGAGGCAGGTAAAAGGTAACCATTTGCTGATGCTTCTCTCCCATTCATCCTTCCTCCCTTCCCTTCTCTCTGAAAATAATGAATAAAATCTTTTTAAAAAATAAAATAAAATAAATAACCATTATTCAAACCACCTGAAGTATAGCTGAACAGAAGTCCTACAAATAAAAATATAAAGAAGTCAGGTCAAGACTGGTAGGAGGAACAGAGACATGGAATATGCTGGTCGCTCACCCATGAATGGTGGATAAAAATTGAGAGGCATATATATCAGATATGGAGGTTCCCCCTTAAGAAGTGAGGGGCTTCAGCCCCACACAAGGCCTCCCAGCCCAGGGTTCCAATGACAGAAAGAGACGTTCCCATAACTTCTATAAAAGCCAGCAGGTATGGTGGTTGAGGGAGATGGAGGGCTTCTGGAGTCTCAGGTGTTCCTCTTAAAGGGCCTGTATACGGACTTGCTGGAACTCTCTCACCCTCAGTTCCAAAGCTAGGGCAATAGTTGGAAAGACACCAGGGACATACGGGAGGAAATAAATTGTCTGGCATTAGGGGGAGAGCTGGAGGCCGCTTTCTCCCAAACAGAGTGTTAGCAGAGGCCATTATTCCTTTGCTGAGCCCTCCTCCCACAGACCTGGCAGACAGGGGCTGGATCTGAATCTTCATCAACCTGGCTATCACTGTTCATCCTTCCCTAGTGGTCCCCTAAAAATCCCATCCATTTCAATTTGCAGGCTCACCCAAACTCTTCCCAATGGCTTTTCCAAACAAATAATCTATCTTGGCTCATGCTGCTGACTTGCCTAAAATATTTCAGACAAGTAGCCTCTGGCCTCTGCATACCTCATGCCTCTTACTAAGTGACAGCAGGCTCAGCACTAGGGGCAGCCAGTCTTGGTTCACAGTGTAGCTTCTCCCAGGTACCTCCAAGCCCAGCACAAATAGTAGCCATCTTCAGATTGCTTTGTAGCTCATTACAAATGACCCCAAGAAGAACACAAGCAATGGCTGACCTTGGGTGCACCTCCTGGGAGGCCCCAGAGCTAGGGCACATGTTGGTCACCTTCAGACCACATCAAAGTACCACCTCCACAAGACACACAATCAAAAGGCAAACTCAGAAGGCAGCAGATCCCTGCTGAAGTTCTGCTCTGTGGTGTTGGCCCTTGCATAGCTGATCTTCCATGGTGGTTGCAGCTAATCTTTGTAGTCAATAGGCCTGGGGTAAATCCCTTGCACTGACATGCCAACAGTAATCAAGGCTCAACTACAAGAGAAGGATACACATATGAGGGGCACAGCCAGAGTGCTCAGCTTGAGTGATTGGTGAGGCTATACTGCTGGGCTCTACACACACTTACTACATAAGGCCACTACTCTACCATGTCCAGGAGATATAGCCAGTCTACCTAATATATAGAAACCAATACAAAAGATGGCCAAAATGAGGGGACCAAAAAAAAATACCCTAAATGAAAGAGAACAAAACTCCAGAAAAATAACTAAAGTGGGGACAAGCAATCTACCAGATGAAGAGTTCAAAACACTAGTTATAAGACCGCTCAATGAACTTAGGGGAAGTGTGGATGAACTTAGTGAGAACACCAAGAGATAGGAAACATAAAAATGAATATAGAAAACAAAAATAAAACTGGTCAGAAATGAAGAATACATTAAAGGGGGTCAACAGTGGAGTAAATGAAACAGCATAAAATCAGAGATTTGGAAGATAAGGAAGCAGAAAACACCCAACCAAAACAGCAAAAAGAAAATGGAACCCAACATTAAAATGAGGATAGTATAAGAAGCCTCTGAAACAACTTCAAGCATTCCAACATTTGCTTCACAGGGGTGCCAGAAGAAAAAGAGAGGTCAAGAAATGAAAAACCTATTTTAAAAAATAATGATGGAAAACTTCCCCAACCTGGCAAAGGAAATAGACACACAAGTCTAGGAAGCATGGACAGTCCTAAACAAGATAAACCCAAATAGTCCCACTCCAAGACACATCATAATCAAATGCCAATGGTTAAAGACAAAGAGAAATGCTTAAAGCATCAAGAGGAAAGCAGTTAGTTATTTACAATGGACTTCCCATAAGACTGTCAGCTGATTTCTCAACAGAAGCACTACAAGCCAGAAGTGATTGGCAAGAAATATTCAGTGATGTAAAGCAAGAACCTACAAACAAGATTACTCAATCTATCAAAGCTATCATTTAAATCAAAAGACAGATAAAGAGCTTCCCAGACCAAAAAAGAAGAAGAGAAAGATAGAAAGAAAGAAACAAAGAAACAAACAAAAGGAAAAGAAAGGAAGAAACAAAGAAACAAAGAAAAGGAAGGAAGGAAGGAAGAAAGGCTAAAGGAACTGATCACCACCAAACCAGTATTACAAAAAATATCAAAGGGTCTTCTTGCCTTATTGAAGGAAAAGAACAACAAAAATATACACAATAAATGGGAATAAATATATATCTATCAACAGTAACTTTAAATGCAAATGGGTTAAATGCTCCAATCAAAAGACATATGGAGACTGAATGGATAACAAAACAAGACCCTTACATATTCTGTTTACAAGAGACTCCATTCATATGAAAAGACAAAGACTGAAAGTAAAAGAATAGAAAAATATATTTCATGAAAATGGAAACAAGAAGCAAACAAAAAATAATAATAATAAAGCTATATAACAAGAGACAAAGAAGGACCCAGCAATTCCACATCTGGTTATTTATCTGAAGAAACCCGAAACATGAAATCAAAAAGACATATACAGCCCTATGTTCATTGCAGCATTATTTGTAAGGGCCAAGATATGGAAGCAACCTAAGTGTCCATCAGCTGATGAATGGGTAAAGAAGAAATAGTGCATATTTACAATGGAATAGGACCCAACATAAAAAAGAAGGAAATTTTGCCATCTGCAAGAACATAAATAGACCTAGAAGGTATTGGGTTGAGTGAAATAAATCAGAGAAAAACAAATGCCAAATGATTTACAACATGGATCACTCAGGTTTCCTCTAACACTTTAATAAATCTTGCGAGCAGTTTTCCTATGTGGTTGCTTTTTGTTGGGTTTCATAGACTCATAACAATTTGAAATGAGAGAATAAAGATATTCAGGACCACATTTGGTCTTGATTCAGTCTGAAGAGCCAAATGTTCACTTCCTTTTGACATATGAGGAGACTGAGACTTAAAGTCTCAAAGAAAGTGAAGGACAGAGCCAGGATTTCAGGAGCCTATCTTGTCCTGTTCCCTGTCCTAAAAGGCCCACCCTCCTCCAATAGTAATATATAATGTACACAAAATACTCTATCTAAAAATAGCATCTGGACAAGTAACCTTCTGGAGTTATATCCTTTAATAGCTGTTCCTTATTGATAAGGCACAAATCTATGATCCCTTCAGGAGAGTACCTTTGAAAACTGAGTATCAGAGAATTAGACTCTAAGTTCTGCTTTCACTGCTAAGAAACCCAGAGCCTAGAACAGATCCAGGAAGGGACAAGAGCTGCTGCATGAATTCCCTAGCGACTTCCTTTTTCTCCATGTAAGCTCCAAAAACAGGTGATCTTTGGAAGTAGATAGTTGAGTTTTCAGAAGTGACATAGTTCATCCACCACAAGCAGACCACAATTCCTAACTTCCAGAAGCAAATCACTTGCTTCTGCAAGGAGTCTTTAACCTGTCTCTATTCTAAAAAAAAGATCAACTGAAATTGGGGGCTTTTGTGGCCCCCTCCAGCCCACCTTGCCAAGGAGAAGACCCTCTCCTCAGTCATAGGAACACTAAAATGTCCCACTGAGAGGCCCTGGGGTACAGTTTGGAAGAGCACATGCTTAAGCACTGCCACTTTCTATGTGTTGCAGAAGTTGCTTCAACTCCCTCAAATCCTCCCTCTGTAAAATCATAAGGCTGTAATGAGGCATATACCAGACAACATATGGCAAGCCACTAGCACTGTGTCTGGCACATGAGAGACCAATATTTAAAATGCCTTAAAATAAATAAGCTATGTTCAACTAAATTTAGGAAGCATTGAATAAGACAAAGTGGAACACATTTCTTGCCTTCAGAGTGTCTAAAAAGTCTCTATTATCCCAATGTGCATGGTGAATCTGTGAGAGAAGGATTGAGTATAAAGTAGTTGCCAAACTTATTGGATCATGGAATGTTTTTCATGACATGAGGGAATATAAATAGTACTGGGAATACCAATTTGAAACAAAATCTAATAGACCATAAAAAACAATATTTACCTCTCTTCTCCGACCCAAATTTCTTGGTCCTTGTGGCTATAAGGATATCAGAAGTATACTTTTGGGTTTTAAGTTCCTATAAACTACTAATAAAAAAAAAAAGAAAGAAAGAAAGAAAACAAGTGGTTCAAAATGTATTGACAACATCTTCATGGCTGTTGTTTATATTGAATTAAAAATGGTATAAACAATTTCTCAGAAGGGTTCACCTATCAAAGTATAAGTGCAGCTAAATAAAAAGTAGATTATCTTTACCAGTAAATTTTTTCCTCTTATTGTCATCTGGCATACTTTTAAAGTCTTGGTATTACTTCCTGGCTGATTCAGTAGATGGCACTGCAGATTCAACATAGGGAAAAATGTATGGAGTAAATGTAGATTCATCATGAGGGGAATAGCCTACCATCCCCACCCCCCAACCCCCACCCTGCCTGGCTTTTTAACACTTTGTAGTATTTGATGCTGTCTATCAGCCAAGAGAGGAACTTGTATAATTTTCTAGAGGACAAAAGAATTAGTGTAAGAAATAGTTTTCTGACCCACCTGGAAACTCTTCTTACATATCTTATTTCCTGGATGAAGAGCATTTATAAAATTCCATAGATCAAGAAGAGCAAACACAGAGCCACCATGTAGTCACTAACCTAGACTAGGCCCCACCCACATCAGACAGTGCTAACCAATCAGAACACCCTTTCCGCAGGCTCCAAACACCACCTCTCAATTCTTTTCAATACACTTCTCCAAGCAGCTACTCTGAATCTGCCAACAAAGACACCAAAGGTGAAATCTATAAATACGTGCCCTAGAGTTCAGAGACTTTCAAATCCTTGAAAGTCTAGGATCAAATCCTTGGTAAGAGTCAGAGTTGTTAAGAAACTTATCCAAATGCTTACCAGATGCTTTAGGACAGAACCAGGACAGGGATCCAGGCCTCTTGACTCTCACTAAAGAGTCTTTCTTCCACCCTGTCTCTTGCTGCTCAGAGTCAGACTAAATACAGGCCCTGGAGACCAAGACCAGGTAACTACGAGCTAGGTGTCAGTCTGGTTTCAAGTGGTCCTATTCTTCATTGGGTGAAGGGGAGGGGAAGAGCAGGTAGAAGTTAAATCTAAAATCTGTTTGTGGGCGCCTGTAGTATTTGTACAGCTGGCCTTGCAGGCCCAATTCATGCTGGCCTAAGGAAGACCCGGTCTACTGGCCCAGGATGTCCCCATCCTCCAGTTGCTCTGCCCTAGCACATGCCGCCTTCAGATGTCAAGGCTTTTTGCCTGTTGGCTTGTAAGGCCATCAGGCATAAATTCTGAGTTAAATGCAGGTCCTTTATTAATACTGTTTTTTTTTTTTTTTTTCCAGAAACTTCATGTGGTTTTTCTATGTTTATTTTTCCCTATGGTTTTTCAGCTACAAATCTGTTGCTCTGAACCTACTTCAAGAAAAGCTGGGTGTGAAGCCCTTCAACTACATCCTGCTATTTTTCTTCTCCAGCTATGACGATGTCAGAATGAATTTCCAGTGGGCATTCCTAGGTGAAACCCAGCCAGAATTTTAAATATCAAGCATCCAATAGTGTTGTTACTACCCTCCATCTCATCCCTAATTTCTATGTAAGAGGGCAATTACAACTCTTAAAAGCATTGCTATTCTCCAATCACCCAGGTTTGAGATCTGTCATTTTCAGCTCCCCTCTTTCCTCACCCCATTCTTATCAAACTGTTTCTGTTGGTTCTGCATTCACTTCTTCTTAAAGTGCCAATTCAACACAGTAAACATTAAAAAATTAATGTAATGAACACCCATGTATCCACCATGAGCCTCTATCATATGTATATGCTTTGACATAATTCATTTAGGAAGCATTGAATAAGACAAAGTGGAACACATTTCTTGCCTTCAGAGTGTCTAAAAAGTCTCTATTATCCCAATGTGCAAGGTGAATCTGTGAGAGAAGGATTGAGTATAAAGTAGTTGCCAAACTTATTGGATCATGGAATATTTTTCATGACACGAGGGAATATAAATAGTACTGGGAATACCAATTTGAAACAAAATCTAATAGACCATAAAAAACATTATTTACCTCTCTTCTCCAATCCAGATTTCTTGGTCCTTGTGGCTATAAGGATATCAGAAGTATACTTTTGGGTTTTAAGTTCCTATAAACTACTAAGAAAGAAAGAAAGAAAGAAAGAAAGAAAGAAAGAAAGAAAGAAAGAAAGAAAGAAAGAAAGAAAGAAAGAAAGAAAGAAAGAAAGAAAGAAAAACAAGTGGTTCAAAATGTATTGACAACATCTTCATGGCTGTTGTTTATATTGAATTAAAAATGGTATAAACAATTTCTCAGAAGGGTTCACCTATCAAAGTATAAGTGCAGCTAAATAAAAAGTAGATTATCTTTACCAGTAAATTTTTTCCTCTTATTGTCATCTGGCATACTTTTAAAGTAAATCACCCATCATGAAATGGGCAAATACGTTGAAAGTATCTTCAAAAAATTCACTGAGCCTGAACGCAACCCCTCACAATGCCAGATGGTATGCTGACACAGGTAGGCTCCTTGAAAACTCACCTACTGGGGGGAAGCCTGTCCTAGAAGGAGCTGCCCTCCAGAAGACAAGTTCAATATTTTTGGCTGGGTCCCCCGCATGTAGTAATAATATCTATAATAGTGCTTCTCAACTCTGGTTGCACATGAGAAGCACGTGGGAAGATTTTAAAATGCACTGACTCTGGGCCTTTCATCACAGCAATAAAACAAATATGTCCGGATTACATCAGCACATTTTTTAAAAGCTCCTCAGGTATTTCTAATGTGTGGCTAAGGCTGAGAAGGACGGAGCTAAGGCAATGGTGAGCCTCAAACTGTGGGCTGCAGCACACAGCTGTGCTGGCTCTCTACCAATTTTAGTCAACGTGCAAAACTAATTCTGTCAAAGGTACACATTGTTCTTACACTTTTTAATTGATCACCTTTAGCACTTTGTCTTCATTTGTCTAGCGCTACTTGCTGCCCTATTTCCCCAAATCTAAGTTCTTCCATGCTCCACTACATATGTGCTATTTCTTTGGCATTAGCTGAATGTCATCACACAAACTGTCAGACAAATCAAGCACACGTGTTTTCCAGGATTCGGTTGCTTCTGGAGACATAAACATACTTTGTCAATAGATCAAACCCAATCACAGGTGACCACACTTTGAAATAAACACCCTTGAGTTTGGAAAGAAGAGCTTCAACTTGAAAAATATACTGAAGTCTGAGTAGAAGAATGACTTTTCTCTCCTATTACAGATTAAGGTACCATATAATTTCTACTTCGAGAAGGGCACCCAGAAATGCAACAGGAATTACAGCAATCTCCCCTTCCCCTCAAGTTTTTGTCTGGTTCCGGGCACAGAAAAGATGCATTCATTCATTCATTCATTCATTTATTCATTCATTTCATAAACAGTTACTAAGCAGGCCATGTTCTAGGTACTGGGACCATAATGATGAACAAAATAGTTCCATAGATCAGCTTTATAAGGTGATCGCTGATGTGGCTGATGTGAAGGCAACAATACAGCCCAGAAACAAAACAGGAGGGAACTACTTTAGGTTGGGTGGTCAAGAAAAGTGCCTCAAAGGAGGGGACATTCAGTTAAACAGGAAAAAGATACAGGTTCAAATATTGGAAAAAGCAAATGCAAAATTATATTGCTGACAAACCATAGGAAAATTTAAATTATCATATGACACTATTTTGTACAACTCTATCAGATAAGTACAATAACCCACATAAAATCAATAATTTCCTTGGCATCAGTAAATAAGAATGTCTAAACAGACCAATATCCATAGAAGAAATGAAGAATATCATAAAAGAGCTTCCCCAAACTTAATAAACAAACCAAGTCCAGATGGTTCCACAGGTGAATTCTACAAAATCTTTAAATATCAGATAAACCCTGAGATACTTAATAATTGAGAGTACAAAAGTCATCAAATTTTTAAATCCTTTCTATAAAGTTAGTACACCATGCATACTAAAACTTGACAAATATTGCAAACTTTCAAAACACAGACCAATACATTTATGAATATTGTTGCAAAAGATAGAATTCAATGATATGTTTAAAAGTATACCAGAGATCCAAGACTGTGGTATAGACAGACATATGGATCATCTCTTTGCACAACCACATCAAAATTAGAACTAAAATATAGAGCCAGAACTGTCAGAAATCTGACAAGTACAGAATTAAAGAAACCACATCCACTTAGAAAGGTAGAAGGAATGCAGACACGGAATGAGCTGGTCTCTCACCTACATGTGGTAGATAAAAATTCAGGAAGGATATCTCAGGAGTGAGGAGTCCCAGCCCCATATCAGCACCCCCCCCCCCCCGCCCCAGCCCAGAGTTCCAGTGCCAGAAAGGTAAGTCCCCTCAGCTAGGTGCAAAAACCAGTGGGAATTGAGTTGGTGGAAGAAACTTCTGGAGCCCCAAGCAGTTCATCTTAAAAAATTCACCCATGAACTAACCTGCTCAGATTCGTTCCCTCTGGGCTTCAGCACTGGGTTGGCAGCTTGAGGGTGCCAGTGATTTACAGGGGGAAACTGAAATGTCTAGCATCAGGGCAAGCAGAGGTCACTCTTTTCTGAGCCCTCTCCACCTTAGAGCTGGGAAGCAGATGCCTTGTCTGAGACCCCATCAACTTGGCTGACAGTGTTTGACTGACCCTGGAGATCCCCAGAGACTCTGTGCCACCCAATTTATGGGCCCACCCAAGCTGCTTGTCCACGTGAATGGCTGCACTTGGCTCTTGCTTCACAACTACCTAAATCATATCAAAGAAGCAACAGCTGCCTCAGTGAGCTCCAGGCCCTGCACTACCTGCAGCCAGATTAGATTCACAGCTTGGCTTCACCTGGGAATCTCCAAGCCCAGAACAAGTAGTAGCCATCTCAGGGTGCTTTATAGCTCAAGGCAGGGTGGCCCTGGGCAAATCACAGGTTGGGTACTGACTTTGACCTACACCACCTGAGAAACCACAGGGCCAGTGCACCCAGTGGACAGCTACAGAGCAGGTTGGAGCACCACCGTCCTGCCCCTGCACAGCTGATCCCTGATAGAAGGTAGAGGTTGATGGTCAGTGGTCAGAGCCAGTCCTTGCAGCTGATAGGTGTGAATAAATCCCTTCCATTGATTTTCCAACAGCAGCCAAGGCTCAACTACAAAAGGAGGGTGTACTTAGCCCACATGTAGGGCACACCTTAAATATCCAGCTTAGTTGATAGGGGATGCTTTGCCACTGGACCCTACAGGACACCTATGACATTAGTTCATGCTACCAAGACAGGGAGTCAAAGCAGCTCTACCTAACACATAGAAATAAACATGAGGAGACTGACAAAATGAGGAGACAAACAAACATGACCCAAATGAAAGAACAGATCAAAAACTCCAGGAAAAGAACTAAATTAAATGGAGATAGCCAACATACCAGATGCAGAATTCAAAACACTGTTGATCAGGATGCTCAGAGAAATGATTGAGTACAACCACAAAATAAAGAAATAAGTGAAGCTTATACCAAGTGAAATAAAGAAAAACATACAGGAAACCAACAGTGATAGGAAGGAAGCTAGGATTCAGATCAACAATTTAGAACAAAAAGGAGAAATAAATATTCACCCAGAACAGAAGGAAGAAACAAGAATTGAAAAAAAAATGAGGACAATGTTAGGGACCTCTTGGACAACTTTAAATGTACCAACATCCAAATCATAGGCATGCCAGAAAGAGAAAAGGAAAAGCAAGAAATGGAAAAATTATTGGAAAAAATAATTAAAGAAAGTTTCCCTAATTTGGTGAAGGAAACAACATACAAGTCCAGGAAGCACAGAGAATCCCAAACAAGTTGAACCCAAAGAGGACCACATCAAGACACATCATATTTTAAATGCCAAAGATTAAAGATAAAGAGAGAATCTTAAAAGCACCAAAAGAAAAGAAAAGAGTCACCTACAAAGGAGTTCCCATAAGACTATCAGCTGATTCCTCAAAAGAAATTTTGCAGGCAAGAAGGGACTGGCAAGAAGTATTCAAAGAACCTACAACAAAAATTAATATATCCAGCAATGCTATCATGTAGAAAGGAATGGCAGATAAAGTGCTTCCCAGCCAAGGTAAAGCTAAAGTAGTTCATCATCACCAAGCCATTATTACAGAAGATGTTAAAGGGACTTACTTATGAAAAAGAAGATCAAAGCTATGGACATTAAAATGACAATAAACTCACAACTATCAACAACTGATTCTAAAAAAACAAAAACAAATTAAACAAATAATCAGAACAGGAAAAGAATCAGAGGTATAAGGATCATTGGGAGGGTTATCAGCTGGGAGGGGGAAGAGACAAAGGGGGAAATGGTACAGGGATTGAGAAGCATAATTGGTAGGAACAAAATAGACAGGGGGATATTAATAATAGTATAGAATAGTATAGCATGAAGCCAAAGAACATACATGTAAAACCCATAGTCTTGAACTAGGGGTTGGGTGGATTGCTGGAGGGAAGAGTTGTGCTTGGCAGAGGGGAGCAACTATAACAACATAATCAATAAAATATACTTAAAAATAAATATTTGAAAAAATGAATTTAAAAAATTTTAAGTACATCATTACAAAATGATGTACTTAAATTTCAGGTTTCATTTTTCAGGAATGCAAAGGTCCTCAATATTAAGAGCTTTGTTAATACAAAATGTTATGTTAAACAGCTAAGAGGAAAATTCATAAGATCATTATACGTACATCAAGAAACCATTTGATGAAAGAAAATACCCAGCCATGTTAAGAATATTCATTAAAGTAAGACTTGATTCATATTCTCTTAATGTGATAAGTATATATCCCAGCAAAAAGCCAGTAAAGGGAAACACTAGAACAAAATCAGAATCCTTTTCATGGACAGTATTCTTTAATACTGTACTAGAGATCTTAACCAATACAATTAGACTAGATAAAGCATAAGACTGATAAAGTAAGAGATAGAATTAGTACTATTTGAAGATAAATTATTATATTTAGGAAACCCAAAGTAATCAATGGAAAACTTCTACAAACTGTAAGAAACCCTGGTAAGGTAGCAGGATATAAAATTAGTATGCAGAAATCAATAGCCTTCATAATAATTTACTAGAAATATGAGTATAATGAGAAAAATAGGATAACAACAAAAGTTAGAGATAAACCTAAGAAATTGTATAAAATTCATGAGGAAAGCTAGAAAACTACTTGAAAAACACAAAAGGAAACTTCAAAAGTAAAAATTCCTATCATGTTCTCAGAGGACTCAGCATCATAAAAATGTTGATTCTCCCTGAGTATGCTTACAAAATTAATGAATACCCTCAACTTTCGTCAGGAGTCTAAACGTCAACTACAGAGTTCATATAGAATAAAAATAAGCCTAAATATTCAAAAATATATTGAAAATAAAAAAGCAATGAACTAAAGAGCTAATTCTAGCAGCTAGTAAAATATTATAAAAGCCTGTAGTATATTAAAACTGTGGTATTGTAGCATAAAAAGAAGGATGAGTGAAACAGAAATATTGGTGCATCCTTATTTTATCTTTTTGTTGTTCCACTTATTTATGCATTCATTCACTGTATCTTATATGTGCCTGAAGTGGAAATCAAATCTGAAATCTTAGTCTACAAGGTGACCCTCTAGCCAACTGAGCTACCTGGCCAGGGCTCACCTCATCTTTTTTAACTTAGTTTATTGCATTTTATTCCATTATCATTTATACATTTACATAATGGAATACTACTCAGTCATAAAAAAAATATTTTACCCTTTGTGACAGCATGGATGGACCTGCAGAACATTATGTTAAATGAAATAAGCCAGTCAGAGAAAGACAAATACCACATGATTTCACTCATATGTGGAATCTAATGAACAAACTGAACTAACAAGCAAAATAGAGACAGACTCATAGACAAAGAGCAGGCTGACAGCTGTCGGGAGTAAGTCAGAGGGTGGTGAGATTGAACAAAAAGGAAAAAGAACTCACTCATGGACATGGACAACAGTGTGGAAATTGCTGGGAGGAGGGGAGTATAAAGGATGCAAATGTTGTGACTTTGTTAAATCGACATTACTTAAGAGGAGCCCTAGGGTATTGAATGTTGAGGCAGCATAGTTTAACCAAGGACCACAAAGATCATAAGAGGAATTGAAATAAATACATTTATTACTCTCAGGTCCTGGAGAAAGTACACAGCATGCCTCAAAGGGCCACACAGGGAGGTCATGACAGGGTGCAGGCAGAAGGAGCATGCGACTTAAGGCATGTGGCTTTATTAGGGACCATGAGTGGGTTGCTTTGGATTTCCTGGATGGAGGCCAGATTAGTCAATTCAAATGAAAAAGAGTAGAGTTTTGGTAAGATTCATAGGATTTCATCTAAGGGGTACTTGGAAAACTAGACAGCCACTTTCAAAAAAATAAAGCTGGACCACTATCTACACCATACCAAAAAATTAACTCAAAATGACTTCAAGCTTAACTGTAAAGCTAAACCCATAAAACTCTAAAAAGAAAACACAGCAGTGAGCTCCTTAATGTAGGTTGTGTTGATGATTTTTTTGGATTTGACACTGAAATTAAAGACAACAAAATAAAAATAAACAAGCTTAAACCACATTCAACTAAAAAGCTATGCCAAGCAAAGAAAAAACCATCAACAAAAGGAAAATCTACCGAATGGGTGAAATTTTTCATAAATTACATATCTGATAAGAAGTTAATACCCGAAATATATAAAGAACACATGCAACTCAATAACTAAAAAATTAAAAACAATCCAGTTAAAAATGGACAGAGTATCTGAACAGGCAATTTTCTTTTTCTTTTTTTTTTGTGTGTGATTCCTCCTACATTATTCTTTGTTTTTTTTTTAATTTTATTGTTGTTGTATTACATCCATCCCCTCTTTTGCTCCCCTGTCCCCCTCCCCACCCACCCATTCCCCCCAAAGTCAATCCCACCTGTTGTCCATGTCCATGGTTCCTTTATACTAGGTTCTTGTCTAAGCTGCTCCCCTTCTTTGCCTCTACCTCCTCCCTCCCCCCAACCCCTTTCCCCCTGACCACTGAAGGCCTATTCCTTGTATTCATATACTTGGTTCTGTTTTGCTCGTTGTTAGTTTTGCTCATTATTGTCCCGCAATGGGTGAGATCATATGATATTTGTCCTTCACTGACTGGCTTATTTCACTAAGCATAATACTCTCCAGTTCCATCCATGTTGTTGCAAAGGGTACAAGTTCCTTCTCTCTTTCTGCTATGTAGAATTCCATTGTGTAAATGTACCAAAGTTTTTTGATCCATTCATCCACTGATGGGCACTTAGGCTGTTTCCAGCACTTGGCTATTGTAAATAGTGCCGCTATGAACATAGGTGTGCATAGGTTCTTATGAATTGGTGTTTCAGGATTCTTTGGGTATAGTCCAAGTAGTGGAATTGCTGGATCAAAAGGCAGTTCCATTTTTAGTTTTTTAAGGAAGCCCCATACTGTTTTCCACAGTGAATGCACCAGCCTACATTCCCACCAACAGTGTATGAGGGTTCCCCTTGCCCCCCATCCTCGCCAACACTTGTTGTTTGTTGATTTGCTGATGATTGCCATTCTGACAGGTGTGAGGTGGTATCTTAATGCAGTTTTAATTTGCATCTCTCTGATGACTAGAGATGTTGAGCATTCTTTCATATGCCTCTGGGCCCTTTGTATAGCTTC